>JBAMJV010001394.1:0-215892 GCA_037951105.1 Echinarachnius parma | reverse complement strand
GGGGTATTACAAAACAGCTAAGCAAGGTGATCAAATGTAAAACGAACCTCCGTGATGGTGACTAAAAATCAACATATTCATGTGTGGTTGGCAGTGACCTGGGTCGAAAGACACACACAAGGGGCACCTGCTGTCAAAAAATTGTGCCAGTACTTGAACTTTTACTAAGATTTTTGGGGCCATAAATGACGAACGAACGTCCGTGAGCACAACATTTCATAAGTTTGTTACAGTTAAATGACTTGCAGGAAATATATCCATATGGGATATGAGAGACATAACAATGTACTAACAACATCAAACGGTATCAACTTGATGTGAGCGTTTTACATGGTAACATTATTAGAACAATTTTCATGATCGAACGTCCGTGAACGAACGTCCGAGCGAACGTCCGTATCATAAATAGTTGTCAAAAGGCTTCGAAAATGCCTGATATAAGTTTTTGGTTAGCTGCTTGCCAATTAAAATTGCTGTACCGGTGTCTACGTGCAGATAAGCAGCCTCAGATTCGTAATTGGGGCTACTCTTGCCGGACGTTCGTTTTCATCACGAACGTTCACGAAGATCAGTTTCGGCCCAAACCAAACATTGTATTTGATAGATAGTTTTCAAATAGGCAAAATACTGTGGCCCTACTGTGAGTTCATCAGACTGACCCCAGCAATTGATGACTAGGATGCACTTCGCTGAGCAGTGATGATACAAGACGACAGAACGTCCGTGACGAAATCCAGTATAATTTCATACAAAAAAATGTTACTCCGCGAGCAGGAGTAGTTAGCCAACAATTTTTGTAGAATGTGTTCAGTGGGTTCAACCCTTAGTTTTGGCAATAGTTTTTGTTTTGACAACTAAGTAGAATACTGGTTGTATGGATTTTAATGTATGCTCACGGACGTTCACTTATTATGACCTTTCCTATTGAAATGTACCATGAAATCATATCAATGCCGCTCTACCGCCAATTCTTATGTGATACATGCTCAAGACATGTAAGATAGAAAATATAGACATTAATGCCTTTAAAGTTGATTAATATATTTTTTTATCAGGTTAAAAAAATCATAATTTTGTGGAAAATGCCAATTTATGCTATTTTTTCACATTTGAGGTCCTGTGGCATGAAACCAAATGTTTGAAATGATATAAAACTATACATTTTCTGAAAGCCTTAATAATTCTCTTTAATATGAGACCCAAAACAGGTATATCAGAGTTAATGGTGAGACACAGCAAATGATAGAAGCGCTCAAGGTCTGGAAATGGCTAAAAGTGCACTTTTCAAAAATCTGACCCAAATACGAAAGGGCTGAAATTTGGGGATTAGGAAAGGGGGTCGAGATGCATGAATAACTTGGGAATAAGTTTGCAACTTGAGACAATTTGGTCGGAAGTTTATTGAAGAACACGATCAACATGATCAAGATAAATGGGAAGTCTTAACGGGGAGTTTAATGTGGAACCCATACTTTAAGAACAGAACAGAGAATAGATGAATGATATACAGCAATGAATATGAATTTGAACTAGGCTCTAAATCGATTGTAAGTCACGTCATGTGTTATGTTCTAAATGCGAAAATCTGATTGGTTGAACGAGCAGATTTTCTGACTTACAGTTAATTGTAAATTACAATCTCTTTCTGCAACGGGGCCCTAGACATAAAATATGGCCAGATAGACTGAAACATGCGTTAATGAAATTCTGCGTATTTGAAGGAGGCGAAGTATATTTCATACACTGATATGGATAGAAAATTCATTGCATGATTATGGAAAGGATATATACAATATAATGTACATCAAAATGAAAATCACCGTCTTTGAAGGCGGTGTAAGTTTCTTTGATTGGTATGTGTGGACAATAATAAACAAGAAATGTATTATTGTACAATATATCTGAAATGATTTTTTAGCGTTATTAGAATCGTGAAAGTAAATACCGAGAGGTTGCAAATGGATATTTGTTTCAAACATAAAGGCTCGAATTCTCATCAGTTGCTAACAAAAAGACAAAGACTATCGATAACCGGTTAAACCCTTTTGCAACCGCATACATTTTGTTTTGTTGATATTGGTCCCTGTGATGGTTTGCCTTTTATTATCCAGTCAATTCCTTGAGTTATGCTTATATGCATCAGGACAATGGGCTCTTTGAAATTTACTTATTATACCCGAACAATGTATGATCCAGGACGCAATTTGGCTGATGACCAACTATACTACGACTGAATGTCAAAGGGCCTATTGTATGGTGGCCCCGAAGGGACATCATGAATCGCATATCGCATATCGCATATTTTAACGTGAACTTTGTTGCAAAATTCACGACGAAATGTGCGACATCGTACATATCGTCTTGAACTTTGCAACAAAGTTCACGAAGAGATGTGCGATAAATCGTATACTTCATCGTGAATTCGTTTGTACTTGCTTGAGCGGTTTGAGGGTGTTTAATCAAATATCAATAAAGAACGGGACTACTATACTATAGGGAGGGGAGAAGGAGGGCATAACAATGTTTTCTGGCTACCCCTGGTCATCCAGAAAACGAGTTCCCCTTTCTCCCCTCCCTATAATAGTCCCATTCTCTGTTCATATTATTCTAATTTAACCCCCTCAAACCAAGAAGATAATATACACTTGTTTTATATCCTCTTAACACCCCCCCCCCCCCCCCCCCCCCCCAGTCACCCCTTGGCTACTACACCTAGCCATCCAGAAAGAAAAAAAATGTTATGCTCTCCCCCTTTCTCACGGCCCTCCCCGTATTAGTAACATTCTTTGTTCATATTTAATTAAACCCCCTCAAACCGAGTAGGTATAATATATTATACTCCGTTATATCCCCTTAACCGGCCCGCCCCCCCCCCCCCCCCTTCCCCCACTGGCTACCCCTTGGCTACCCCTAGGGTTAGGTTAGGGTTAGGGTTAGGCCTAACCCTAAACCTAACCCTTCCCCTAACCCTAGCCATCCTGAAAACATTGTTATGCCCTCCTTCTCCCCTCCCTATAGTATATTAGTCCCGTTCTTTGTTCATATTTGATTAAACCCCTCAAACCGCTCAAGCAAGTAGAAACAATTTCACGATGAAGTATACGATTTATCGCACATCTCTTCGTGAACTTTGTTGCAAAGTTCACGGCGATATGTACGATGTCGCACATTTCGTCGTGAATATTGCAACAAAGTTCACGATAAAATATGCGAATTTGCAAATCTCATCGTGAATCGTGAATCCAAATTCACGAATTTGCAAATTTCATCGTTAACCGTGAATGCAAATTCACAAATTTGCAAATCTCATCGTAAATCGTGAATCCAAATTCACGATTCACGATGTTGGCATGATTGGCATGATGCCTATAATCTGAACTCAAGGGAGTGACTGGATAATGAAAGGAAACAATTCGAATATCTCAGGGGACAAATAGTTTAACTGGTTACCGGTAGTCTTTGTCTTTTTAGGCCGTGCTCAATTTGAGCCATTGATGATAATTCGGGCCAATATGGTTTGCATAAATATCGCTAGGTATTTTAACATTTGAATTAAGCTACAATGTGTATGCAAATTTACAATAGCTTATAAATTTCAATGATTTTCGCCAGCTTCCGAAGGATTTTGCACGAATAGCTTGACACGGTTGACAGTGGATACTGGGACTCAAACATGACATGGTTTGGATCTACAGCTCATCTTCAGTGCTATGAGGGGTACACTGTGAGTGGATCTGAATCTCTACAGTGCATACCAGGGAACTCTACCTACCAACCAGTGTGGAACACGTTAACTCCGTCATGCGATAAGGTTCCGAGTAAGTTTTCCCTCGTTTGCAGGGGTGTCGATCTGTGCGGAAAAAACAATACATTGGAGGGGCAAGCTATTGTTTACAAACAATGCTCGCCCCCCCCCCCCCCCCCACATGAATTGTGTTTCCCGCACAGATCGACACCCCTGCTCTGACTCTAACCCTGACACGGTTGAGAGTGGATACTGGGATTCAAACATGAGGTGGTTTGGGTCTACCGTCCGCCTTCAGTGCTATGAGGGGTACACCGTGAGTGGATCTGAATCTCTACAGTGCATACCAGGGAACTCTACCTACCAACCAGTGTGGAACGCGTTAACTCCGTCATGCGATAAGGTTCCGAGTAAGTTTTCCCTCGTTTGCAGGGGTGTCGATCTGTGCGGAAAACACAATACATTGGAGGGGCGAGCTATTGTTCACAAACAATGCTGCCCCCCCCCCCCCCCCCCCCCCAATGAATTGTGTTTCCGCACAGATCGACACCCCTGCTTTAACCCAACCCTGACGTTTACTCATTGAAGTAAATACATTAAACATCGTTGACTAATCCAGATCCAGATCCAGATCGTTTTTGTATAGCAGAGGTAAAACTTATTTTAAAGGTGCACCTGTAAAGTGTCCAATATTGCCCAAAATTACATTGAGACTTAATCCTATACCCAAATCATTGCAAGATATGTCTAAATGATGTGTGAAAGATTTATTGAAAAATAACACTGCATTGCTGGTTAAAGAGGCGAAAATTTGCGTCAGCTTTTACAACGAATTACTGTATGAGGTTTATGACCGTTCATTAACGCTCTCGGGCTGAATGATCATCAATGATAGGTATCGTCATACTAAAGGGGCATTTGAAAAAAATCTAACCCTGTCATTATTATCTTACCATAAGCCAGACAACACGGTGGAAGAGAAATGTGGAAGCTCAAATTAATTTGTGTGGAGTTAGACACTTTACAAGTGCACTTTTTATTACATTGGAGTTTGAACAAATTGTCAGCATAATACAGGTACAGTAAATATTATTTGGATAAATGTGTGCTCTTGGTGCGACGGTTACACTCTTTGGAATGACAAATATTTGTAGTTGCGAAGTATTTGGCATTGACTTCTAAAAGTGTTAATTCATGTAATACTCATGTCAGGTTGGTTTATTTTATTATAAATGTATTTTTAGGTCTATTTCGACCTGAAACTAAGAACAGCTAGATGCAGAGACAGTACGTATTTTGACATAAATTTTTGCAATGTATTTAATCTTTTCTCATGGGAATAAAAATGGTTCACTAACCATGCTAACACTGAATTTCACAGAACAGCTATAGATATACATGCTATTAATACTGTGTGTATAGTATATAGTGTGAAAGTATGCAGTTGGAGACACTTTACTACAGTGCTTATGTATCTAGTTTGATTTGTCTTTATTCCTCAGTCTGCCCTTGTGCTATTATGATACATGTATTTACTGGACTGTTTTTTTATGGGGCACATGCCCGCATTCCCAGAAACGGCGCGAACTGTATGAAGATGCACTGATGCAGATTCGCAAAACTGCCATTTTAAGGATTAAATTATATGATACTATATAATAACATTTCTATTTCTTATTCAAAAAAGCCACTGAACCAACTACTCAGTCATTGTCAACCTCCGTCGAACAAACCGATAAAGCAACAATATTTGAAACAGGTACTGCGAACCAGATTTTTAAAATGCGTTGCTGTTTAAAAAACATCACATTTTGAGCATTGCACATCACACCTCGCTATATATCAATGCGATACTTAATTCAAGCATTTATGACTTCCAGTACTGCAGTCCAGTCCGGATTCCAGGCCTTGTTCTAGAGAACCCGAAACTAAGTCTTGTATAAAAGGAAGAAATGTGCGATGATTTATTGTGGACTTCGATATTGGTGAACATTACAGGCCTACATCACGGTACATGTCAAAATGTTAAATTCTAATAGTACTTACCCTGTGCACTGTCATGTCATGCTTTTTAAGTGGAACACACCACACTATACACAGGGTGGCCCAGAAATAACGGAACGGGGCACTTCCCAAAAATCATTAGAATTAGCCCAAGTTATGTCATAGTAATAATAGTTACATTTCATGCCCAAAACTTGCAGCAGCTTGTCATTCAATGGCAACAGTCACATGGATGCAGGTGACCACATTCAGAGAACATTATTTACAATATTTAGATATTCATTATTGTCTTAAATGGATATTTGAGTTTTGGTAGAGAGGGCGCTATGCAAAATATTTTGTTTGTAAGATAATGAAGAACTGAGTGTCAAATATGAAAGAGCATACAATTTTAATGGCAGAATAAACTTTATTTGATCCAAGTCATTTCAGAAAAAGCTGAAATATCCATAAACATAACCATTTGTAATAAATATGGGGCCCCACAAATATTCAATTATTTTGAACCAGCCGTTAAATTTGTTTCAAAATGCTTTTCTTTTCAATAATTTTCAAAAGAGGTTTTTAGATAGTTGTTGGTTATCTCTCTATTTAATCACTATTTCAACAAAACATCGCATGCGCAATATTTTGTTGAAAATGGTTTAAACCAATTCGTTTTTGAAAGCGCCCTCTTTATTTTGAAACAGCTCTCTTTTAATGATAACATGCTTTTTACTTAGTCGTTTGGAATTGTTGTATTCCTTTTGAGCATGGTTGAGTTATAATTATTAGCTTGTAATGAAATGGTGGAGGTTTTGGTGACTAAAATTCAGTTTGACTAAAACTGTAATCTCTCTACCAAACATCAGGTATGATATATCATTCAATTAACAAAATAAAGATTACCTAGCGCATCTTAATTTGAATTGATGTTTCCTCTTCAAACTTAGTACATGCGAAACGCTAAATATGTGTAAGTTGTTATTTATTATCTATAAAACACTGCATCTTATAATGTTCCAACTATGTTTAACATAGATGATTGTTCTTTCTTCTGCAAACATACTTCAAAATCATTTAACATACATGTATGTTTAGTTCAGTACTTCCTGATTATGAATATATTCCTAAATTTATTTTTAAATCGCTGTTAATTTTACAACAGGTTTTCATGGCAATGATACTAGGACACTACATTAGATGCAGCACATAATTATGTATTCATAAGAGCTCTTAGACAGAAACTGAATCACGCACGTCCTCATAAAGTACTCAATATCATAATTTAATGTAAACTAATTTGCTTTCGGTTTAAAAACAAATAATGACATAAATCCCTGTTTTGTAGTTAAAGAGTTAAAGGAATAGTACAGTTTCGGCACATCAAGATATAATTAGTTATTTAGGTACTGAAAACCTAAGTGATATATTTGGAAGACCATGTGCTTTTAAAGATAAAACAAACTTGATTTGATTAAAATCGGTTTAGAAGGAGTTTAAATACCAATGAATATATTCGATTGGAATAAATTTGTGTCCCACATTTATTCAACAATTTAAGAAAAAGTCTGTATAATCCCTACCTTTAATGGAAACATACCGAAGGAGTTTTTTAAATAGTTGTTAATGATGTCTGGAGGGCGCTCTCTTGTGTTAATATCTGCGTTTTGAATGGAACCAGCTCTGGTACCTGACCGTACATATTTTCCTGTCATTCAACCATGATTTAATTATAAATATTAATTTGTAATGATAACTTACGAAGTTTACTTCTATCATTCAGTTCGACCAGAACTGCACCATCCCTTTAAATAATACAATTTTAAATGAGAAG
This sequence comes from Echinarachnius parma, assembly GCA_037951105.1. NCBI lineage: Eukaryota > Metazoa > Echinodermata > Echinoidea > Clypeasteroida > Echinarachniidae > Echinarachnius > Echinarachnius parma. Next base: position 208,327 of record JBAMJV010001394.1, on the reverse strand, counting down.
CTTATACAAACTTAAAACAGATTGTGTGAAAAGGAAACACTTTTAGATACCTAACAGCGAGTTTGGGCAGATTTGAATAATCCAATCGAGGATTATGATTTTTCTAAGTTTTGATCAATATGTTTACTTACTTACTTGTTTACTTGTTTGTAGAGACTGGAAGCTAAGCTTATTTGTCCCTCTTTGAAGATCCATCCAATCTGAGATATGGTCCATACTTCAGGGGATGATCTTTCTAGTGCTTTTCTAATGCCGACTTGAATTGGTTGATAGTCGAAGCATTAACGGCTTCATCAGGTAGTGCGTTCCAATTATTAACACCTCTAATTGAAAAGGCATTTTGTCTTAGTCTAGTATGACAGTGCTGCTTTATGATTTTGAGTTTGTGCCCTCTTGTTTTTGAACCATCAGCTAATTGAAAGAATTTGGAAGCATCAAATTTGTCAAAGCCTTTCAAAATTCTGAATATTTGAATCAGATCTGCTCTTTGTCTCCTGTATGCTAGTGTTGGTAGATGCAAGACCTTCAGTCTATCTGAGTACTCCATGTGTCTGATGTCGGGTAGAAGTCTTGTGGCCCTCTGCTGGACTTTTTCCAACAGGTCTTCGTCCCTCTTGAGCATTGGGTGCCATACAGAGTTGCAGTATTCCAATGTTGGTCTTATGATGTTTTTGTAGAGATTCAGGAATCCTTTGGTACGTAGCGCTGTGAATGACCTCTTTATTATTCCAAGTTTTATGTTGGCTCTTTTGGCAGCATCTGCGGCATGGTTACTGAACGACAAGTTCTGCTGGAACAGGACACCCAGGTCTCTTTCTTCATTGTCATGTGCAATTGTAACCACTGCGGATTCCTCATTCATCGAGTAGTCATGTTTCTGATTCTTTTTTCCATAGCTTAGTACTTTGCATTTACTGTTGTTGAATGGCAGTTGCCATTTTTTTTACCATTTAGTTACAGCATCGATGTCTTTCTGTAGGAGTTCAGCAACTTCCTCAGTGTGAATAGTTCTGTATAGCTTTGTGTCATCAGCAAACAGTTTCATGTTTGAGTTTACTATTGATGGTAGGTCGTTGATGAAGAGGATAAACAGTACTGGTCCCAGTACACTGCCTTGCGGAATTCCACTCTTCACCGATTTGCTACTGGATAATGAGCCGTTCACCGACACTTGTAACGGTTGTAATCTCTCAGACAAGTAGTCTTCTAGCCAGTCAAATAGATGTCCTTCCACTCCATATGACTTCAATTTGCATAGAAGTCGCTGGTGAGGTACACTGTCGAAAGCTTTACGATAGTCTAGGTATATGCAGTCTATGCTGTGTCCTTTATCCAGGTCTTTGGTCCAGTGTTCCACTACTTCTATCAGTTGGGTTGTGCATGATCTGCCTTTACGAAATCCATGTTGCTCATCACTTAGAAGGTTGTTTCGTTCCAAATGTTGAAGGAGGTATTTTCTGATTATCTTTTCCATCACTTTGCACACTATGGATGTCAGACTCACTGGCCTGTAGTTGGCAGGGTCACTCTTCTTTCCCTTCTTGAAAATTGGTACTACTGTAGCTTGCTTCCATTTAATTGGTACTTTGCCTTCACTCATTAGCTTGCTGAAAATGATCTGGAGAGGTTGAGCAATCTCGGCGTGTGTCTCCTTTAATACACGAAGTGTATACCATCTGGCCCTGGGGATTTACTGATGTCGAGATGGATTAAGAGCTCATCAATGTCCTCAACATTGAAATCAATGTTGTTAATGCAGTCATCACAATTTTTCTCTATGTCTGGTACTGTCGTTATGTCTTCTTCCACGAATACACTTCCAAAATATTCGTTCAGGGCTTCTGCCTTATCATGGTCTACTTTGCAGCATTTTCCATCGTGTGTTTGGAGCTCAGGAATTCCTGTCTTTGCCTTTGTCTGCCTTTTTACATATCTCCAAAAACTTTTGTCGTTCTCTTTAACTTCTTCAGCTAGTTTATTTTCAAAGCTTGACTTAGTCTCTCTGATCAGTGAAGTGGCAATGTCTCTTTTATATTTGTACTCTTCCCTTAGAGGTTCCTCGTTTAGGTGAAGCTTTTTCTTGCTATCCTGATATTTGTTCCATGCTTTCCTTTTCTTTTTGACTGCATCTAAAGCTTCCTTAGTCATCCACTCTGGTTTGTTCCTAGGTTTCTTCTTCTTCAGTGGAATGCAATCCTGTACACATTTGTGAAGAGTGTCCTCAAATATTTCCCATGCCTGAGTTCCATTTGTATTTTCAAGTACTGAATTCCAGTCTATCTCTCCCATGCATTTCCTCATCCTGTCGTAGTCACCATGGTAGTAACTTCTTGTAGGCATTTCCTCATCCTTTTCTTCATTCTTGATGTCGATCTCAAAAGTTATTGTCACGTGATCGCTCTTTCCGATTGCCGGTCCAATAGATAACTCGTCTATAGTGTCCTCGTTCTTTGTCAAGATCAAGTCTAGTAGACTTGGTGTTTGGCCTTCTCTAACCCTAGTAGGATCAGTCACATGTTGATACAAGAATTGGTCATTTACACTGTCCAAGAATCCTTGTTCATCCCTTCGATCAGCTCCTGCTGAGACATTTTTTTGTCAGTCAATTCCTCTGTAGTTGAAGTCTCCCACTACAACTAACTGTGAAGCGTTACTCCTGCACGCTTTGTTTAGTAGGGTAATTAACTTGGCGTTATTGTCAGAGTTGCTCGACGGGCTTCTGTACACACATCCAAGCAGTAGATTATCATCATCATAGTTTATCTGGATCCAAATTGATTCGTCAAAGTCTCCATCATCCAAGTCCACTAGAGTTCCTGATATTCCTTCCCGCAGGTAGATTACCACACCTCTCTTGTTTTCTTTGGCCTTTGGCGGCAAGAACATCTGGTAACCATACAGTTGTAACTCGACTGGTTGAATTGGATGGTCTTGATGAATACGTTTTGGATAGATTTCTGTCAATGATATTGCATCAGGTTTTAAGAGCTCCACTTTTGTAGCCAATTCTTCCTTCTTATTTGACAATGTATCACAGTTTGTATACAAAAAAGTAAGAGTTGATTTATTACCATAGGGTGCTGTGTGCGGATGTGGCTGTACAGTGCTAGTGCTAGTGCTGGTGCTGTGTTCCTCTGGTAACAGTGGTTGATTAGTCTTTCCGAAAAGGCCGTGGGCTCTTTGGAGGACCATCCTCGACTTCTTTGTTCAGGGATGACTGGGTTGGTAGCTCCTTTCTCTTGACAAGTTTGTCTCCTCGAATCACCCAACTTCTGTCCCCTTCACTTTGTCTACTTTTCATCTCTTTGACCAGATTGTTTCTTGACAAACGATCTTTTTTTGTCAAGTCTTGTTGAATGTAGACCTTCCTGTAGTCGCTGGGTCCAAGTCTTAGCTTACTGGCTTTTCTCCTTGCATCGCTGCTCGACTCAGGGCTAGAAAATTCAACCAACAGAGGACGTGGTCTTGCATCGCTATAAAGATTCTTTTTCCCCAATCGCTGCACACGTTTCACGTCTCTGTCAACTTGAAGGTAGTCCAGCACCTCGCGAACACCACCGGTGTCATAGTACAGTCTCTCTTTTGTATCTTCAGATTTGAATTCAGCCATGCCTTGGATGATGATGTTGTGCTTTCTTCTTTCCTTGTCGTGTTCTTCTGCAGCACATTCTTGAAAGAGCGACTGCACAGTAGAGGCCAGTACTTCATGTTGCACATCCCCGTGTTGTTGTGTGTCATCTTTTTGTTGTAGCGTTGACTTCAAATCTTTCATGTCAGATTCAAGTTGCTGGCACATCTCCTCCACCCTTGACCATTTGTTCCCCATTGCTTCTAATCTCTCGAGTCTTTCCAAAGTTCCTCCGAGAAATTGCTTGCAGCGTTCCTCCACAATTTGGTCAGTTTTTACAGCTTCTAGTGCTTTCATTTCACAATGGTGGCAATACCAGTGGGACGCCGAGACTTTGCTGAACAGCTCAAACTCCTCTGCTGACAGGGAACTACATTCGGTACAAAACCATTTGTCACACCTTTCACACTCAATACTGCCATCATCGTTCGTCAATTGAGATCCACATGTACCGCCACATGTAATGCAAGGATTTGGGTTGGCTGCATCAAGACTCTCAGACTGGCTCTCTGATTCTGTATTTGATTCTTGATCTGAACTGCGGTTACTGCCTGCAGTGGCGTAGCTACGGGGGGGGGGGGGGGGGGCACGGGGGGGCACGTGCCCCCCCCCCCCCCCCCCCCAATCGTTTGGCAAAAAAAAAAAAAAAAATTACGACCCGACATGAAGCCAAATGTGTCTACAATGTATATCATTCATTATTATCACGTTTTATTTAATGTGTGATAATAATCATTATCAACGATAATAACCAAGAACATAACAGTCGTTCCCTAGTACTAGCAATAGCGCACCTATATCAGTTTGAAGAATCCTTCCAATATAGCGCCTTATGCAAATTGTCAGTCCCGTGCGCGAGGATCGACGCTCACCGCATTTCAGAAGACATAGAGCGCGTATAGGCCTAACAAACTTCCTAGCATGGTAAATCGTTTATCATACCAAGGGCCCTTTTAGGATCTTGAATATGCCTCCCGCTTTTATAGATAATTTTGACGCCTTCATGCAGGCTATAAAGGCGCATAGCTGCACTACGTAGTCCTAAATGTCTAGGTAAAGACAAACTTCTTTTACTAATTTCTTCACTCCAAATGCACCCGTTCCATTAATTCATGATGCATAATCTAGGCATATTGTTGATGATCATGATTGAAGGAGCACCAGACATCTTTTCCAGAGTCGATATCTGCATCAGTTGAGCATAGGCCTACTGAAACTAATTCAAGGGACCCGAGCATAGCTGGGTTTTTTTTAGTTTGAATAGGACTGTAAATCTTAATTTTTGCCGCGCGCTTCGCGCGCATATTCTGAAATACTGATATATACGAAATTTATTAGACCCTCATCTATCATGTCTATAGCACACTATCATCGGAAAATAAAATAATTTGAAATAATATATCTTTTAGTAAATTCGGTCCATATGCGCTGAATGCAAATAAAATTGGAATATTATGTCCCCCACATTAGAAAGGGGAGGAGATTGTCCCCCTCCTTTGTCATTAAGTATGTTTGGTTCCATACTTATATACTTTATATTACGTGAAATTTCTGTCTTAGGTGTGCACCAAATCGCACAATTTCAGGCCCCAAAATACGAAAGCTCCCTACTGTGGGAGGGGGACACCCCCTCCCACACCCTCCCCCAATCGGTCGCTTCGCTTCCTCGCAATGTCTCTCCTCCACTTTTGCTTAGTTCCATTGGAGCTCAATGCCCTAGACTATATCGATGGCTCTATAGTATACAGGATCACGTGGATCCATCTCACGGGCTTAATCTTTCCTTGCTATTACCGTTTTAAAATACGTAACGAGTAGATTCACTATTATATACCATTTTAACACCCATGATTAAGACAATGATAAAGACAATAATGACCATACTTCTACAGTGATATTTTAAACACCAATTTCAAAAATTTCAACAAAATTGGGAGGGGGTGAACCCTCCCCACACCTTCCCCCAAATAAATGTAGACAAGCATACGGCGTGAGAGTATTTGAGTCTGGTGTGTGTGTGTACACGTAGGTTTGATTGTGTGTGTATACTTTATCATGAGGGAAATGATTTCTTTAATTCAGTATTATCAAATTTCCTTCCAAGGTATGCACCAAATTGCATTATTTCAAGTAAAAATTTGCAAAAGCTCCCTACTGTGGGAGGGGGGGACACCCCCCTCCACACCCTCCCCCCCCCCCCCCCCCCCCGGGCGCTACGCTCCCTCGCAGCTGTGCCCCCCAATCACTTGACCCTCGCTACGCCACTGACTGCCTGGTTTGGTTAATCTGAGCTTCAAGTTTTCTTTTGAAGATTTTGTTTTGTTGGAGTTGGTAGTTCCTTTCTTGGTCTTTCTTGGGCTTCCACTGGTGCTACCAACAAGTTTGGAACGCTTTGAAGATCTACTTCTCTGATCCTCTTCCATCTCAGACTCAGAGTCAAAAGTTTGTGCTTTCAGTTTCAACATATAAAAAGTCACACTCACAAATGTCCATCAAAGCCAACTTACTATCCAGTCTAAATCTTTGTGCATTTGAGGATCCAGTAATTTATTAATCAATATGAGATTATATAAATCATTCACATAGTAAGACTTCAATCAATTGAATAACAACATGATATCAGCATCACATGAGTGTATATAGATGGGACTGTAGTAATGTGGTGTTCATATGAACATGCTTATACATACAGATTGTTGTGAAGAAATATCTGTCAAAATCCAGCTGATTTTCATGCCATCCGGTCTCAATCTTCTTGAATCTTGGAAATCCAGATGTCTAATATGCTGAATAACAATTTGTTATAATCAAACTCAAAATCTAAAAGCAAGAATTTTGGCTTCTAAAAATTTAAATTGGGAGCACTTAATTTGTCTATCTCACCGGCGGAGACGTCGCCGCGACTGATCAGTCGCGGTAGTCGCGGCGACTCGGGAGACCCTAAAATGGTTTGCAATCTCACCAAGGCGAAGTCTTCCAAGGCAGTACACGGCCGAGGAAGGGGAACAAACTGTACCAAATAATAAAGAACTCAGTCACGTGGTCTCTAAAGTGGGTCAAGCAACATCAAGTAGTGTCGCGGAGACGTCCCCGCATTTCGTCTCCTCTCAGTCGCCTTGGTCTCCAGTAGGTCGCGGCGACGTCGTGGCGACGTATCCCCAGTCGCGGACAAAATTAGTCTCAGCGACTGATGGAGACATCGCGGAGACGTCTCCGAGACCTGCTAGAGACTGAAAAAGTCTCCAAAAAATCGAACATGTTTGATTTTCCCGCGACTCCCCGGACACCCGGCTAGTCTCCAGGAGACGTCGCGGCGACGTCGCGGAGACGTCTCCGCGACCAGCGGAGACTCGAGTCACCAACTAGTCTCCAGCCCGGTGAGATATCACCTTAGTTTGCTCGTTGCTAATCTGTGTTATCACAAAAGAACAACTCTATTGTAGCTGTTCAACAAAACTTCCCAAAATGTCACTTGTTACGAAAAAGCATCGTTCCTCTTCTCTAAGACTTATTCTAAGATATGGTAGAGAAGAGTTAAATGTGCATGCATTTAAGGTAAAATTTTACAAAATCCACAAGGAATGGACAAATATGAACATAAATGACAGTGGAAGGTTGTTTCACGACGGCATCACAGATTTGGGCAAATTGCCTTTTAGAGAGGGAGGCAAACAAAATAACAAAAATCATAAACTTTCACTGTTTGGTTTTATTCAATCCTTATTAGTACTTTCATCCCTTTCATGAATCTCTTTCATTTGATGCACATTTTAACTTAGGGAAACTTCCTTTTTAAAATATATGAATAAATAGGTTTTTCATTTTTAATTAATAGAAAAATGGCTTCATTTTAATTCGGTAGCCTCCCAGGGGGGCCACTCAACTATATTGCTGTACACACGCGCGACCACAGGTTTTTCAAACCCACCCGAAACAAGTTTTATCCATTGGTCAAATTTATACCCTATTCAAGTATTTTCGCGTGCTTTTTTGACAATTTTGCCCCCTAAACATACCCCTAAACAAGGTCTACGTCAATTGCTCTCAACAAGTTTGGAGAAAAAGATACCCTAAACGCGTATTTGTTTAACTCCACAAACATACCCTTTTTTCTGATTTTGGCCTTTTTGACACCCTAAACGCGTGACGCGCGTGACGCGCGTGACGCGCCATGATCGGCAAAAAGTACCCTTTTTACGCGTTTTTTTGGTCGCGCGTGTGTACAGCAATATAGTTGAGTGCCCCCCCCCCCCCCCCCGGGGGTAGCCTATTTATTAAATTACGCACTGGCGGCACTTAATTTACATTAGCACATTATTTGAAAGCATTATTAATCTTCAAGTAATTCGACAAATGAACTGTCTCATAGTAGCATTTGATAAACAATCCAGTAATCCATTCATAAGGCCCTTTTCTTCTGGCACTCGCATTTTTGTTAATGTAAATTTCGTTGAGGGCGTTTTTTATCACGAGGGTTCCATGCCCGTTCCATGTCGGAATGTCAGTTCAGTTCCACAATTACCTTTTCTACGTCGTTTCTTCACACAAAGTGGCTTAAGTTTTGTGATTCAACCGATTATTCAACAACCAAATCACATAGTAAAATAGGCTTAACGGACACATATGATTTATGCATATCATTCATATTTAATCTATACCTGTATTAATCTTATGTATAATTATCTAACAACTCAACCCACTTATATCGATAATGTTCAGAACTAACGTTACAATTCTTTGTGTTCAGTAAGATTGGTACTGTTCTGCACAATATCGCAATAGAATATATTTTCTGTAATGGTATCCCAAGCTTATGACTAGAGGCTTTACAACCTACACATTATAATTATCTGTATTCTAATCCCAATATTTCTCCAAATATTGCTAATCAGTCGCGACACCAGGATTTCAAAGTGGGGGCAAGCAGGGGCCAAGGCCTTCTGTTCGGGATAATATCAACAAAGAATACAAACACAAATATCTTTAAATCACATTTGAAATGAGGACAAAGCCTTCCATTGGCGAATACCCCACCCACCCCCCCCCCCCCCCCCCCCTACAACTACTCCGCGCCGCAATCGATTCTTAATCGCTTCTCTCCCGCCGATTAATTAAATGCACACAGCTCCTTTTAAAAGTTGTGTCTGAAACAATTTTAGATTTTATATTTTGAATGATCATTATAGACACAACATCTGGTGAAGACCCTACTGATTATATAGGTATGAAGACATTTTAATTGTATTTTTAAAATTTCTATTAGAAAAATATCACACTGATATGCTTTGGCACCTTTTAATTAGCATGCAAATTCCATAACAATTAAATATTTATATCAAAATACTTCTACATAATGACTGAAATAATTTTGTTTATTACACTTTCTTTTATTTCTAAAAATCATTTCAACTCATATCTTTGCTCTTTCGTCGTTAACACATGCTTCTCACTTAAAAATAAACTAATCTCATTCTTTTTTATAGATGTTCAACTCGATATCCACTACAATTATCGTCGATAGTATTTTTGTGTGAGGTGAAAGGACAATCTTCATGAATATTAACGGTACTAACAGTTTGTATAGCTATTTTATTTCCTCACACGGAACAATCTTAGATTTATTTTTATTATTTCAATTTGTTTGTTTATTTACTCTCTTCTGATGGTACAATATAGGGTTTTCACATTCTACTCTATAATGTATGTATTGTTGTAAGTAACAAATTGTCGATCTTGCTTTGTTTCTTTCTGCTTTGTTGAATACATCATTTATTATTATTTGCACAGATAGATATTAGTTATATATATTATTATATAAATCATTAGTTGTTATACTCCAAGGGCGTCGATTTCTTCTCGCCATTGGGGTGGATGATTCGTCATTTTGACCATCTCTGGCGAGGGAGCGAAGCGACAACCCAGTAGCGTGCCCGGATTGTTATTGTTGATGGTGGGGGATTAGGGGCCCCAAAGCTTTTGATTTAATTCAGCTGTTTAGAATATTATTAAAGCCCAAGTCCAGTTTCCGGAAAGTACGCATTGCAAGCATCATGTTATGAGCTAATTTTGTCCAATATGAACTTAGGCGTAGATACGTATATTGCAAGCATTCTGATGGAACCCTGAATAGCGTCAGTCATGGGATACCCACATTGAGAAGCTTATTGGGGGTCCAGGGGGCAGAGCCCCCGGAAGCTTTGGGATTTGTAATATCCAGATATAAAGATTTTGTCTATATGTAAATATAGAGTTGACTATCTTTTAGTTAATTGGCTTTTGATTTAGCTGTTTAGAGAATTGAAGATTATTTAGTGCACTTTGCAAGCATCCTATTATGATGAGGGCACTGTATGGATGAAGTTTAGCCTGATACATAAATACTGTCGATTGTAATCATTCTGATGGAACCCTGAATAGAATAAGTCAAAGGATATCCACATTGGAAAGCTTATTGGGGGTCCAGGGGGCAAAGCCCTCCGGAAGCTTTGGGATTTGTAATAGGTTTTCCCGCTCAATTTGACACTTTTTTCAATCGAATTCATTAAAGGGATAGTTGAGTTTTGGTAGAGAGGGCGCTACATAAAATTATTTGTTGTGAGATAATAGAAAAATGAGTAAAATTTGAAAGAGCATAACATTTTAATGACAGAATACATTTTATTTGATTAAAATCGGTTCAGAAACGGCTAGAAATATCCATAAACATAGCCATTTATAATCAATGTGGGGCCCCACACTTATTAGATAATTTTGAACCAGCCGTTCAAATTTTGTTTAAATGATTTGGGATTTGGGTAGTTTAGTATTATCAACAAGTAGTTTAAAGAAGACTATAGTAATGCATGCTTTAGTTTTGCTCCTTAGTTTTAATGTTATTATATATTTCTGAACCCCAAATATTGGGGGGGGGGATGATAATACAGGCCATCCACCCCACCTGAAATATTGGGGGATATATCCCCCCCCCCCCCCCCCCCCCCTCCCCCGTGATTGACGCCGATGTTATACTCATATAAAGGAAATGTTGATCCTTTCAGGAAATAGTATAAAAATCAGTACTGGTAGAACAGGTAGGATTACAAATGTTGGCTTTCCCTTAAATGCTCAAACTACCACCTTATATCTACATGTAAATTGCATTTCAGCAATTACTGTAGATACATTTATGATACACTTGTTCATAATTGCAGTTTCCCCAGCTCTTTTCATCAAACAGCGCCTCATAATGTGATGATTATTTTATGTATTCTTTTCACCAAATACATTTATTCTTTGTGAAATATTCAATTGCGTTAATATTCGCAGATCATTTTGTGAGATGAATGGCAGTGGCCTAACTAGGGGTTTTCCAGTGGGGGATGCACAGGGGGCTAAATATTTAATGAGGGGCCAAAGGTTATCGACTGGAGAGCAAAAGGGGGTCTGCACCTTTTAGATGACAACAAATTATTGCAGTTACGTTAAAATTACATGATTTGAGCCTTACATGTATAAGATGGGGAAAATATGACATGATTTTGGCCGATTTACTTCACTTTGTCCATTTTGATATTCTACAAGCACGATTTCTTTGTGCCCACCTACAACCCCCCCCCCCCCCCCCCCCCCCTCCAGTGGCTCTTCCGTGGCCTCACGAGGCCGCGTATTACTGGATGTTTACGGCGCCGTACATTAGTCGTTCTAAATTTGCTTTACGTGGCACTTACGGCGATGTTCGACTGAGACATAATCTGTAAAGTTTAGGCGAAATATATTTACATGTACGATAAAATATTTTGCACATGGCTGGCCTTGGACGGTCATCCCGCCAGTTCAGAGTACATTCAAAACTATGTTTTCCTAATTGATAAAATATTAATTGCAATGTGAATTTTAAAATAATGCAAAACAAACATTTTACTTTATATTCATTATCGAGTTCTGGCCTATGATGAGGGTAAACAAATACAAACAAGAGAAATCGATTAATTACTGAATGTTGCAGACAGTAATAATCTAAATATGTATAAATAAAAGTAACATGTCGGGTTTATTACTTATACTTGTTTATTGATAATTGTTCAGTCTATTTTTCATCTCACAGACGAAGGAAACCGTCTTACAGGTTGGTTAATTGCTCTTATCGTCATTGCCACCGTCATCGTCCTTCCTTTGCTTATTGTCGTCGTTGTCTTTATGATTTGGAGGAAACAAACCCGGTATGTATCTTATCTTATTTGCAACGTGAATATTTTCTTTGATATGATCGTCCGTTGTAATTAATTATGTTAACGAAATTTGTCCAAGAAGAGGAATAATATATCCAGTTGCCATTGGTATACTATTTAGTATAAGTTGTAGTACCCGATTACCCGCAAGTCAATCAGCAAGTTTGCTTTTACTGGCTGACACATTCTAGATTTGCATCTTTTCTTTAAAAAAAGGTTTTTACAAAAATGAAGAAACAAATTTGATAATGACCAGATCAAGACTGCCCAATACATGTTATTTGTATATACGATGTATTTTGAGACTCCAAACTACTCGGTTGTACTCGCCTGCTGACCTTGCTTCCTATATACGTCCATTTCAACTTCGCACCCACCTCTGACTCCTCCCATTTTGAGGTCTTAATATTACACCATTTCCCTAGATTGTTTCCTTCCCGATTTTATTCTGGCCTTTTCTTCTTCTTCTCGTTACGTTTCTTCTTCTCCTCCTCCTAACAAGCTTAGCTGTGTCCTCGTTGGTGCCAATCCACCAATGAACATAGTGTGGGTCAAACAATGTAAAATCCCCAGGATTTTGTTGTATCTTATTGCAGAACTAAACCAGTGTTCTCGGTCACACGCCACCCCCTCCCCATTTGCACAACTAAAAAAGTACCTCAGACACGGTCAGCCCCCCCCCCCCCCCCCCGCTTGTACGACTAATGCAATGACAACTAAACCTGGACGCCAACCACCAACCACGGTGACACCATGCACCCCACCCCATCCGCGACCCGTCGACTTGAAATTCATAGCTTCTCATTCTTCTTCTATTACTCGATGTTATTGCATACTTTATAATCCATTTTTATCACCTACATTTAAAGCAAAAGGAGCAATAGAAATACAGGTAAAATTACTTGGTTCAATCACAATTATCTCGAATTTGGGAAAATGGTCTTCATTTGTGTTCATGCATGATAACGTTTCATTGTTGATGTTTTTCATTTTGCTATCTTATACAGGAACTATGTCATCTGAGAATGTAAGAACATAAAAACAAAATATATCGTGTGGTGTGAAGTCTGCATTGTCAAAATCACTTTATGCATGCTCTAATTTACTTATCCGTGCTTGTTGTATTCGTCCATTAATTTTGAGTAAGACTTTGAGAAAATAGTTGAACTTGTCAATACACTATTATGTAATAAGTGCTTTTCAGACCTTTTTGTAAATATATATATAATTATATATATATATAAGCGAGAAGTAAACTAATACACACAGCTTCGGTTTCTTCCAATATATAAATAATTGCAAGGTGTAATCATAAATGATTAAGAAGGAAGAATAATAGTAGGCGTAGCTTAATAAGCAATGTTCCTCCTTTTAATCCGCCAAATGAAAAAAGGCACTGGTCGAAAAATTGGTCTCCGCCAGGACTCGAACCTGGGTCTCCGGCTTGGAACGCCGATGCCTTAACCACTAGGCCACGGGGACCGTGTGATTGAAGACAGATCCAGTTCAGGTCATTGGCAAGCCAATCTATCGGCCCTTTGTGCTCAAGTATTCATGGGGAAGGAGTTACGAACAATGCAAGCCGCCTTTTACTTCAGCTGGATCACAATAAAGTGATTCAAGTATTAGTTAGAACATATATATATATAAGCGAGAAGTAAACTAATACATACAGCTTCGGTTTCTTCCAATATATAAATAATTGCAAGGTGTAATCATAAATGATTAAGAAGGAAGAATAATAGTTAATAAGCAATGTTCCTCCTTTTAATCCGCCAAATGAAAAAAGGCACTGGTCGAAAAATTGGTCTCCGCCAGGACTCGAACCTGGGTCTCTGGCTTGGAACGCCGATGCCTTAACCACTAGGCCACGGGGACCGTGTGATTGAAGACAGATCCAGTTCAGGTCATTGGCAAGCCAATCTATCGGCCCTTTGTGCTCAAGTATTCATGGGGAAGGAGTTACGAACAATGCAAGCCGCCTTTTACTTCAGCTGGATCACAATAAAGTGATTCAAGTATTAGTTAGAACATATATATATATAAGCGAGAAGTAAACTAATACATACAGCTTCGGTTTCTTCCAATATATAAATAATTGCAAGGTGTAATCATAAATGATTAAGAAGGAAGAATAATAGTAGGCGTGGCTTAATAAGCAATGTTCCTCCTTTTAATCCGCCAAATGAAAAAAGGCACTGGTCGAAAAATTGGTCTCCGCCAGGACTCGAACCTGGGTCTCCGGCTTGGAACGCCGATGCCTTAATCACTAGGCCACGGGGACCGTGTGATTGAAGACAGATCCAGTTCAGGTCATTGGCAAGCCAATCTATCGGCCCTTTGTGCTCAAGTATTCATGGGGAAGGAGTTACGAACAATGCAAGCCGCCTTTTACTTCAGCTGGATCACAATAAAGTGATTCAAGTATTAGTTAGAACATATATATATATAAGCGAGAAGTAAACTAATACATACAGCTTCGGTTTCTTCCAATATATAAATAATTGCAAGGTGTAATCATAAATGATTAAGAAGGAAGAATAATAGTAGGCGTAGCTTAATAAGCAATGTTCCTCCTTTTAATCCGCCAAATGAAAAAAGGCACTGGTCGAAAAATTGGTCTCCGCCAGGACTCGAACCTGGGTCTCCGGCTTGGAACGCCGATGCCTTAACCACTAGGCCACGGGGACCGTGTGATTGAAGACAGATCCAGTTCAGGTCATTGGCAAGCCAATCTATCGGCCCTTTGTGCTCAAGTATTCATGGGGAAGGAGTTACGAACAATGCAAGCCGCCTTTTACTTCAGCTGGATCACAATAAAGTGATTCAAGTATTAGTTAGAACATATATATATATAAGCGAGAAGTAAACTAATACATACAGCTTCGGTTTCTTCCAATATATAAATAATTGCAAGGTGTAATCATAAATGATTAAGAAGGAAGAATAATAGTAGGCGTGGCTTAATAAGCAATGTTCCTCCTTTTAATCCGCCAAATGAAAAAAGGCACTGGTCGAAAAATTGGTCTCCGCCAGGACTCGAACCTGGGTCTCCGGCTTGGAACGCCGATGCCTTAACCACTAGGCCACGGGGACCGTGTGATTGAAGACAGATCCAGTTCAGGTCATTGGCAAGCCAATCTATCGGCCCTTTGTGCTCAAGTATTCATGGGGAAGGAGTTACGAACAATGCAAGCCGCCTTTTACTTCAGCTGGATCACAATAAAGTGATTCAAGTATTAGTTAGAACATATATATATATAAGCGAGAAGTAAACTAATACATACAGCTTCGGTTTCTTCCAATATATAAATAATTGCAAGGTGTAATCATAAATGATTAAGAAGGAAGAATAATAGTAGGCGTAGCTTAATAAGCAATGTTCCTCCTTTTAATCCGCCAAATGAAAAAAGGCACTGGTCGAAAAATTGGTCTCCGCCAGGACTCGAACCTGGGTCTCCGGCTTGGAACGCCGATGCCTTAACCACTAGGCCACGGGGACCGTGTGATTGAAGACAGATCCAGTTCAGGTCATTGGCAAGCCAATCTATCGGCCCTTTGTGCTCAAGTATTCATGGGGAAGGAGTTACGAACAATGCAAGCCGCCTTTTACTTCAGCTGGATCACAATAAAGTGATTCAAGTATTAGTTAGAACATATATATATATAAGCGAGAAGTAAACTAATACATACAGCTTCGGTTTCTTCCAATATATAAATAATTGCAAGGTGTAATCATAAATGATTAAGAAGGAAGAATAATAGTAGGCGTGGCTTAATAAGCAATGTTCCTCCTTTTAATCCGCCAAATGAAAAAAGGCACTGGTCGAAAAATTGGTCTCCGCCAGGACTCGAACCTGGGTCTCCGGCTTGGAACGCCGATGCCTTAACCACTAGGCCACGGGGACCGTGTGATTGAAGACAGATCCAGTTCAGGTCATTGGCAAGCCAATCTATCGGCCCTTTGTGCTCAAGTATTCATGGGGAAGGAGTTACGAACAATGCAAGCCGCCTTTTACTTCAGCTGGATCACAATAAAGTGATTCAAGTATTAGTTAGAACATATATATATATAAGCGAGAAGTAAACTAATACATACAGCTTCGGTTTCTTCCAATATATAAATAATTGCAAGGTGTAATCATAAATGATTAAGAAGGAAGAATAATAGTAGGCGTAGCTTAATAAGCAATGTTCCTCCTTTTAATCCGCCAAATGAAAAAAGGCACTGGTCGAAAAATTAGTCTCCGCCAGGACTCGAACCTGGGTCTCCGGCTTGGAACGCCGATGCCTTAACCACTAGGCCACGGGGACCGTGTGATTGAAGACAGATCCAGTTCAGGTCATTGGCAAGCCAATCTATCGGCCCTTTGTGCTCAAGTATTCATGGGGAAGGAGTTACGAACAATGCAAGCCGCCTTTTACTTCAGCTGGATCACAATAAAGTGATTCAAGTATTAGTTAGAACATATATATATATAAGCGAGAAGTAAACTAATACATACAGCTTCGGTTTCTTCCAATATATAAATAATTGCAAGGTGTAATCATAAATGATTAAGAAGGAAGAATAATAGTAGGCGTGGCTTAATAAGCAATGTTCTTCCTTTTAATCCGCCAAATGAAAAAAGGCACTGGTCGAAAAATTGGTCTCCGCCAGGACTCGAACCTGGGTCTCCGGCTTGGAACGCCGATGCCTTAACCACTAGGCCACGGGGACCGTGTGATTGAAGACAGATCCAGTTCAGGTCATTGGCAAGCCAATCTATCGGCCCTTTGTGC
Organism: Echinarachnius parma; assembly: GCA_037951105.1. NCBI lineage: Eukaryota > Metazoa > Echinodermata > Echinoidea > Clypeasteroida > Echinarachniidae > Echinarachnius > Echinarachnius parma. Next base: position 191,710 of record JBAMJV010001394.1, on the reverse strand, counting down.
TCAAGTATTCATGGGGAAGGAGTTACGAACAATGCAAGCCGCCTTTTACTTCAGCTGGATCACAATAAAGTGATTCAAGTATTAGTTAGAACATATATATATATAAGCGAGAAGTAAACTAATACATACAGCTTCGGTTTCTTCCAATATATAAATAATTGCAAGGTGTAATCATAAATGATTAAGAAGGAAGAATAATAGTAGGCGTAGCTTAATAAGCAATGTTCCTCCTTTTAATCCGCCAAATGAAAAAAGGCACTGGTCGAAAAATTGGTCTCCGCCAGGACTCGAACCTGGGTCTCCGGCTTGGAACGCCGATGCCTTAACCACTAGGCCACGGGGACCGTGTGATTGAAGACAGATCCAGTTCAGGTCATTGGCAAGCCAATCTATCGGCCCTTTGTGCTCAAGTATTCATGGGGAAGGAGTTACGAACAATGCAAGCCGCCTTTTACTTCAGCTGGATCACAATAAAGTGATTCAAGTATTAGTTAGAACATATATATATATAAGCGAGAAGTAAACTAATACATACAGCTTCGGTTTCTTCCAATATATAAATAATTGCAAGGTGTAATCATAAATGATTAAGAAGGAAGAATAATAGTAGGCGTAGCTTAATAAGCAATGTTCCTCCTTTTAATCCGCCAAATGAAAAAAGGCACTGGTCGAAAAATTGGTCTCCGCCAGGACTCGAACCTGGGTCTCCGGCTTGGAACGCCGATGCCTTAACCACTAGGCCACGGGGACCGTGTGATTGAAGACAGATCCAGTTCAGGTCATTGGCAAGCCAATCTATCGGCCCTTTGTGCTCAAGTATTCATGGGGAAGGAGTTACGAACAATGCAAGCCGCCTTTTACTTCAGCTGGATCACAATAAAGTGATTCAAGTATTAGTTAGAACATATATATATATAAGCGAGAAGTAAACTAATACATACAGCTTCGGTTTCTTCCAATATATAAATAATTGCAAGGTGTAATCATAAATGATTAAGAAGGAAGAATAATAGTAGGCGTGGCTTAATAAGCAATGTTCCTCCTTTTAATCCGCCAAATGAAAAAAGGCACTGGTCGAAAAATTGGTCTCCGCCAGGACTCGAACCTGGGTCTCCGGCTTGGAACGCCGATGCCTTAACCACTAGGCCACGGGGACCGTGTGATTGAAGACAGATCCAGTTCAGGTCATTGGCAAGCCAATCTATCGGCCCTTTGTGCTCAAGTATTCATGGGGAAGGAGTTACGAACAATGCAAGCCGCCTTTTACTTCAGCTGGATCACAATAAAGTGATTCAAGTATTAGTTAGAACATATATATATATAAGCGAGAAGTAAACTAATACATACAGCTTCGGTTTCTTCCAATATATAAATAATTGCAAGGTGTAATCATAAATGATTAAGAAGGAAGAATAATAGTAGGCGTAGCTTAATAAGCAATGTTCCTCCTTTTAATCCGCCAAATGAAAAAAGGCACTGGTCGAAAAATTGGTGTCCGCCAGGACTCGAACCTGGGTCTCCGGCTTGGAACGCCGATGCCTTAACCACTAGGCCACGGGGACCGTGTGATTGAAGACAGATCCAGTTCAGGTCATTGGCAAGCCAATCTATCGGCCCTTTGTGCTCAAGTATTCATGGGGAAGGAGTTACGAACAATGCAAGCCGCCTTTTACTTCAGCTGGATCACAATAAAGTGATTCAAGTATTAGTTAGAACATATATATATATAAGCGAGAAGTAAACTAATACATACAGCTTCGGTTTCTTCCAATATATAAATAATTGCAAGGTGTAATCATAAATGATTAAGAAGGAAGAATAATAGTAGGCGTGGCTTAATAAGCAATGTTCCTCCTTTTAATCCGCCAAATGAAAAAAGGCACTGGTCGAAAAATTGGTCTCCGCCAGGACTCGAACCTGGGTCTCCGGCTTGGAACGCCGATGCCTTAACCACTAGGCCACGGGGACCGTGTGATTGAAGACAGATCCAGTTCAGGTCATTGGCAAGCCAATCTATCGGCCCTTTGTGCTCAAGTATTCATGGGGAAGGAGTTACGAACAATGCAAGCCGCCTTTTACTTCAGCTGGATCACAATAAAGTGATTCAAGTATTAGTTAGAACATATATATATATAAGCGAGAAGTAAACTAATACATACAGCTTCGGTTTCTTCCAATATATAAATAATTGCAAGGTGTAATCATAAATGATTAAGAAGGAAGAATAATAGTAGGCGTAGCTTAATAAGCAATGTTCCTCCTTTTAATCCGCCAAATGAAAAAAGGCACTGGTCGAAAAATTAGTCTCCGCCAGGACTCGAACCTGGGTCTCCGGCTTGGAACGCCGATGCCTTAACCACTAGGCCACGGGGACCGTGTGATTGAAGACAGATCCAGTTCAGGTCATTGGCAAGCCAATCTATCGGCCCTTTGTGCTCAAGTATTCATGGGGAAGGAGTTACGAACAATGCAAGCCGCCTTTTACTTCAGCTGGATCACAATAAAGTGATTCAAGTATTAGTTAGAACATATATATATATAAGCGAGAAGTAAACTAATACATACAGCTTCGGTTTCTTCCAATATATAAATAATTGCAAGGTGTAATCATAAATGATTAAGAAGGAAGAATAATAGTAGGCGTGGCTTAATAAGCAATGTTCTTCCTTTTAATCCGCCAAATGAAAAAAGGCACTGGTCGAAAAATTGGTCTCCGCCAGGACTCGAACCTGGGTCTCCGGCTTGGAACGCCGATGCCTTAACCACTAGGCCACGGGGACCGTGTGATTGAAGACAGATCCAGTTCAGGTCATTGGCAAGCCAATCTATCGGCCATTTGTGCTCAAGTATTCATGGGGAAGGAGTTACGAACAATGCAAGCCGCCTTTTACTTCAGCTGGATCACAATAAAGTGATTCAAGTATTAGTTAGAACATATATATATATAAGCGAGAAGTAAACTAATACATACAGCTTCGGTTTCTTCCAATATATAAATAATTGCAAGGTGTAATCATAAATGATTAAGAAGGAAGAATAATAGTAGGCGTAGCTTAATAAGCAATGTTCCTCCTTTTAATCCGCCAAATGAAAAAAGGCACTGGTCGAAAAATTGGTCTCCGCCAGGACTCGAACCTGGGTCTCCGGCTTGGAACGCCGATGCCTTAACCACTAGGCCACGGGGACCGTGTGATTGAAGACAGATCCAGTTCAGGTCATTGGCAAGCCAATCTATCGGCCCTTTGTGCTCAAGTATTCATGGGGAAGGAGTTACGAACAATGCAAGCCGCCTTTTACTTCAGCTGGATCACAATAAAGTGATTCAAGTATTAGTTAGAACATATATATATATAAGCGAGAAGTAAACTAATACATACAGCTTCGGTTTCTTCCAATATATAAATAATTGCAAGGTGTAATCATAAATGATTAAGAAGGAAGAATAATAGTAGGCGTAGCTTAATAAGCAATGTTCCTCCTTTTAATCCGCCAAATGAAAAAAGGCACTGGTCGAAAAATTGGTCTCCGCCAGGACTCGAACCTGGGTCTCCGGCTTGGAACGCCGATGCCTTAACCACTAGGCCACGGGGACCGTGTGATTGAAGACAGATCCAGTTCAGGTCATTGGCAAGCCAATCTATCGGCCCTTTGTGCTCAAGTATTCATGGGGAAGGAGTTACGAACAATGCAAGCCACCTTTTACTTCAGCTGGATCACAATAAAGTGATTCAAGTATTAGTTAGAACATATATATATATATAAGCGAGAAGTAAACTAATACATACAGCTTCGGTTTCTTCCAATATATAAATAATTGCAAGGTGTAATCATAAATGATTAAGAAGGAAGAATAATAGTAGACGTAGCTTAATAAGCAATGTTCCTCCTTTTAATCCGCCAAATGAAAAAAGGCACTGGTCGAAAAATTGGTCTCCGCCAGGACTCGAACCTGGGTCTCCGGCTTGGAACGCCGATGCCTTAACCACTAGGCCACGGGGACCGTGTGATTGAAGACAGATCCAGTTCAGGTCATTGGCAAGCCAATCTATCGGCCCTTTGTGCTCAAGTATTCATGGGGAAGGAGTTACGAACAATGCAAGCCGCCTTTTACTTCAGCTGGATCACAATAAAGTGATTCAAGTATTAGTTAGAACATATATTTATAAGCGAGAAGTAAACTAATACATACAGCTTCGGTTTCTTCCAATATATAAATAATTGCAAGGTGTAATCATAAATGATTAAGAAGGAAGAATAATAGTAGGCGTAGCTTAATAAGCAATGTTCCTCCTTTTAATCCGCCAAATGAAAAAAGGCACTGGTCGAAAAATTGGTCTCCGCCAGGACTCGAACCTGGGTCTCCGGCTTGGAACGCCGATGCCTTAACCACTAGGCCACGGGGACCGTGTGATTGAAGACAGATCCAGTTCAGGTCATTGGCAAGCCAATCTATCGGCCCTTTGTGCTCAAGTATTCATGGGGAAGGAGTTACGAACAATGCAAGCCGCCTTTTACTTCAGCTGGATCACAATAAAGTGATTCAAGTATTAGTTAGAACATATATATATATAAGCGAGAAGTAAACTAATACATACAGCTTCGGTTTCTTCCAATATATAAATAATTGCAAGGTGTAATCATAAATGATTAAGAAGGAAGAATAATAGTAGGCGTGGCTTAATAAGCAATGTTCCTCCTTTTAATCCGCCAAATGAAAAAAGGCACTGGTCGAAAAATTGGTCTCCGCCAGGACTCGAACCTGGGTCTCCGGCTTGGAACGCCGATGCCTTAACCACTAGGCCACGGGGACCGTGTGATTGAAGACAGATCCAGTTCAGGTCATTGGCAAGCCAATCTATCGGCCCTTTGTGCTCAAGTATTCATGGGGAAGGAGTTACGAACAATGCAAGCCGCCTTTTACTTCAGCTGGATCACAATAAAGTGATTCAAGTATTAGTTAGAACATATATATATACAGGGTGGCCCCAAAAAAACGGAACGGGGCACTTCCCAAAATATAATACCACAATGTTTATGTTCATCGGATAGGGTGTCCGTTCCAATGAAAAACGATACCAAGAACAGTAATTTTGGTCAGGTCGTTTTTGTTTAAGGACGCAGTGAGTGAGACCATGTCAGGTGCCGATTTATGTCGATTTCGACCTAGTCAATGCCAGTTTAACCGCACTCCTTGCCCGTAATACCATTCAGCGACCAGGCCCATTCTCTCGGCACACGGCTGAGTGCACACTAACAATAGTGCGCGATGCTCAACGATATGAACGGCGGTTCGTGCGATTCATCAAGCGCTGGCTCAATACAAATTGACAAAAAAGAGAACCTGACATGGTGTCACTCACAGGGCCCTAAAACAAAAACTACACGACCAAATTGACTGTTCTTGGTATCGTTGTTCATTTGAAAAGACACTCTATCCGATGGACATAATACATGTGTTACTTTATTTTGGGAAGTGCCCCGTTCCGTTTTTTTTGGGCCACCCTGTATAAGCGAGAAGTAAACTAATACATACAGCTTCGGTTTCTTCCAATATATAAATAATTGCAAGGTGTAATCATAAATGATTAAGAAGGAAGAATAATAGTAGGCGTAGCTTAATAAGCAATGTTCCTCCTTTTAATCCGCCAAATGAAAAAAGGCACTGGTCGAAAAATTGGTCTCCGCCAGGACTCGAACCTGGGTCTCCGGCTTGGAACGCCGATGCCTTAACCACTAGGCCACGGGGACCGTGTGATTGAAGACAGATCCAGTTCAGGTCATTGGCAAGCCAATCTATCGGCCCTTTGTGCTCAAGTATTCATGGGGAAGGAGTTACGAACAATGCAAGCCGCCTTTTACTTCAGCTGGATCACAATAAAGTGATTCAAGTATTAGTTAGAACATATATATATATAAGCGAGAAGTAAACTAATACATACAGCTTCGGTTTCTTCCAATATATAAATAATTGCAAGGTGTAATCATAAATGATTAAGAAGGAAGAATAATAGTTAATAAGCAATGTTCCTCCTTTTAATCCGCCAAATGAAAAAAAGGCACTGGTCGAAAAATTGGTCTCCGCCAGGACTCGAACCTGGGTCTCCGTCTTGGAACGCCAATGCCTTAACCACTAGGCCACGGGGACCGTGTGATTGAAGACAGATCCAGTTCAGGTCATTGGCAAGCCAATCTATCGGCCCTTTGTGCTCAAGTATTCATGGGGAAGGAGTTACGAACAATGCAAGCCGCCTTTTACTTCAGCTGGATCACAATAAAGTGATTCAAGTATTAGTTAGAACATATATATATATAAGCGAGAAGTAAACTAATACATACAGCTTCGGTTTCTTCCAATATATAAATAATTGCAAGGTGTAATCATAAATGATTAAGAAGGAAGAATAATAGTAGGCGTGGCTTAATAAGCAATGTTCCTCCTTTTAATCCGCCAAATGAAAAAAGGCACTGGTCGAAAAATTGGTCTCCGCCAGGACTCGAACCTGGGTCTCCGGCTTGGAACGCCGATGCCTTAACCACTAGGCCACGGGGACCGTGTGATTGAAGACAGATCCAGTTCAGGTCATTGGCAAGCCAATCTATCGGCCCTTTGTGCTCAAGTATTCATGGGGAAGGAGTTACGAACAATGCAAGTCGCCTTTTACTTCAGCTGGATCACAATAAAGTGATTCAAGTATTAGTTAGAACATATATATATATATATATAAGCGAGAAGTAAACTAATACATACAGCTTCGGTTTCTTCCAATATATAAATAATTGCAAGGTGTAATCATAAATGATTAAGAAGGAAGAATAATAGTAGACGTAGCTTAATAAGCAATGTTCCTCCTTTTAATCCGCCAAATGAAAAGAGGCACTGGTCGAAAAATTGGTCTCCGCCAGGACTCGAACCTGGGTCTCCGGCTTGGAACGCCGATGCCTTAACCACTAGGCCACGGGGACCGTGTGATTGAAGACAGATCCAGTTCAGGTCATTGGCAAGCCAATCTATCGGCCCTTTGTGCTCAAGTATTCATGGGGAAGGAGTTACGAACAATGCAAGCCGCCTTTTACTTCAGCTGGATCACAATAAAGTGATTCAAGTATTAGTTAGAACATATATTTATAAGCGAGAAGTAAACTAATACATACAGCTTCGGTTTCTTCCAATATATAAATAATTGCAAGGTGTAATCATAAATGATTAAGAAGGAAGAATAATAGTAGGCGTAGCTTAATAAGCAATGTTCCTCCTTTTAATCCGCCAAATGAAAAAAGGCACTGGTCGAAAAATTGGTCTCCGCCAGGACTCGAACCTGGGTCTCCGGCTTGGAACGCCGATGCCTTAACCACTAGGCCACGGGGACCGTGTGATTGAAGACAGATCCAGTTCAGGTCATTGGCAAGCCAATCTATCGGCCCTTTGTGCTCAAGTATTCATGGGGAAGGAGTTACGAACAATGCAAGCCGCCTTTTACTTCAGCTGGATCACAATAAAGTGATTCAAGTATTAGTTAGAACATATATATATATAAGCGAGAAGTAAACTAATACATACAGCTTCGGTTTCTTCCAATATATAAATAATTGCAAGGTGTAATCATAAATGATTAAGAAGGAAGAATAATAGTAGGCGTGGCTTAATAAGCAATGTTCCTCCTTTTAATCCGCCAAATGAAAAAAGGCACTGGTCGAAAAATTAGTCTCCGCCAGGACTCGAACCTGGGTCTCCGGCTTGGAACGCCGATGCCTTAACCACTAGGCCACGGGGACCGTGTGATTGAAGACAGATCCAGTTCAGGTCATTGGCAAGTCAATCTATCGGCCCTTTGTGCTCAAGTATTCATGGGGAAGGAGTTACGAACAATGCAAGCCGCCTTTTACTTCAGCTGGATCACAATAAAGTGATTCAAGTATTAGTTAGAACATATATATATATAAGCGAGAAGTAAACTAATACATACAGCTTCGGTTTCTTCCAATATATAAATAATTGCAAGGTGTAATCATAAATGATTAAGAAGGAAGAATAATAGTAGGCGTAGCTTAATAAGCAATGTTCCTCCTTTTAATCCGCCAAATGAAAAAAGGCACTGGTCGAAAAATTGGTCTCCGCCAGGACTCGAACCTGGGTCTCCGGCTTGGAACGCCGATGCCTTAACCACTAGGCCACGGGGACCGTGTGATTGAAGACAGATCCAGTTCAGGTCATTGGCAAGCCAATCTATCGGCCCTTTGTGCTCAAGTATTCATGGGGAAGGAGTTACGAACAATGCAAGCCGCCTTTTACTTCAGCTGGATCACAATAAAGTGATTCAAGTATTAGTTAGAACATATATATATATAAGCGAGAAGTAAACTAATACATACAGCTTCGGTTTCTTCCAATATATAAATAATTGCAAGGTGTAATCATAAATGATTAAGAAGGAAGAATAATAGTTAATAAGCAATGTTCCTCCTTTTAATCCGCCAAATGAAAAAAGGCACTGGTCGAAAAATTGGTCTCCGCCAGGACTCGAACCTGGGTCTCCGGCTTGGAACGCCGATGCCTTAACCACTAGGCCACGGGGACCGTGTGATTGAAGACAGATCCAGTTCAGGTCATTGGCAAGCCAATCTATCGGCCCTTTGTGCTCAAGTATTCATGGGGAAGGAGTTACGAACAATGCAAGCCGCCTTTTACTTCAGCTGGATCACAATAAAGTGATTCAAGTATTAGTTAGAACATATATATATATATAAGCGAGAAGTAAACTAATACATACAGCTTCGGTTTCTTCCAATATATAAATAATTGCAAGGTGTAATCATAAATGATTAAGAAGGAAGAATAATAGTAGGCGTAGCTTAATAAGCAATGTTCCTCCTTTTAATCCGCCAAATGAAAAAAGGCACTGGTCGAAAAATTGGTCTCCGCCAGGACTCGAACCTGGGTCTCCGGCTTGGAACGCCGATGCCTTAACCACTAGGCCACGGGGACCGTGTGATTGAAGACAGATCCAGTTCAGGTCATTGGCAAGCCAATCTATCGGCCCTTTGTGCTCAAGTATTCATGGGGAAGGAGTTACGAACAATGCAAGTCGCCTTTTACTTCAGCTGGATCACAATAAAGTGATTCAAGTATTAGTTAGAACATATATATATATATATATAAGCGAGAAGTAAACTAATACATACAGCTTCGGTTTCTTCCAATATATAAATAATTGCAAGGTGTAATCATAAATGATTAAGAAGGAAGAATAATAGTAGACGTAGCTTAATAAGCAATGTTCCTCCTTTTAATCCGCCAAATGAAAAGAGGCACTGGTCGAAAAATTGGTCTCCGCCAGGACTCGAACCTGGGTCTCCGGCTTGGAACGCCGATGCCTTAACCACTAGGCCACGGGGACCGTGTGATTGAAGACAGATCCAGTTCAGGTCATTGGCAAGCCAATCTATCGGCCCTTTGTGCTCAAGTATTCATGGGGAAGGAGTTACGAACAATGCAAGCCGCCTTTTACTTCAGCTGGATCACAATAAAGTGATTCAAGTATTAGTTAGAACATATATTTATAAGCGAGAAGTAAACTAATACATACAGCTTCGGTTTCTTCCAATATATAAATAATTGCAAGGTGTAATCATAAATGATTAAGAAGGAAGAATAATAGTAGGCGTAGCTTAATAAGCAATGTTCCTCCTTTTAATCCGCCAAATGAAAAAAGGCACTGGTCGAAAAATTGGTCTCCGCCAGGACTCGAACCTGGGTCTCCGGCTTGGAACGCCGATGCCTTAACCACTAGGCCACGGGGACCGTGTGATTGAAGACAGATCCAGTTCAGGTCATTGGCAAGCCAATCTATCGGCCCTTTGTGCTCAAGTATTCATGGGGAAGGAGTTACGAACAATGCAAGCCGCCTTTTACTTCAGCTGGATCACAATAAAGTGATTCAAGTATTAGTTAGAACATATATATATATAAGCGAGAAGTAAACTAATACATACAGCTTCGGTTTCTTCCAATATATAAATAATTGCAAGGTGTAATCATAAATGATTAAGAAGGAAGAATAATAGTAGGCGTGGCTTAATAAGCAATGTTCCTCCTTTTAATCCGCCAAATGAAAAAAGGCACTGGTCGAAAAATTAGTCTCCGCCAGGACTCGAACCTGGGTCTCCGGCTTGGAACGCCGATGCCTTAACCACTAGGCCACGGGGACCGTGTGATTGAAGACAGATCCAGTTCAGGTCATTGGCAAGTCAATCTATCGGCCCTTTGTGCTCAAGTATTCATGGGGAAGGAGTTACGAACAATGCAAGCCGCCTTTTACTTCAGCTGGATCACAATAAAGTGATTCAAGTATTAGTTAGAACATATATATATATAAGCGAGAAGTAAACTAATACATACAGCTTCGGTTTCTTCCAATATATAAATAATTGCAAGGTGTAATCATAAATGATTAAGAAGGAAGAATAATAGTAGGCGTAGCTTAATAAGCAATGTTCCTCCTTTTAATCCGCCAAATGAAAAAAGGCACTGGTCGAAAAATTGGTCTCCGCCAGGACTCGAACCTGGGTCTCCGGCTTGGAACGCCGATGCCTTAACCACTAGGCCACGGGGACCGTGTGATTGAAGACAGATCCAGTTCAGGTCATTGGCAAGCCAATCTATCGGCCCTTTGTGCTCAAGTATTCATGGGGAAGGAGTTACGAACAATGCAAGCCGCCTTTTACTTCAGCTGGATCACAATAAAGTGATTCAAGTATTAGTTAGAACATATATATATATAAGCGAGAAGTAAACTAATACATACAGCTTCGGTTTCTTCCAATATATAAATAATTGCAAGGTGTAATCATAAATGATTAAGAAGGAAGAATAATAGTTAATAAGCAATGTTCCTCCTTTTAATCCGCCAAATGAAAAAAGGCACTGGTCGAAAAATTGGTCTCCGCCAGGACTCGAACCTGGGTCTCCGGCTTGGAACGCCGATGCCTTAACCACTAGGCCACGGGGACCGTGTGATTGAAGACAGATCCAGTTCAGGTCATTGGCAAGCCAATCTATCGGCCCTTTGTGCTCAAGTATTCATGGGGAAGGAGTTACGAACAATGCAAGCCGCCTTTTACTTCAGCTGGATCACAATAAAGTGATTCAAGTATTAGTTAGAACATATATATATATATAAGCGAGAAGTAAACTAATACATACAGCTTCGGTTTCTTCCAATATATAAATAATTGCAAGGTGTAATCATAAATGATTAAGAAGGAAGAATAATAGTAGGCGTAGCTTAATAAGCAATGTTCCTCCTTTTAATCCGCCAAATGAAAAAAGGCACTGGTCGAAAAATTGGTCTCCGCCAGGACTCGAACCTGGGTCTCCGGCTTGGAACGCCGATGCCTTAACCACTAGGCCACGGGGACCGTGTGATTGAAGACAGATCCAGTTCAGGTCATTGGCAAGCCAATCTATCGGCCCTTTGTGCTCAAGTATTCATGGGGAAGGAGTTACGAACAATGCAAGCCGCCTTTTACTTCAGCTGGATCACAATAAAGTGATTCAAGTATTAGTTAGAACACATATATATATAAGCGAGAAGTAAACTAATACATACAGCTTCGGTTTCTTCCAATATATAATTAATTGCAAGGTTTAATCATAAATGATTAAGAAGGAAGAATAATAGTAGGCGTGGCTTAATAAGCAATGTTCCTCCTTTTAATCCGCCAAATGAAAAAAGGCACTGGTCGAAAAATTGGTCTCCGCCAGGACTCGAACCTGGGTCTCCGGCTTGGAACGCCGATGCCTTAACCACTAGGCCACGGGGACCGTGTGATTGAAGACAGATCCAGTTCAGGTCATTGGCAAGCCAATCTATCGGCCCTTTGTGCTCAAGTATTCATGGGGAAGGAGTTACGAACAATGCAAGCCGCCTTTTACTTCAGCTGGATCACAATAAAGTGATTCAAGTATTAGTTAGAACATATATATATATAAGCGAGAAGTAAACTAATACATACAGCTTCGGTTTCTTCCAATATATAAATAATTGCAAGGTGTAATCATAAATGATTAAGAAGGAAGAATAATAGTAGGCGTGGCTTAATAAGCAATGTTCCTCCTTTTAATCCGCCAAATGAAAAAAGGCACTGGTCGAAAAATTAGTCTCCGCCAGGACTCGAACCTGGGTCTCCGGCTTGGAACGCCGATGCCTTAACCACTAGGCCACGGGGACCGTGTGATTGAAGACAGATCCAGTTCAGGTCATTGGCAAGTCAATCTATCGGCCCTTTGTGCTCAAGTATTCATGGGGAAGGAGTTACGAACAATGCAAGCCGCCTTTTACTTCAGCTGGATCACAATAAAGTGATTCAAGTATTAGTTAGAACATATATATATATAAGCGAGAAGTAAACTAATACATACAGCTTCGGTTTCTTCCAATATATAAATAATTGCAAGGTGTAATCATAAATGATTAAGAAGGAAGAATAATAGTAGGCGTAGCTTAATAAGCAATGTTCCTCCTTTTAATCCGCCAAATGAAAAAAGGCACTGGTCGAAAAATTGGTCTCCGCCAGGACTCGAACCTGGGTCTCCGGCTTGGAACGCCGATGCCTTAACCACTAGGCCACGGGGACCGTGTGATTGAAGACAGATCCAGTTCAGGTCATTGGCAAGCCAATCTATCGGCCCTTTGTGCTCAAGTATTCATGGGGAAGGAGTTACGAACAATGCAAGCCGCCTTTTACTTCAGCTGGATCACAATAAAGTGATTCAAGTATTAGTTAGAACATATATATATATAAGCGAGAAGTAAACTTATACATACAGCTTCGGTTTCTTCCAATATATAAATAATTGCAAGGTGTAATCATAAATGATTAAGAAGGAAGAATAATAGTTAATAAGCAATGTTCCTCCTTTTAATCCGCCAAATGAAAAAAGGCACTGGTCGAAAAATTGGTCTCCGCCAGGACTCGAACCTGGGTCTCCGGCTTGGAACGCCGATGCCTTAACCACTAGGCCACGGGGACCGTGTGATTGAAGACAGATCCAGTTCAGGTCATTGGCAAGCCAATCTATCGGCCCTTTGTGCTCAAGTATTCATGGGGAAGGAGTTACGAACAATGCAAGCCGCCTTTTACTTCAGCTGGATCACAATAAAGTGATTCAAGTATTAGTTAGAACATATATATATATATAAGCGAGAAGTAAACTAATACATACAGCTTCGGTTTCTTCCAATATATAAATAATTGCAAGGTGTAATCATAAATGATTAAGAAGGAAGAATAATAGTAGGCGTAGCTTAATAAGCAATGTTCCTCCTTTTAATCCGCCAAATGAAAAAAGGCACTGGTCGAAAAATTGGTCTCCGCCAGGACTCGAACCTGGGTCTCCGGCTTGGAACGCCGATGCCTTAACCACTAGGCCACGGGGACCGTGTGATTGAAGACAGATCCAGTTCAGGTCATTGGCAAGCCAATCTATCGGCCCTTTGTGCTCAAGTATTCATGGGGAAGGAGTTACGAACAATGCAAGCCGCCTTTTACTTCAGCTGGATCACAATAAAGTGATTCAAGTATTAGTTAGAACACATATATATATAAGCGAGAAGTAAACTAATACATACAGCTTCGGTTTCTTCCAATATATAATTAATTGCAAGGTGTAATCATAAATGATTAAGAAGGAAGAATAATAGTAGGCGTGGCTTAATAAGCAATGTTCCTCCTTTTAATCCGCCAAATGAAAAAAGGCACTGGTCGAAAAATTGGTCTCCGCCAGGACTCGAACCTGGGTCTCCGGCTTGGAACGCCGATGCCTTAACCACTAGGCCACGGGGACCGTGTGATTGAAGACAGATCCAGTTCAGGTCATTGGCAAGCCAATCTATCGGCCCTTTGTGCTCAAGTATTCATGGGGAAGGAGTTACGAACAATGCAAGCCGCCTTTTACTTCAGCTGGATCACAATAAAGTGATTCAAGTATTAGTTAGAACATATATATATATAAGCGAGAAGTAAATTAATACATACAGCTTCGGTTTCTTCCAATATATAAATAATTGCAAGGTGTAATCATAAATGATTAAGAAGGAAGAATAATAGTAGGCGTAGCTTAATAAGCAATGTTCCTCCTTTTAATCCGCCAAATGAAAAAAGGCACTGGTCGAAAAATTGGTCTCCGCCAGGACTCGAACCTGGGTCTCCGGCTTGGAACGCCGATGCCTTAACCACTAGGCCACGGGGACCGTGTGATTGAAGACAGATCCAGTTCAGGTCATTGGCAAGCCAATCTATCGGCCCTTTGTGCTCAAGTATTCATGGGGAAGGAGTTACGAACAATGCAAGCCGCCTTTTACTTCAGCTGGATCACAATAAAGTGATTCAAGTATTAGTTAGAACATATATATATATAAGCGAGAAGTAAACTAATACATACAGCTTCGGTTTCTTCCAATATATAAATAATTGCAAGGTGTAATCATAAATGATTAAGAAGGAAGAATAATAGTAGGCGTAGCTTAATAAGCAATGTTCCTCCTTTTAATCCGCCAAATGAAAAAAGGCACTGGTCGAAAAATTGGTCTCCGCCAGGACTCGAACCTGGGTCTCCGGCTTGGAACGCCGATGCCTTAACCACTAGGCCACGGGGACCGTGTGATTGAAGACAGATCCAGTTCAGGTCATTGGCAAGCCAATCTATCGGCCCTTTGTGCTCAAGTATTCATGGGGAAGGAGTTACGAACAATGCAAGCCGCCTTTTACTTCAGCTGGATCACAATAAAGTGATTCAAGTATTAGTTAGAACATATATATATATAAGCGAGAAGTAAACTAATACATACAGCTTCGGTTTCTTCCAATATATAAATAATTGCAAGGTGTAATCATAAATGATTAAGAAGGAAGAATAATAGTAGGCGTAGCTTAATAAGCAATGTTCCTTCTTTTAATCCGCCAAATGAAAAAAGGCACTGGTCGAAAAATTGGTCTCCGCCAGGACTCGAACCTGGGTCTCCGGCTTGGAACGCCGATGCCTTAACCACTAGGCCACGGGGACCGTGTGATTGAAGACAGATCCAGTTCAGATCATTGGCAAGCCAATCTATCGGCCCTTTGTGCTCAAGTATTCATGGGGAAGGAGTTACGAACAATGCAAGCCGCCTTTTACTTCAGCTGGATCACAATAAAGTGATTCAAGTATTAGTTAGAACATATATATATATAAGCGAGAAGTAAACTAATACATACAGCTTCGGTTTCTTCCAATATATAAATAATTGCAAGGTGTAATCATAAATGATTAAGAAGGAAGAATAATAGTAGGCGTAGCTTAATAAGCAATGTTCCTCCTTTTAATCCGCCAAATGAAAAAAGGCACTGGTCGAAAAATTGGTCTCCGCCAGGACTCGAACCTGGGTCTCCGGCTTGGAACGCCGATGCCTTAACCACTAGGCCACGGGGACCGTGTGATTGAAGACAGATCCAGTTCAGGTCATTGGCAAGCCAATCTATCGGCCCTTTGTGCTCAAGTATTCATGGGGAAGGAGTTACGAACAATGCAAGCCGCCTTTTACTTCAGCTGGATCACAATAAAGTGATTCAAGTATTAGTTAGAACATATATATATATAAGCGAGAAGTAAACTAATTCATACAGCTTCGGTTTCTTCCAATATATAAATAATTGCAAGGTGTAATCATAAATGATTAAGAAGGAAGAATAATAGTAGGCGTAGCTTAATAAGCAATGTTCCTCCTTTTAATCCGCCAAATGAAAAAAGGCACTGGTCGAAAAATTGGTCTCCGCCAGGACTCGAACCTGGGTCTCCGGCTTGGAACGCCGATGCCTTAACCACTAGGCCACGGGGACCGTGTGATTGAAGACAGATCCAGTTCAGGTCATTGGCAAGCCAATCTATCGGCCCTTTGTGCTCAAGTATTCATGGGGAAGGAGTTACGAACAATGCAAGCCGCCTTTTACTTCAGCTGGATCACAATAAAGTGATTCAAGTATTAGTTAGAACATATATATATATAAGCGAGAAGTAAACTAATACATACAGCTTCGGTTTCTTCCAATATATAAATAATTGCAAGGTGTAATCATAAATGATTAAGAAGGAAGAATAATAGTAGGCGTAGCTTAATAAGCAATGTTCCTCCTTTTAATCCGCCAAATGAAAAAAGGCACTGGTCGAAAAATTGGTCTCCGCCAGGACTCGAACCTGGGTCTCCGGCTTGGAACGCCGATGCCTTAACCACTAGGCCACGGGGACCGTGTGATTGAAGACAGATCCAGTTCAGATCATTGGCAAGCCAATCTATCCGCCCTTTGTGCTCAAGTATTCATGGGGAAGGAGTTACGAACAATGCAAGCCGCCTTTTACTTCAGCTGGATCACAATAAAGTGATTCAAGTATTAGTTAGAACATATATATATATAAGCGAGAAGTAAACTAATACATACAGCTTCGGTTTCTTCCAATATATAAATAATTGCAAGGTGTAATCATAAATGATTAAGAAGGAAGAATAATAGTAGGCGTAGCTTAATAAGCAATGTTCCTCCTTTTAATCCGCCAAATGAAAAAAGGCACTGGTCGAAAAATTGGTCTCCGCCAGGACTCGAACCTGGGTCTCCGGCTTGGAACGCCGATGCCTTAACCACTAGGCCACGGGGACCGTGTGATTGAAGACAGATCCAGTTCAGGTCATTGGCAAGCCAATCTATCGGCCCTTTGTGCTCAAGTATTCATGGGGAAGGAGTTACGAACAATGCAAGCCGCCTTTTACTTCAGCTGGATCACAATAAAGTGATTCAAGTATTAGTTAGAACATATATATATATATAAGCGAGAAGTAAACTAATACATACAGCTTCGGTTTCTTCCAATATATAAATAATTGCAAGGTGTAATCATAAATGATTAAGAAGGAAGAATAATAGTAGGCGTAGCTTAATAAGCAATGTTCCTTCTTTTAATCCGCCAAATGAAAAAAGGCACTGGTCGAAAAATTGGTCTCCGCCAGGACTCGAACCTGGGTCTCCGGCTTGGAACGCCGATGCCTTAACCACTAGGCCACGGGGACCGTGTGATTGAAGACAGATCCAGTTCAGGTCATTGGCAAGCCAATCTATCGGCCCTTTGTGCTCAAGTATTCATGGGGAAGGAGTTACGAACAATGCAAGCCGCCTTTTACTTCAGCTGGATCACAATAAAGTGATTCAAGTATTAGTTAGAACATATATATATATAAGCGAGAAGTAAACTAATACATACAGCTTCGGTTTCTTCCAATATATAAATAATTGCAAGGTGTAATCATAAATGATTAAGAAGGAAGAATAATAGTAGGCGTAGCTTAATAAGCAATGTTCCTCCTTTTAATCCGCCAAATGAAAAATAGCACTGGTCGAAAAATTGGTCTCCGCCAGGACTCGAACCTGGGTCTCCGGCTTGGAACGCCGATGCCTTAACCACTAGGCCACGGGGACCGTGTGATTGAAGACAGATCCAGTTCAGGTCATTGGCAAGCCAATCTATCGGCCCTTTGTGCTCAAGTATTCATGGGGAAGGAGTTACGAACAATGCAAGCCGCCTTTTACTTCAGCTGGATCACAATAAAGTGATTCAAGTATTAGTTAGAACATATATATATATATAAGCGAGAAGTAAACTAATACATACAGCTTCGGTTTCTTCCAATATATAAATAATTGCAAGGTGTAATCATAAATGATTAAGAAGGAAGAATAATAGTAGGCGTAGCTTAATAAGCAATGTTCCTCCTTTTAATCCGCCAAATGAAAAAAGGCACTGGTCGAAAAATTGGTCTTCGCCAGGACTCGAACCTGGGTCTCCGGCTTGGAACGCCGATGCCTTAACCACTAGGCCACGGGGACCGTGTGATTGAAGACAGATCCAGTTCAGGTCATTGGCAAGCCAATCTATCGGCCCTTTGTGCTCAAGTATTCATGGGGAAGGAGTTACGAACAATGCAAGCCGCCTTTTACTTCAGCTGGATCACAATAAAGTGATTCAAGTATTAGTTAGAACATATATATATATAAGTGAGAAGTAAACTAATACATACAGCTTCGGTTTCTTCCAATATATAAATAATTGCAAGGTGTAATCATAAATGATTAAGAAGGAAGAATAATAGTAGGCGTAGCTTAATAAGCAATGTTCCTCCTTTTAATCCGCCAAATGAAAAAAGGCACTGGTCGAAAAATTGGTCTCCGCCAGGACTCGAACCTGGGTCTCCGGCTTGGAACGCCGATGCCTTAACCACTAGGCCACGGGGACCGTGTGATTGAAGACAGATCCAGTTCAGGTCATTGGCAAGCCAATCTATCGGCCCTTTGTGCTCAAGTATTCATGGGGAAGGAGTTACGAACAATGCAAGCCGCCTTTTACTTCAGCTGGATCACAATAAAGTGATTCAAGTATTAGTTAGAACATATATATATATAAGCGAGAAGTAAACTAATACATACAGCTTCGGTTTCTTCCAATATATAAATAATTGCAAGGTGTAATCATAAATGATTAAGAAGGAAGAATAATAGTAGGCGTAGCTTAATAAGCAATGTTCCTCCTTTTAATCCGCCAAATGAAAAAAGGCACTGGTCGAAAAATTGGTCTCCGCCAGGACTCGAACCTGGGTCTCCGGCTTGGAACGCCGATGCCTTAACCACTAGGCCACGGGGACCGTGTGATTGAAGACAGATCCAGTTCAGATCATTGGCAAGCCAATCTATCGGCCCTTTGTGCTCAAGTATTCATGGGGAAGGAGTTACGAACAATGCAAGCCGCCTTTTACTTCAGCTGGATCACAATAAAGTGATTCAAGTATTAGTTAGAACATATATATATATATAAGCGAGAAGTAAACTAATACATACAGCTTCGGTTTCTTCCAATATATAAATAATTGCAAGGTGTAATCATAAATGATTAAGAAGGAAGAATAATAGTAGGCGTAGCTTAATAAGCAATGTTCCTCCTTTTAATCCGCCAAATGAAAAAAGGCACTGGTCGAAAAATTGGTCTCCGCCAGGACTCGAACCTGGGTCTCCGGCTTGGAACGCCGATGCCTTAACCACTAGGCCACGGGGACCGTGTGATTGAAGACAGATCCAGTTCAGGTCATTGGCAAGCCAATCTATCGGCCCTTTGTGCTCAAGTATTCATGGGGAAGGAGTTACGAACAATGCAAGCCGCCTTTTACTTCAGCTGGATCACAATAAAGTGATTCAAGTATTAGTTAGAACATATATATATATAAGCGAGAAGTAAACTAATACATACAGCTTCGGTTTCTTCCAATATATAAATAATTGCAAGGTGTAATCATAAATGATTAAGAAGGAAGAATAATAGTAGGCGTAGCTTAATAAGCAATGTTCCTCCTTTTAATCCGCCAAATGAAAAAAGGCACTGGTCGAAAAATTGGTCTCCGCCAGGACTCGAACCTGGGTCTCCGGCTTGGAACGCCGATGCCTTAACCACTAGGCCACGGGGACCGTGTGATTGAAGACAGATCCAGTTCAGGTCATTGGCAAGCCAATCTATCGGCCCTTTGTGCTCAAGTATTCATGGGGAAGGAGTTACGAACAATGCAAGCCGCCTTTTACTTCAGCTGGATCACAATAAAGTGATTCAAGTATTAGTTAGAACATATATATATATAAGCGAGAAGTAAACTAATACATACAGCTTCGGTTTCTTCCAATATATAAATAATTGCAAGGTGTAATCATAAATGATTAAGAAGGAAGAATAATAGTAGGCGTAGCTTAATAAGCAATGTTCCTCCTTTTAATCCGCCAAATGAAAAAAGGCACTGGTCGAAAAATTGGTCTCCGCCAGGACTCGAACCTGGGTCTCCGGCTTGGAACGCCGATGCCTTAACCACTAGGCCACGGGGACCGTGTGATTGAAGACAGATCCAGTTCAGATCATTGGCAAGCCAATCTATCCACCCTTTGTGCTCAAGTATTCATGGGGAAGGAGTTACGAACAATGCAAGCCGCCTTTTACTTCAGCTGGATCACAATAAAGTGATTCAAGTATTAGTTAGAACATATATATATATAAGCGAGAAGTAAACTAATACATACAGCTTCGGTTTCTTGCAATATATAAATAATTGCAAGGTGTAATCATAAATGATTAAGAAGGAAGAATAATAGTAGGCGTAGCTTAATAAGCAATGTTCCTCCTTTTAATCCGCCAAATGAAAAAAGGCACTGGTCGAAAAATTGGTCTCCGCCAGGACTCGAACCTGGGTCTCCGGCTTGGAACGCCGATGCCTTAACCACTAGGCCACGGGGACCGTGTGATTGAAGACAGATCCAGTTCAGGTCATTGGCAAGCCAATCTATCGGCCCTTTGTGCTCAAGTATTCATGGGGAAGGAGTTACGAACAATGCAAGCCGCCTTTTACTTCAGCTGGATCACAATAAAGTGATTCAAGTATTAGTTAGAACATATATATATATAAGCGAGAAGTAAACTAATACATACAGCTTCGGTTTCTTCCAATATATAAATAATTGCAAGGTGTAATCATAAATGATTAAGAAGGAAGAATAATAGTAGGCGTAGCTTAATAAGCAATGTTCCTCCTTTTAATCCGCCAAATGAAAAAAGGCACTGGTCGAAAAATTGGTCTCCGCCAGGACTCGAACCTGGGTCTCCGGCTTGGAACGCCGATGCCTTAACCACTAGGCCACGGGGACCGTGTGATTGAAGACAGATCCAGTTCAGATCATTGGCAAGCCAATCTATCCGCCCTTTGTGCTCAAGTATTCATGGGGAAGGAGTTACGAACAATGCAAGCCGCCTTTTACTTCAGCTGGATCACAATAAAGTGATTCAAGTATTAGTTAGAACATATATATATATAAGCGAGAAGTAAACTAATACATACAGCTTCGGTTTCTTCCAATATATAAATAATTGCAAGGTGTAATCATAAATGATTAAGAAGGAAGAATAATAGTAGGCGTAGCTTAATAAGCAATTTTCCTCCTTTTAATCCGCCAAATGAAAAAAGGCACTGGTCGAAAAATTGGTCTCCGCCAGGACTCGAACCTGGGTCTCCGGCTTGGAACGCCGATGCCTTAACCACTAGGCCACGGGGACCGTGTGATTGAAGACAGATCCAGTTCAGGTCATTGGCAAGCCAATCTATCGGCCCTTTGTGCTCAAGTATTCATGGGGAAGGAGTTACGAACAATGCAAGCCGCCTTTTACTTCAGCTGGATCACAATAAAGTGATTCAAGTATTAGTTAGAACATATATATATATATAAGCGAGAAGTAAACTAATACATACAGCTTCGGTTTCTTCCAATATATAAATAATTGCAAGGTGTAATCATAAATGATTAAGAAGGAAGAATAATAGTAGGCGTAGCTTAATAAGCAATGTTCCTTCTTTTAATCCGCCAAATGAAAAAAGGCACTGGTCGAAAAATTGGTCTCCGCCAGGACTCGAACCTGGGTCTCCGGCTTGGAACGCCGATGCCTTAACCACTAGGCCACGGGGACCGTGTGATTGAAGACAGATCCAGTTCAGGTCATTGGCAAGCCAATCTATCGGCCCTTTGTGCTCAAGTATTCATGGGGAAGGAGTTACGAACAATGCAAGCCGCCTTTTACTTCAGCTGGATCACAATAAAGTGATTCAAGTATTAGTTAGAACATATATATATATAAGCGAGAAGTAAACTAATACATACAGCTTCGGTTTCTTCCAATATATAAATAATTGCAAGGTGTAATCATAAATGATTAAGAAGGAAGAATAATAGTAGGCGTAGCTTAATAAGCAATGTTCCTCCTTTTAATCCGCCAAATGAAAAAAGGCACTGGTCGAAAAATTGGTCTCCGCCAGGACTCGAACCTGGGTCTCCGGCTTGGAACGCCGATGCCTTAACCACTAGGCCACGGGGACCGTGTGATTGAAGACAGATCCAGTTCAGGTCATTGGCAAGCCAATCTATCAGCCCTTTGTGCTCAAGTATTCATGGGGAAGGAGTTACGAACAATGCAAGCCGCCTTTTACTTCAGCTGGATCACAATAAAGTGATTCAAGTATTAGTTAGAACATATATATATATAAGCGAGAAGTAAACTAATAAATACAGCTTCGGTTTCTTCCAATATATAAATAATTGCAAGGTGTAATCATAAATGATTAAGAAGGAAGAATAATAGTAGGCGTAGCTTAATAAGCAATGTTCCTCCTTTTAATCCGCCAAATGAAAAAAGGCACTGGTCGAAAAATTGGTCTCCGCCAGGACTCGAACCTGGGTCTCCGGCTTGGAACGCCGATGCCTTAACCACTAGGCCACGGGGACCGTGTGATTGAAGACAGATCCAGTTCAGGTCATTGGCAAGCCAATCTATCGGCCCTTTGTGCTCAAGTATTCATGGGGAAGGAGTTACGAACAATGCAAGCCGCCTTTTACTTCAGCTGGATCACAATAAAGTGATTCAAGTATTAGTTAGAACATATATATATATAAGCGAGAAGTAAACTAATACATACAGCTTCGGTTTCTTCCAATATATAAATAATTGCAAGGTGTAATCATAAATGATTAAGAAGGAAGAATAATAGTAGGCGTAGCTTAATAAGCAATGTTCCTCCTTTTAATCCGCCAAATGAAAAAAGGCACTGGTCGAAAAATTGGTCTCCGCCAGGACTCGAACCTGGGTCTCCGGCTTGGAACGCCGATGCCTTAACCACTAGGCCACGGGGACCGTGTGATTGAAGACAGATCCAGTTCAGGTCATTGGCAAGCCAATCTATCGGCCCTTTGTGCTCAAGTATTCATGGGGAAGGAGTTACGAACAATGCAAGCCGCCTTTTACTTCAGCTGGATCACAATAAAGTGATTCAAGTATTAGTTAGAACATATATATATATATAAGCGAGAAGTAAACTAATACATACAGCTTCGGTTTCTTCCAATATATAAATAATTGCAAGGTGTAATCATAAATGATTAAGAAGGAAGAATAATAGTAGGCGTAGCTTAATAAGCAATGTTCCTCCTTTTAATCCGCCAAATGAAAAAAGGCACTGGTCGAAAAATTGGTCTCCGCCAGGACTCGAACCTGGGTCTCCGGCTTGGAACGCCGATGCCTTAACCACTAGGCCACGGGGACCGTGTGATTGAAGACAGATCCAGTTCAGGTCATTGGCAAGCCAATCTATCGGCCCTTTGTGCTCAAGTATTCATGGGGAAGGAGTTACGAACAATGCAAGCCGCCTTTTACTTCAGCTGGATCATAATAAAGTGATTCAAGTATTAGTTAGAACATATATATATATAAGTGAGAAGTAAACTAATACATACAGCTTCGGTTTCTTCCAATATATAAATAATTGCAAGGTGTAATCATAAATGATTAAGAAGGAAGAATAATAGTAGGCGTAGCTTAATAAGCAATGTTCCTCCTTTTAATCCGCCAAATGAAAAAAGGCACTGGTCGAAAAATTGGTCTCCGCCAGGACTCGAACCTGGGTCTCCGGCTTGGAACGCCGATGCCTTAACCACTAGGCCACGGGGACCGTGTGATTGAAGACAGATCCAGTTCAGGTCATTGGCAAGCCAATCTATCGGCCCTTTGTGCTCAAGTATTCATGGGGAAGGAGTTACGAACAATGCAAGCCGCCTTTTACTTCAGCTGGATCACAATAAAGTGATTCAAGTATTAGTTAGAACATATATATATATAAGCGAGAAGTAAACTAATACATACAGCTTCGGTTTCTTCCAATATATAAATAATTGCAAGGTGTAATCATAAATGATTAAGAAGGAAGAATAATAGTAGGCGTAGCTTAATAAGCAATGTTCCTCCTTTTAATCCGCCAAATGAAAAAAGGCACTGGTCGAAAAATTGGTCTCCGCCAGGACTCGAACCTGGGTCTCTGGCTTGGAACGCCGATGCCTTAACCACTAGGCCACGGGGACCGTGTGATTGAAGACAGATCCAGTTCAGGTCATTGGCAAGCCAATCTATCGGCCCTTTGTGCTCAAGTATTCATGGGGAAGGAGTTACGAACAATGCAAGCCGCCTTTTACTTCAGCTGGATCACAATAAAGTGATTCAAGTATTAGTTAGAACATATATATATATAAGCGAGAAGTAAACTAATACATACAGCTTCGGTTTCTTCCAATATATAAATAATTGCAAGGTGTAATCATAAATGATTAAGAAGGAAGAATAATAGTAGGCGTAGCTTAATAAGCAATGTTCCTCCTTTTAATCCGCCAAATGAAAAAAGGCACTGGTCGAAAAATTGGTCTCCGCCAACATATATATATGTTCTAACTAATACTTGAATCACTTTATTGTGATCCAGCTGAAGTAAAAGGCGGCTTGCATTGTTCGTAACTCCTTCCCCATGAATACTTGAGCACAAAGGGCCGATAGATTGGCTTGCCAATGACCTGAACTGGATCTGTCTTCAATCACACGGTCCCCGTGGCCTAGTGGTTAAGGCATCGGCGTTCCAAGCCGGAGACCCAGGTTCGAGTCCTGGCGGAGACCAATTTTTCGACCAGTGCCTTTTTTCATTTGGCGGATTAAAAGGAGGAACATTGCTTATTAAGCTACGCCTACTATTATTCTTCCTTCTTAATCATTTATGATTACACCTTGCAATTATTTATATATTGGAAGAAACCGAAGCTGTATGTATTAGTTTACTTCTCGCTTATATATATATATATGTTCTAACTAATACTTGAATCACTTTATTGTGATCCAGCTGAAGTAAAAGGCGGCTTGCATTGTTCGTAACTCCTTCCCCATGAATACTTGAGCACAAAGGGCCGATAGATTGGCTTGCCAATGACCTGAACTGGATCTGTCTTCAATCACACGGTCCCCGTGGCCTAGTGGTTAAGGCATCGGCGTTCCAAGCCGGAGACCCAGGTTCGAGTCCTGGCGGAGACCAATTTTTCGACCAGTGCCTTTTTTCATTTGGCGGATTAAAAGGAGGAACATTGCTTATTAAGCTACGCCTACTATTATTCTTCCTTCTTAATCATTTATGATTACACCTTGCAATTATTTATATATTGGAAGAAACCGAAGCTGTATGTATTAGTTTACTTCTCGCTTATATATATATATGTTCTAACTAATACTTGAATCACTTTATTGTGATCCAGCTGAAGTAAAAGGCGGCTTGCATTGTTCGTAACTCCTTCCCCATGAATACTTGAGCACAAAGGGCCGATAGATTGGCTTGCCAATGACCTGAACTGGATCTGTCTTCAATCACACGGTCCCCGTGGCCTAGTGGTTAAGGCATCGGCGTTCCAAGCCGGAGACCCAGGTTCGAGTCCTGGCGGAGACCAATTTTTCGACCAGTGCCTTTTTTCATTTGGCGGATTAAAAGGAGGAACATTGCTTATTAAGCTACGCCTACTATTATTCTTCCTTCTTAATCATTTATGATTACACCTTGCAATTATTTATATATTGGAAGAAACCGAAGCTGTATGTATTAGTTTACTTATCGCTTATATATATATATGTTCTAACTAATACTTGAATCACTTTATTGTGATCCAGCTGAAGTAAAAGGCGGCTTGCATTGTTCGTAACTCCTTCCCCATGAATACTTGAGCACAAAGGGCCGATAGATTGGCTTGCCAATGACCTGAACTGGATCTGTCTTCAATCACACGGTCCCCGTGGCCTAGTGGTTAAGGCATCGGCGTTCCAAGCCGGAGACCCAGGTTCGAGTCCTGGCGGAGACCAATTTTTCGACCAGTGCCTTTTTTCATTTGGCGGATTAAAAGGAGGAACATTGCTTATTAAGCTACGCCTACTATTATTCTTCCTTCTTAATCATTTATGATTACACCTTGCAATTATTTATAATTATATATATATGCTATTGAAGTATACAGTATATACGTCATACATTATCATCTGAAAGCTGAGATTAAGGCGAAATTAGAAATACTCGCATCAAACAACTGAAATATATGAGTGTGTATTTGAGTTTTGCGGTGATACGACCTCTTTCTGTAGATACCATTTAGACAACTTTCATCAAGAAACAATAGTAGATAAGGACCAGATCCGGTAGCTTTGACGGGGAGATTTGTTTTATTATTATTAAACTGTCGTGGATGCCACAATGATTTGTTTTAAAATGTTAAACTCATTTCTAAATATCGGCCTTAACTAACAATATCAAACTTAACAAATTGCTTGTGTTTGAGGGATTGGTATATGGATTGTCTACTTTCTTTGCATGGTGTAGGCATACGTAAATATGGTAAAAAGATTAGGTAAATACATATGCAAACATTTGGATTTGTGTGCGCATTTACTGTTGATATGTAAATTAGTTTTGTTTTACACATAACCTGCATTGTCATGCCCTTCTTTAAAAGAATGCTACTTTACCCCTTCCTCAGAACAAACTATGTACGATATTGCTTTTAAATAATACATTTCTAGAAAGTTAATTAATGGAAAAGCGGTTTGTGGAATGTATCACTGTCGTAGTGATAGACAGTAACAAAAATAAAGGTACAATTAGGATGCAAAACGCTGCTGCAAAAGCAGCACCCGTAAGCATGTTAAAGGGGTAGTTCAGTTTTGGTAAAGAGGGCGCAGCACGAAATAGTGTGAAATGCGAAAGAGCGTACAATTTTAATGGCTGATCAAAATCGGTTCAGCAACGGCTGAAATATCAATAATCTGGGGCCCAGATTTATTCGATGATTAAAAAAAAAAAAAAAATATGTCTACACTTTTTTTTTTAAAAGTTTCAAAGGCGGTCTTTAAATAGTTGTTCATCTGGTAATTATTATTTCAACAAAACATCACATGCATAATTTTTTATGAACAATTGTTGAAAACCAATGCTTTTTTAGAGAGCGCCTAGTTGTGTTGCAATGACTCTTTTTGAATAACAGGCTTTTTAATTAGTTGTTTTTAATTTTCTATACCTTTCGAACATGGTGGCCTTATAACTATTCGTTTGTAGCGTTATTGTGTAGGTTTTGGTTACTAAAGCTCGGCCTTACCAAAACTGTACTACCCCTTTAAGGGTGCAATTCTACGTCCCAAATTGGGGTTTGCACATGGGTGCATACGTGCACCCTCAGTGTACGTGTGTGCATACCCCACGTTTAGGGGTAAATTGCAGCCTTAGAGGTATTGCTATTGTAGCAGCTTGTTGAACCCTTATAAGGGTGCAAATTCGAACCTTTATATCTTAGTGTATAATAGTAGTTTTGTTATAAGTATTATTATTATGTGGTGGAATATGTTTATTTTATATTCATTATTAAATTGGTCATCAATAATTCAACTGCATGATAGAATGCGCTTTATAACAGTTTGAAAAGGCACAGTATGTTGATTAAATATACCTCAATTTGTCGGTATTTTCATAATTTCATTAAATTAAAGTTATAATGCATCATATTAATATTCACCCACTAAAACTATCCATTACGTACCCCCTCCCCCACCTAGATTAATGTTCAATAAGTATAATTACAAAATTGTCATTATGACATGATTTAGCGTACTTTTAGTAACGGGTAAATATTAAATGTAGAAATCTTTAGCATGATCATTAGTTTGGAGCATTTGGTAATCCGAAAAGTCACAATGTATTTGTTTGTGTGCTTCGCGCTGTATTTTGTATTTGTGCTCCTAGTTCTTGTTCAGCATTTGCAGTCTTAAATGGAATTTTCCAAAATATTAATGTGGATTAAATGGAACGAAACATTCAAAGTTTGAATGATATCGTCAAGTTTCCTTTGCCGCCCTCTTTAGATCACACTTTGACATGTGATTCCAGAATAGAACAACCTTCCGCTGCATTTGTATGTAGATTTGTATATGTTTGCATGTTCTTGAATTGGACTATACCAGTGTACGAAGTTGTGTCTAAAATGCATGCAAAACTAACTCTTCTCAAACATATATGAGTATCATAGTATTCCGAGGGAATATGTGTTTTCAAGCAAAGTGAACTGACTTTGTACGTTTTATTGTACAGTCTGTTCCAATGGAGTTTTTGAGTGACATTTACCAAAAGAGCAGCATATACACGAGTTCAATCGACAATATGAAACTCGTGAATCTTGATTGATTTATGCAAATCACTGCCAAAACCTTCACTATAAGCTTTCTAAAAATTGTCCATTCTACCAATTTCCTAAGAAACCTTGTGGAAATATCTCTCGACTAACATAAATCTGTTCTTCATAATGTTGCATGTGCGGTGTTTTCATTGAATACTCATCTTTCCTGGCATACCATTATGCTGTTATTTTATGTGTATTATGTATGTGCGGGCGTACGTGTGCGCATGCGTGTGTTTTAATGTGTGTGCGACGTATGTAAATGCGCGCACATATATGCATGTTTAGGCTGTTATCATATAAATTAGGTTGAAATGTAATTTTATCATGATAAGGCAATTCTTACACCTATTAAATCAAATGAAAAAATTTGCAAAGAAAATGGGGTTTCTCCGAAATTCGAACCCAAGACCTCCGGATTGCTAGATCGGTGCTATACCAGCTGAGCTAAAGAAAACCCTTACTAGTATATCCCCTATTGTAGTACAAATAAATGTTGTGAAATTTTTTGCTATAATCTTGGAAACAGTTTTTAATTTGGTCTACATACATTACTGATGAGAAAAAGTGATGTTTCCATTTTTTATTTTTGGTCCCAGGGTGCATTTTGGCGATTTTAAAGATAATGAGCTAATTTGCATTTTTTTGAAATAAGGTCAGGGGTCATTTTCTATCTAGGAATAGTACAATATTGATAAAAACTAGTATTCTATGGTATTTTGGGGCAAGGATTCCATTTCCGGTGCTCGTTTGTAAGTGCTGTATGGGAAACGCTCTGAAATCCAAGATGGCTTCCCCTAATTTGCATATTTATGAATATTATTGATTTTCAGTGGCTACAGCCCCTAATAAGCAATAATTCTGGATTATTATATGTCAGTTATGTTCTAAGTATGTATTTAAGATATCAAAGATGAGTTGCCATCGTGGCAACGTCTAGCAATGCATATTATTTGCATAATTATGTATTTTACCTAATTTGCATATTCCCCCAAATAGAGTATATTGGGATCCCGACAAGTAAAAAAGATACGTAATACCAATTTTCCAAGGTTTTGGGGGGCAGCAGATCCATTTTTGATACTTATTTACCTGTATCACCATGGCATCCATCTCAAATCCAAGATGGCTGCTCCCTAAATTACGCATGTTATGATACACGTCTATATTATTTCGGTTATATTAGATTGATATTATAATGTTTTGACTTTTAATTATTGGAATGAGCAACTAGAATACTTGAATCACAATGTAGTTGTTTGCTTTCAGTAAACAAATCATATTTTGATAAATTAAATGCCATTAAAGTAGCAAATAGCAATATTTACTTTAAAATGACAAAGGCGGCCATCTTGGATTTATGTTGGTTGCCGAGGTGATACAGGTAAATAAGTATCATAAATGGATTTGTTGCCCCCTAAAACCTTGGAAAAGTGGTATTACTTGTCTTTTTTACTTGCCGGGCTCCCAATATACTCGATTTGCGGGAATATGCAAATTAGGTAAAATACATAATTATGCAAATAATATGCATTACTAGAGGTTGCCACGATGGCAACTCATCTTTGATATCTTAAATACATACTTAGAACATAACTGACAAATAATAATCCGGAATTATTGCTTATTAGGGGCTGTAGCCACTGAAAATCAATAATATTCATAAATATGCAAATTAGGGGCAGCCATCTTTGATTTCAGAGTGTTTCCCATACAGCACTTACAAACGAGCACCGAAAATGGAATCCTTGCCCCAAAATACCATAGAATACTAGTTTTTATCAATATTGTACTATTCCTAGATAGAAATTGACCCCTGACCTTATTTCAAAAAAATGCAAATTAGCTCATTATCTTTAAAATCGCCAAAATGCACCCTGGGACCAAAAATAAAAAATGGAAACATCACTTTTTATCATCAGTAATGTATTTAGACCAAATTAAAAAGTGTTTCCAAGATTATAGCAAAAAAAATTGCTGCTTTACATAACCTGATAGACTATACGCTGTATTCGTCATGGTCAGTTTCCCTATGTTTGAAATAACTTATTTATGTTTTTACAGAGGAAAGCCAGCCTTGCCAGCAGCCGCCCACACCAGCAGTATATCCCAAAGCATAGGACCGGAAGACAGGAACCTCGTACACGGCGAAAGGGGACAGACAACAAACTCCAGTGACATTCAATTATCATCTGATTTCCGCAGGGTAGATGTATACCACGATGACAACCCACTGGAGAACACCCCGTCATACCATGGTATTGACGATCCTGTAGGTCCATCTTCCGACCAAGACCAAAACATGCACGCCAACATGTTGCGCCCTTCAGCGTTGACAACCCAACAATCGCCATCGAGTAATATTATCAAACATTCACATTTGGCTATGAGGAGTGTACAGCCTCAAGAAAACGCATACTTCATATCCCCTGATGACGACGCGATACCAACATTTCCCTTTCAAACCGATATTCACGATGGTGACCCCGAAGGAATAATAGAGAGTCAAGAGAATATGTCTAATGTAGGCAACCCAAGAAACCACTACTATAAGACGACAAACCTAGACGATTCTTGCCTCGGACCACAGTTGTCGCTCCAAAACAGAGAAATGTCAAATCGCCCCTTACCACACAGGCCATCATCAATTCAGTCAAAGAAAGTGAATGCACAATCACTTCGTAAGAACAACAATAATAGCAACGTACTTGTTCGTGAATCAAAAAATGTTTCATATCATCACACGGGAACGACTGAGAACAAAGTCTATCGACCCACTGATTCAGACAGTGTAAATCAGATGACAGAAAATCCGATGTACATTCCTGCAATACCTGATGCCGTACATAGAGAATTCCTCAGTAGGCCTAAAAGGAAAACTGGCAACGAAGGATCCTCTCCTCAAATTCACACAGACGACAAAATGGTTAAAAATCCACTCTACAATCAAGCAACAGTAAATTATCCCGATCAGGCGTCACAGAAAAACAAACAGAAACGGGACAATGACTTCTCTCTTTTAGAAATAACACCTTCAGATGAACCTCACATATCAAGTAGACATTCCTTCAATTTTGAGAGCCACTATTACGTAACACCGAGTGACCCGACCTCTTCGGGTGATGCCATTTCGAGCGGGGGTGCTGCGGCACCAAACCTGGATCTGTATGCATATGGGTCTCTTGGAGACCAAGTGGCTGAACCGTCTCAATCTTGCCCCCAAGTTACAGAACAAACACCTTGTTTAGAGTTGGGCCCTAGTAGGATTCATGGTCCAGAAGACGAAGACAAGGAACTCTTAATGTCAAGGCGGCCTCTGCCACACAGACCGACTTCAAGACATCGGAGTCCAGCTATCCCTCCAAGGACAAGTTCACGTAAGAAATCAAAAGCCCCCAAATTGTCCGTTTCTGTGAAACAGGAGAGCACAATGAGGTCCACAAAGAAACGTTCACGTGAGAAAGAGAAAATTCGTGATCAATATCAACCGGATCCTCCCCCTGAAATGCTCGACAACCCTTTGTACAGTCCTTCTGATGTAACTTCCGTCTAAATGGAAATTAATAAAACATGTCTTCTTGTCAAATGAATGGTAGCATTAACCACATACCACCTAGTTATTTATATACATATTCTTTGCGAAACGCTGCAGCTGCAATATGTGCTAACAAAATGTAATACTAATTACAACAGAAAATGTGTACGTGTTCATTCAGACTGTATACCGTATGTCTCAAAACAAATTGCAATCGGACTTTCTGCAACGATAATTTTAAAGATAGTGGATCAATCGTAATGTTTTTTCAGGGTATGAAACTATAAATTTTTACCTACATCTTGCAGAAAACCCTATTCGATTTGCTTCAGTGGTCATGGAGAATGGGGGATCTTTGTAAATCATGTCATGAGTCGGTTTCTTCCAAGTTTGACACTTGGATGCTCTTAGCACCCATATGAATGGAAATATTTTGCTCACAACTGTCAGGGCAACTAACAAATTAATTCAAATTATGTGCATACCTTTACATCAATGGTGTGTACTCGTTTGAGGTTTTGTTGTTGAAAGATGTATTGATCTTGGTATATCTTGGAGATCTTGGTAAATCATGTCAGATGTCCCTTCTCTCCAGGTTGTGTAAGGAGACGCGTTGTCCATTGTTTTCATGCCTTACAAATACGAAGTTGTTCATTGTGTTCTCGCACAAAAGTATCGTTTGAGAAAATGACTGCTTGTTTCCTTTCATTTTCAACTAACGAAATAAATAATGAATGAAATGAAGTAAAAGTGAATCATATTTCTGAGTTTTGCAAACATTGGTAAGGTGTGAAAATGAATGATTAAATCGAGAAATTAAATCATTAACTCATGGAAGACTTGATTTGAGCTCTTCCTCGTTTATGGCTTTCTCTGTATCTGTTTTTTGTTTAGAAATCAATACATCTTTCAACAACAAAACCTCACACGAGTACACACCATTGATATAAAGGTATGCACAGAATTTGAATTAATTTGTTAGTTGCCCCGACAGTTGTGAGCAAAATATTTCCATTCATATGGGTGCCAAGAGCATCCAAGTGTCAAACTTGGAAGAAACGGACCCATGACATGATTTACAAAGTTTCATACCCTGAAATATCATTATGAGTGATTTATTATCTTCAAAGTTATCGTTGCAGAAAGTCCGATTGTAATTTTGTTGGGACATACGGTATAACCAAGATTAAAGGCCGATGCCTTATCGGTTTGCGTCGACAGATGAATGGGAGATACATTCTCATAATAAAAGTATATTATTGATAGATCTTCAATGTGTAAAGAATGTAGTATGTAATGCTAAAATTGCAAGCTCATTTAACAAATTGTGATATGTTTATATGAGTATGATTATAGAAATTTGAAATATTTGCTGCCCTTCGGTGATCCCTCACATATATCCCCAAGTTGATTTGTATCCTTCGGGTTTATGTCAGGTTTATAATAGCTTCTGACCACTCGGGCAATGAGAATTAAGGGATTTCAGGGATGAGCACCGTACTAGGGTTTTCTATAGCTCAGTCGGTAGAGCACCGGTCTAGCAATCCGGAGCTCTCGGGTTCGAATCCCGTTGGAATCACATTTTCTTTGCCCTCTTTTAATCATAATATATTTATGGTCAGTTTCTCTATATGTTTGAATAAATGTAGTTATTTATGGTACATTACTTATGCTTATGTTATATTCTTGCTAACATGCATTGTATTGGTATTGATATTGCAAATGGAAAAATACAGAATTGACTGTAACGGAAACTGAACTGAACTAATCCTAACAGAGACAGTGCTAAACAAACATAATTGACATTCATAGATGCTTGACATACATTCATACAGTTTAAAAGTGTGACTCATTATACCTTTATGAAAATGGGGAACAGTTCAAATAATCTCGATGATAATTTATAATGTATTTGGGAAAACAATTGTGCAATCTTATTTAATTAATGTGCCTTATTTAATGTAGTTCTGATGCCTTGGAACTCGAGTTCGACTTCAAGTTCGAGTTCGAGTTTTACTAGTGTAGTGATTTATTATGCAAGGGGTGGACTTATAATTAAGCGAAAGTGGTTTCTGGTTGTAAAGATGTCCAAATTTTGATGATTTTTGTATTGTTTATTATTTGATATTTTACTTGTACAAAAGTTTTGAAGGGGACCCTCCACATGACTTTTTAGAATTCCACCGTGGGTTGCACTCTTGGGCATATATGCTAATGAAAAGTTTGTATTTCATTGCTCTTAAACTCTCTTTAATGTGTGATTGATTTATGTATTGGTACTTTCACAATAACCTGAAATCGTCTGGAGGTCCCCTTTAAATCCTTCTTTGCCATTCATTATTATCATTCGCACAGATGGGATTTCATTGTAAATATTCTCATATTTTGCCAATTTGCCATTTATGATGTTTTACAGTATTTGATGTTTGTATTTCTCCCATGCCCCCATTATGGGCAGTATAAGAAATAAAATTCATTGTCATTGTCCATGTCATTGTCATTGTCATTGGTTGTTAACAATGTGATTTAAAATTGGTAATGATACAAATTAATTATTTTAAAATAAAAAAAAATGCACGTCTTAATATGGTTCGCACGGACGCTTAAGCTTACGGACGGACGGACGTACTTGAGTCGTAGATCTACGGACGGTAACCAGTAAATAAAAAGTATAGTAGTGATACAGGTATAATTGTAGTAGTTGACGTTGTTATTCGTTCGCCTGAAGAAGAATCTGTCAGATTCGATAGCTCGCGGCTCCATTGATTTACGAATTGTAGTAGTCTTAGTAAAGTTTTTATTCTTGGATTTAGTAAAAATTAAAGTATAGTACAATCGTATAGTAGGGATATTTGTAGTTTGGTGTGTATGGTACATGTCGGTTAATTGTAAATGTGTGTACTTTCAATAATTATTGTAGAGTTGTAGGATGTGTAGATTGCTGGTGTTATGGTACATTTGAGTACTTGGCATTTGCCAAGCCCAACGTGTCACCCTCATTAGCTGTTCGGGGTGGAGATCAGCTGCACCGGCAAAATGTGATCATGTATATAAATATAGCACGTCTTCGTATTTTTTTGTTTTAATCTTGCTACTTACTTTATAAAATGGGTCAACAATACCATTGAACTTTAGTTCATTATTATTATCTTTAATAACTCATACTTTACAGGATTATTTTTAAATGTATTACTTATGGCTCAGTCACATTTGACACGGCGGCCGTACGGTCTAACATTTCTACGGCCAATTACAAAAATAGGGCCGCCGTAGAATTTCTACGGTCACATGCATTAGCAGTCACATTTGCCACGGCCGCCGCACGGCGTATCTTTAATTTGTGGAGACAGAAAATTTGCGGCTGCCGTACGGCCTTTAAAGTGATGACGCACGGTCGCCTTAGGGCGTCCCTGCGGTTTCCGTATGTTTTTTGAACAAATATCAAGGCAGACGCAAGGCGCCCGCAAGGCGGCCGCAGGGGGGCCATACGGCAACCGTGCGGCCACACTGACGCTACAGCTACACCCCTATAGAGTATAGGAGTGGTAGCCATGGCTACGGCGTGTATAATTGCTTCGGCGACCGTAGAAATGAAAAAGAGTTATAACTTTTAGTTATAATTCTACGGCGACCCCTACGGCCTGTAAAATATACGGTTACGCCGTACGGGGACCCTCCGGCCACCGCAGATTTTCTGCGGCCGCCGCACGTTTCTCTCGATTTCGGGGGCGTACGGCCGCCGTACGCTCGCCGTAGAGCAAATGTGACTGTAGCATAAGTAACAGCTAGGCCTTAATGGATTATTTTCGAACTTGTTATTTCTTAAATGTCTTTCGGACAAGCAATTTTAAAAGGGCATTGTTATATAAGTATGTAAACATTTGAAAACTTGTCTTATAACATTTTGTGGTGCTTTTATTTTTTTGTTATAATGTTCCCTTGCCAGTATTTCAATCTGCATAAAATGAAAATAAATCATGCATGTACACGCTATATTGTAGCCCGAATATTCCGGTGTTTTACGAGTGTCGTTCTTCTTGTAGTTTGTGTATTTTTATTAGATGGGTGCGCCGTTCATGCGAGTTTGTGTTGAGTTTTAGCGAGTAAGTTTGAAATTAGATTGATTGCCCAGTCCCACCTGTGTTATAA
Source organism: Echinarachnius parma (assembly GCA_037951105.1). Taxonomy (NCBI): domain Eukaryota; kingdom Metazoa; phylum Echinodermata; class Echinoidea; order Clypeasteroida; family Echinarachniidae; genus Echinarachnius; species Echinarachnius parma. The sequence goes on along the minus strand of JBAMJV010001394.1, from coordinate 155,865 downwards.
TTGTGTGGTTTGTAATTATTTGTATGGAACTACAAACATCTAGAGATATTTGTTTATATTGTTTGTGTTTGTAAGAGTGATCGTTTGAAAAGAGATCATGTTGATGTTTGAGTTATGTGTGCTTAAAGATGTAGGTATAAACAGTATGGTTTATAGTAGTTGTTCATGACCCCAACCTTATCCCCCAGTGAGTCACATCGTTTTCAGAAAAAATGTATCACATTCTCCGACTGCGTTTTTACATACACCTGCATACAAATGTACCAAACCATATCATTATACATTTGAGTTGTATTAATAAAAAGACAATCAGACCATCCATGCAGACAAGTTTAATTTACAAGTCTAATTAAAGTAACGAGAACGTACTGTATGTACACAATAGAGAAATGAGATGGTCACAAAATGTATTGCTATCATTAACCAAGAGCACTCGTTTATGTTTAGTTCAGACAATAATATAATGATTAAAAGAAGGCAAAGAAAATGGGATTCCAACGGGATTCGAGTCAGGTATTAGCCTAATTGTAGAAAGTGACCATGGCGCCATCAATTCATCATAATTTTAACATGAAAATACAATCAGTTTAGTTTATTCAACACAAATCGAGATAAAATATCATGGCATTCAAATGTGTGGTTGGTCGTGGACTGGTAAGACCCTTGGCCCGTGGGTCAAAGTGTCTTTGTAGAAGGGGCCGTCATCGCAAATTGAATGCACAAAGACACAGTAATCTTTTAAGGAACAAAGTCTATATTTATCAACTACAAACATAATCACATCTTGAGATATATAAATTTGAACTTGGTGATAACACTTGGAAATGGAACACCTGCACTGACAACCATTTATGTCCCTTTGTTATAAGTTATATCCTCATCTAGATGGTAAGATGCTGAACAGGCGTTTTATCGTTTTGAGTATTACAATAGAACTAAATAGAACTGTGAGTGGGTTTATTAACTTCATCAAAACGATACAAGAGGGCGACATTTGCTGCAAGGAATATAATAATAGACACAGTTTTAATAAAGAATTACTCAAGACAAAACATTTTTAATATGAATCTTAAATGAAGATATACTCGCTATTACTTTTACAAATAGCATGACTATGTGTTAAAGTATTGTAATACTTATTAATAAACTGTACTAAATAGTGAGTACACATTATAGTATCATCCGTTACTTCGATAAACGTGTCATAAGAATTTTCCTATCTTATCAAACCTTTGTGTTTCCTTCTCTGATTCATTCCATTTCGCAGAGTTTGCAAACTAATACATTGTTTGAGTGTGCCGTTGAGTAGCGGTGCAATCATTTGTTTGTATTTTGTTGTTTATCCACCGGAGCCACGCCCTTCTGGGGGCGAAAGGTTTCAACAGATGGCTCTGTAACACTTGATGATTGTAGGGTGATCCAAATCAAGAGACTTGGAAAGATGGACTGTCAAAGGGTTTATGTTATTGAGTAGGACACAGGGTATGCTTGTGGGTTGGTAGTTCTCGTGGGTAGGGCCTCTATAGTTGTATACGTTTGACCCGAGACATGAGATTAATTAAGCAGTTACTCAAGTAAAATTGATTCTATTTAATATGATTGTATATATATTACTTTTTGATTTCCCCGTTGTATAATGAGTATATTGATATTAAAGCATTTTCTCTTAGGAAAAGGTAAAAATAACTTAACAAAGCAATAACATTATAACCACCAAACTTAGCTATAAAATGTGCATGAATGTACGGTATTGCAGTGGATGTGGGGATCCCCAGGGACTTGGTATTAGAGGGCGTTTCTTAAAGGGATATTCCGGACGATTAAAACAAAAAATACAGTATATTGGAAATAAATCTAGGGATGTGCTTGAATATTTTCAGGATTTGACTCACATTGGTTGATTTCTAAGAGATTTGTCTAAGGTCATTAACTCTGAGGAAATAATTAAATTTACCGTACACAATCATGAGAACCTTAGGTAGCAGCCTCACTTTGCTCAACTTCTTGAGTAGGCTTGAATCCGATGCCACTGCATCGTCGATCTCCTCTCTATAATAATCAGATCATTATCATTATAATCGTATTTAGTCCTGATCATCCAATACATACACGTATATATTATACATCTCGTTCAGTCGTCATAACTCATTGGACGATGCATGAAGATCTTCATGGCTGTAAAAAGCCGCATACATAATGATATGGACACAAGTCTCAAGATCTTTGGGACTCGCAAACAAGGATGGGGGAAATGAGATGAATAGAGAAAATGGTGGGAGTGGGAAAGATAAAAAAAAACATGTATGAGCTAAGACTTGTTAATACTAACGTTCAAAAACTAATTTATACATATTTTTTAAAGTTCATCTCAGTTTGCATTCAACGGGTGTATGGTCTGGATCGAGTGTGGTTGAGCATGTGCCTCTACTCACAAAATTAAATCGCGAGCCCCCTTAGGTCTTTGCCCCCTACCCCCAATCCCAAACTGCTTCCGGCACAACTGGCTGAATGATATTTTGAGAGAAGGATGGAGGAAGTTGATCTTTAGGCCACTGGTGGCGCCCCGATAAATATACCACGCCCATCATCTACCATAGACTATACGTGGTAAGTGGGGCATACGAGGATATTAGGTGATCCCCAAACATTATGGTGACACGGTACGAATGTATTTACAATGATGACAAATTTCCTCTGTCCCGCCTTATATTCTACGAGTTAATCTCTTCATATCTGGTCTGTGCCAAGTAAGTCTCTTCTCTCTCTTTCTGCAATCTACATTCGGGTATCAAATACCCAGAATCGTCTTCCTGATTCTTCCTCATCTTCTCTGGGCCTTCATAGTGGACTTCGTCCGGTGCTGCGTTATTTCGGTAGAATACTGCTCCACCTGTCCCGACGTCCTCCATCCGGGCTTTGATCGTTGTTGAATCCCCAGCGGCTGGTTCGGAACAGTGTGATGGATGATACGACGTTTGGGGGCGATGGGGTGAGACGACTGAACCAGAACAGCCCATCTCTCCCATGCCGAAGTAGGTATGAGTTATCTGGAACAAACAAACTAATCGATATACATTTTACATGTTACAAAGATATTCCCCTAAAATAAATTCATTAAATAAATTTGTATCAATCAGAACACTCATATTATTGAATCGTCGTCATTACGTTACTTACTTATATTATATTTGTATGTTATTGTTTAAAGTGATCCAGGTAAAGTGTCTAACTCCACGGAAAATAATTGGAGCTTCCTCGTTTCTCTTCTGCCGTGTTGTTTAGCTTATGGTAAGAGAAGAATAAAATAGGGTTAGATTTTTTCAAATGTCCCTTTAGTATGAAGATAATTATCATTATTTGAAAAGCGTTTGTCAACGCTTTTCAAAAAAAGTACACTTGTTTCAGCTGGATACGTCCGAGCGTGGGAAACATTCCCGACCTAGAGAACTTTGATCCAACACGTGCCGGAATTCCAGGAATGTTGTATACCGCATATGTAAACATACACGGGTGCGGATATATCGTCATAGGCTGCCAGTTATAACTGTTGCAATTCTACGACCAGCCATCAGTATTCGGTGATAAAATATGAACTCAATATTCGTTTTTTTCACTAGGTAAACAGTGTTCGTTTTCCTTCAAACTTTCACAAATCTTTCAATTGTATTTTACAATGATATTGATATAGGATTGAAGTCTCAAATGTCATTTTGTATTCTGAAAACGATTTAAAGTTAAAATTTATTGTATCTACGTCACTGAAATACTACACTTAACTTAAGGAATATCGATTTGCTAAAATATATTTTAGTGACGCAGATACGACGTAACTTCAGAATACACCCCGTTCTCATTTTTATGTACACTTTTCTTAGATAATAATAATACCATCAAAATTAAATGCGAAATAAAAGTAGGCCTATAAATAGACGTTATTAAATACCAAAAATCTTATTTACCTGATCAGACCGAGATTTTCTTCTTTTCTTAACACAGTAACCGATAAGGATGATAACAGTCACCATGAATAGAAGGAACAGACCACACGTTGTCCCAAGAAATATGAGCGTCAGACCGCTGAGGGAGCCCTCACAAGCACCTGTATGAAAGGTCGAAACAATTACACTGATGATGATAGTGAGGATACTATCAATATAAATAATAAGCATAATAATAATTATAATTTATTATTTTTAATTATTATAATGACAATGAGGATGATGATGATGAGGGTTGTAATAGTATAATGAACATAATCATAATAATAATTAGAATGATAATAGTGACGATGATGATGATGACGATGATGAGGATGATGAGAATGACAATGAGGATGATGAAGATGATGATGATGAGGACGATGATGAGGATGATGATGCCGATGATGAGGATGATGACGATAATAATGATGATGATGATTATGACGATGATGAGGATGATGAAGATGAGGATGATGAGGATGAGGATGATGACGATGATGAGGATGATGAGGATGATGGTAGTGGATGATGATGATGATGATGAGGAAAATGAGGATGATGATGATGGTGATCATGGTGATGATGATGATGACGATGATGAGGATGATAATGGTGATGATGAGGATGATGAGGATGATGATGATGATAATGGTGATGATGACGATGATGAGGATGATGACGATGATGATGACGATGCGAATGATGATGATAATGATGATGATGATGACGGTGATGAGAATGATGATGAGGATGATGAGAATGATGATGAGGATGATGAGGATGATGAGAATGATGAGGATGATGACGGTGATGAGGATGATGATGAGGATGCGAATGATGAGGATGATGATGATAATGATGGTGATGATGACGATAATGGGGATGACTCCGATGATGAGGATGGTGATGATGTCGATGATGAGGATGATGAGAATGATGGTGAGGATGATGATATGAGGAGGAGGATGATGATGATGACGATGATGAGGATGATGAGAATGATGAGGATGATGGTGATGAGGATGATGAGAATAATTAGGATGATGAAGATGATGAGAATGATGATGATGGTGGTAATGACAGCAGGATGATTAAGAAGAAGCGAAGCAAAATCACTTCATGATTATTTAAGCGCAATTTCCCCAAAATGTAAGAAACTAAATCAACAAAATTGCACAACAAAAAATCAAGTGCAGATTATAAAGCATAAAACACGTATATCAACATCAAAGAAATCTACTGCAAGACAATTGTGCACCCCCCCCCCCCCCCCCCCCCCCCCCATCTTCGCTAGTTATGGAAAGGTTACTTGGTGAGTGAATGAGTAATGACATATGTATCGAATGTATCTGATCATGCCATTTGTATTTCACTGCAAAGGCATAATCACGTTTCAAGTCTATAATGATCAAGATTAATAGTAATCGCTCTATTACTAGTACTCTTTAAATGTATATACATTATATTTGGCAACTAAACCAACCCGTTTGACCTGAACGTTAAGTGAAACAAGATACTATTTCAATTTCATTACTTTCTATATTTTAATGTTAAAGCAAATTGTTGCCGAATCAATTATGATTTATATTAGACCGAACCAATCTTAAGTTGATAGTTGTCTATTCATTACCCACTTAAGAAATAAGTTACATAAACAAAACTCTGGTTTCATGACTATGATTCATTAAGCATACTATATTTGGTCAAGGTATTTTATTGAACAGTTTCATTCAATAAAAGAGAACAAATCCAACATGCATGTTTACAACAACAGTAAAATAACACAGTGAAATAGTGAGCAGAGTTGAGGAAATAGATAATATGATTCCTTATTACCAGTGGCGTACGAGAAGGATTTTTTGGGGGCGGGTGTTGGGGTCTGATTTGGGAGCGAAGTGACCTAGCAGTGGTCGGTGCATGATTATTAGTCCTGTTTGGAACGTGGTAAATATATTTATCCAAGAACTTTCTTATTGATTTGTGACGGGATGTGTGAAAAGCAAGTAGTAACATTTCTCACGAAAAGGGGAAAATAAGTATATTCACTTCCAGTTCAAATTGGAACAAACAATTATGAGTATCACATACTTAACACCACAATTCATGATAAACCACATTTGATTTTGTTTCGGGTGGTGTATCTCCAAAAGCACAAGCACCTTGATATGTACACAAGTTGATAATAAACCAATAGACCTATACAAAGGTCATATACATTTATACCAATTGTATTGGTACAACTACAATCTATTGAAATAAATGCGTTTAAGATATCATACCTGCAGCGTTGTCAGTCGGAATGTTTCTAGACATTACAGTTAAATTGTTTCCCTCGGTGTCTTGAAGGAATAATAAATAAAAGAATAGAACTGAAATCACTACAACTCATTATGTTGTTTAAATGTTGTCAGTGTCAATTTAGGATGTCATCATTCCATATCATTCCAAGCTATAAGCCTGCATTAGTTAAATCATTAATTTTCGCATGTTTTCATTCTTAATAATCAGATTAGCCTAAATGTTGTAATGTGGCATGCATTTTGGGTAGGTGTATGATTCAAGTTACTATGGGACAATTTTTACAAGAGAAAGAATCATAGTACGGTTTATTCTTTACAACTGACAAAATGTTCTTTTTTGTCGTATATTATTCCCAGGTCATATGGTACACTGCCTTGGTCGTTAGAGAAAATGAATAAAGGTGTCTTTATGCCAGTTCAAATTATATGTTATCATGATAATGTTTGTTTTGTGTGTTAATTTGAAGTTGGGTCACCATTTGTGAGAATGGAATACTGCTTTCAGCGTCAAATTGCACCAGTTTTCAACATGGAGAAGGATAAGTCATGCATGCCATTTGTATGTTATATTTTCTTTAAAATAATGCAAAAGATATTGCAGAACCTAATATGAACAATATAATGTTATGTCTAATGTCCAATGATAGGCACACAAAGATAATTTTCCCTTCATGCATTATTGTGTTCTTACTTAGAATGTGTGTACATGATGGAGTTGATCCGCTCCACACTGGTTGGTAGGTAGAGTTCCCTGGTACACATTGTAGGGACTCATATCCACGCACGGTGTACCCCTCATAGCACTTAAGATGAACGGTAGATCCAAACCACGTCATGTTTGAACTCCAGTATCCATTCTCAACCGCGTCAAGGTTTTGGCAAACTCCTTCCGACGCTGACGGAAATGGTAAGATATATTACAGAGTTTGATTTAAACTAAGGTATTTGATGATGTAAATGTGTTTAGTCGATGCAAATGAGAGATATTACAGGGTTCCAGACCCGTTCACGATGTGCCCCTCACAGTAATGAAGATGTATACTTCATACAGTCACGTTAGAATCCCACTATTCTGTTTTCATGGATTTCAATCACTCTTAATTGTGACATCGTCATTCTGAAAATGACATAAATTGTCAATTGTCCCAACATTGTGTTACTATTTCATAGCGGAGCTCGAGGTAGCATAATGTAAGATTAATAATGTAAGCTAATAATTTGGTTTGAATAATCAGGATGCGCAGGGTACAAAACAAGCATGTAGCAAAGGGAACGGTATACAGGTAAGGCAGTTAAAGGGGCAGTTTAGTTTTGGTAGACAGGGCGCTGCACATCACACTTTGTTTAAGGTAATGAAAAACTGAGTGTCGAATTTGAGAGTAGAACAAACTTTATTTGGTCAAAATCGACCCAGAAACGGCTAAAATATCAACAAATATGTCTAATTTTATAATTATTTGGGGCCCAAATAATTAGACGATTTTTTTCAAAAAATTAAAAAAATGCTTGCACTTTTTCAAAAAATTTCAAAAGCGTTTTGAAAATAGTTGTTGATGATCTCTCTATTGAATCATCCTTTCAATAAAACATCACATACATAATCTTGTATGAAAAATGGTTGAAACCAATGCCTTAAAGAAAGCGCCCTCTTGTGTTTTAATGGCTCATTTTGAATGGTAACGCGTCTTTTACTTAGTCGTTTGTATTTGTTTATACATTCCGAGCATGGTGGAGTTATAACCATTAGTTTATAATGTTACTGTCCAGGTTTGGTTACTAAAGTTCAGCCTTACCAAAACTATACTACCCCTTTAAGCGATACATTGAGAGGGGCGAGATAAACAACGAAACCATCGTGAACACGTTTTGATCGAGAAGGTGGGGATTGTGGCGTAAATGTAAGTGTATGGAAGATGCATATTCATGGGCAATAATTTAACCAATAATGTTCCCATACATTAGTTCGTTATCAATTATATAGCGTTTTAGCCTTTCTCCGCTTACCGTGGGCGGAACAAAATATTACACAAGATCAGTATAATTGAAAGGGATATTATATTTGCTAAATATTACTAGGAGGGTGAATATTATTGTAATATTACTGTTGTAAACTGACATCCACGCATTCCCCGATGCTCCTGCTCCTGTTGGACCAACACGCTGACTATCGTCAAGAGACAAGTCTCGCAGATCTACTGTTGCACAGACGCACTGCTGTCCATCTGTCAAAGCAAGCTCCTCGTTGGTCTCTGTCTTACACGTAGATACACAAGCAGTGGCTGAATCGTTGTGGAACACGCGTCGAAGGATCTCCTCGTTGATATTAGCGCATCCTTTGTAACCCGGTTCTACAAGAGTAAATAAAAAAGATTAGAACAAAGCGAAATAATATCATTTAGAGTTACCACGCAATATTATGATAAACCTTCTATTCCTTTTATTTACACTTTCTCACAGCGCATAGAGACGTATGTGATATGCGCGTCATAAATACGACATTATTATTATTATATTTATGTTATTACAAAACTGTTCTTGTGCGTGAAAATTAGTATTATGTAGTATTATGTACGGGTATATGTGCGGTCTTATTTGTGTTTAATGGGATAGTAATTGATTGATTTATTTTTCACTATTTTATAGTATGCTCATTACTATTGTCAAGACTAATATTTCATAATAACGTGTATAATACAACCAAGTATACTACAAGATGCAAAATGAGGTGAGTTGTACTCACTTTCCCACTTTTAATTGTGTAATTAACCTAACTTTATAAAATAATTGATGTCGATGTTGGGTAAATCAGAATACTTACTCTAGCATTTTATTTTCACGTATGATTTAGAAACACATTCGGAAGACGGGTTGAATCTCTCACTGCAATCTGTGATTTTAAAAGCATCTGAAATACGATACGATAAGAAAAAAACATAACTTAGCTATGCATTAGAATTGTCTTTCTGTACGTATTCATACAGTCATTGACATTCACATACATAGATCTTCTTATAGTAAACATGATTGATCTTCACTATCAGTGACATGAATCCCCAAATAATGAGGTGGAGGGTTGGTGTTGTTGTTTTGTAGCTGTTGTTGTTGTGATTGTATAAACTTGTGGCGGTGGGGGACTAGTTGTATGATATGTCACTTTAATAGATAGATATGGATACTATATCGTGAACATTCATTGGCCTACCCGTTCATTTATATCTCCAAGTATCTTTCTAAATTGTATTTACTTGAAATATTATAAGTGTTCAAACATCCATTTTCTCTCTTTTTTGTTGTTGACTGTTCACGTATTGTAAGCAAGAAAGGGAATTACTGTACACAGTCAAGAACTTACATTCAGAGCAACGCGGGGCATGTAAACACCTTTCATCCTCCCCACATGGTCGACTACTGTTAGATATCAACTGCACTCCTGGGAACCCAAGTTCTCTGCATACAACCTCTGCTGTATTTATTTGGAAGCCATCACTACAAACCATCTTCCAATCGCTGTCGTCTGATAATGGACGTATTTCTAGAAGGCCTTCTTCTGGAGAGGGACCGTTGACAATTCGAGCCAATCCTGACCCTAGATATGAAAGACAAACATGCTAGATATGAAAATACACAAATGCATGTAAAAATTGTACACTGACCATTAGTTAACACCATTCGAGGGTCACGTTGTTATAATAAAAAGCAAAGCAGCACTGATCCCTTCCTAAACAAGTAAGTTAAACTACGCTTCGCCACTGCACATATGAATGCGTTATGTCGAGATTCGTTTTTATCAACCTATGTTTTCTTAGTTTCAAACAAAATAACGTAAGGATAAATTATTTTTTTTAATAGATTACATTCGATGCTGTGAATGCTCGCACATGCACGTAAACATAAACGGAAGAACGAACAAATCATATTTAATTTTATGAAAACAACATTCCAGACGCATCACCTTTCCAATGATTTAAAATCTTAGAATAATGGGCCCGCATTAAGCAAAAAAATTTTTTTTTTTAATCTGCATACTCACCTTGTCGGAAACAGGATAACGTCAGGTTGAATCCCTTGCTCCTTGCTGTTGGTATTGCGATAAAGCTAATCTGCATTGTGTGAGCCATTGACAGAAACGGGGGTGGGTCATGGTTGTCCCCCTTATACGTCTTGATGATCCCTTTGTCTGCCATGTCCCATATGCTTAGGCAGTCCCGTTTCTGTTCGTTGTCCAGGATGAACTCGTTGAAAGTGACGAGGATCCTGCGACCAGGAGGAGCTGAGATGTCCCACTGTTGGTTTGCATCCATGGGATATTGCCCGGGGTAGTTGGGTGAAGTGATAGTTACATCATGTTCACATTCAAGATTCACATCTGTGAAATAAAAGAATTATGTTAAGAAGGAAAAATAAAGAAAAATATAACAAATTAGTACCTGTCCTAAAAAGATGGAAATAAGTAGGGAGAGAGAAATAGATAGTATATAGGGCGAGATGAATATTGGTTGTATAGTGTTAAAGATAACTTTTAGTTTTCAAATATTTACAATTAGTTTGTATTTTTTCATCTAAGTTTTAACAATTAGTGTATAGCTTAGCGCATGCTATAGATACCGGATACGTGACCCAATATGCGATATGAGAAGTTCGTTTATTATTTGTTAACGATACACAAACGCACTTATTTTAATTTTAACAAAATGTTCTTTTGGGACCACAGTTAGCAATCTGCTATTTGAATATTCATTAAACAAATGATCAGGGCCGCGTTGCAGAAATACATAAAATCGATTGTAAGTCAGATTAGATCAGATCAATGCGCGAATCTAATTGGTTGAAACGCGCGAAGTTTCTGACTTTCAATTGTATCTCTTTCTGAAACGGGACCATGTAGTGTTATTTATATGCAACACAACCGCGCCCAACAAAATGTATACTCTTCAACTATCTTCTGCTACAATATGAATTGAATCCATGTCATTACGGTTGAACCACTCACAATCAACCGTTCCAAGAGTTTCATTTATCATCCAGTATACTATGTCTAGGTCCTAGGAATAAATCGGAAGACTTCATTACCCTCATTTTATTCGGGTTTACCATGATCACGGTTGCGATAAAAAAAAAATTATTATAACAAGATATGGGCATTATACACGTAAAAGAGAAATTATGAACGATTATTTTAAGGATTATCCTAAATACGATCAAAACTTGTCTTAGTGGCCAGCTGGCGTTAGCAGGCAACCTGTCTATAATGGCCAACAAGGGCCGCCTGTCTATAGTGGCAATTTCTCGTGTTTCCCTTTAGGTGGTCACTATAAGTATTATACACAGGTTTGACTTTCTATTCTGCACACGTAAACGGGCCATGATCCCTCATCACTCAATTCCCGTAACCTCCGTGGACGTGGTGTGGCAAGATTGGTAGAGCGCGTGTTTTCCATTCCTAAAATCCCGAGTTCGAACCCTTGCCAGTGCGTTTGTCCTTCAGCAAGACAATTTATCCACAATTGCTGCCCTCTACCCAGGTGTATAAACTTCTCAATGCCCATGGGCAGCTTGGAAGGAATGCTCCCCAGGGAGTAGAAATGGTGCATACAATGTGTTTTTGCATTGTATCCTATGACCGGGGTAATAATATCATTGTAAAGCGCTTAGAGATGATTATCAATCATATTAGTCGCTAAATAAATCGAGTATAATTTTATTCAGCATCATTATTAAAGTGAAGTAAGTTTGCTACTCACATTTACTCCCATCCACCAGTGTGCACACAACAAATACGACAATATACAACAACGTGAACATGACGGATGTCTCTTCTTTTCCAACGATTGTCGCTGAATGAGATATAGTACTTCTCAACTTTCATGATTGTCTTAGCACTGTCATGACTGTTTTAGGAGATTAATGCCACACAATAAAATCGAAACTGACACTAACGCGTTTATGGTTCTTTTATGTTCACCTATAGGATATAGATGGTTTATAACTGGTTTAGTGATCTTTGTTTACTATGGTAGAGCTTTTTCTTGTTTGTACCCGTCATGTACTCTATTGAGTGGGTGACATTCTTTTAAAATGTTTGGCCGAATTTTACAATCATCGTGGAGGTGTTGTGGCACAATCGGATAGGCGCTTGACTGCAAAGCACGGGAGCCGGAATTCTGCAACTCAGACTTACTTTAATAAGTAACAATTAGACAATCAATCCATCATAATTGAAATATATAACATGTAGCTCAAATCAGTTCAGTTTATTTGTCAACAGTAAATCTAATTCCTAAACATACAAATAATGAATATAATACATCATCGACATTAAAGCCCGGACCTCTCGAGTGTCCCCTGTAATAAATTAAATTTGAATCTTATTTGTACATCTCTTATTACATAAGCATAACGATAATATTAAACATAATGAAAATTAGCATAAATAGATGTATACATTGGTGCATAAAACCATTACATTGGATGTGGGAAGTATACTGACAATCTACATACCATCATCATGTGAAGGTAGATCCTTTTATTTATTATAATACATAATGATATAAAAAGAAAATGAACATGTTATTACTTTAATACGTGCATACACATTTCAATACATATACAACTCGTACAGGGATCAGAACACATTGGACAATATACATTGTATAAAGATAGGATACTCATGACTGTTAAAATGGCATATTATCTCAAGATCCTATAAGGCCTTGCCAAGATAGTCCTTCAGAGAAGGGTATAAGGAGAGAGAAAATAGGCAGATACGGAAAGATATGGGTGGATTACATCACTAAATGTACAGGTTTGAAACTGATGCTGATAGGGACTCGGGACAGGGAAACCGATCGGAGGGTGACATCACCGAAAGTACAGATTAGAAGCTGAGTAAAGCTCTGGAGGAAGCGAGGGACAGATAGATGGAAATACAAAAAGATGTGGGAGGACAACATCCCTGAATGGACAGGTTTAAACTGATGCTGAGAGGTGCTCTGGGGGAGAGGAAGGACAGAGGGAGGCAGACAGAGCAAGAGATAGAATGATGACAATACTGAATGGACAGGTTTAAACTGATGCTGAGAGGGACTCTGGGGGAGAGGAAGGACAGAGGGAGGCAGACAGAGCAAGAGATAGAATGATGACAATACTGAATGGACAGGTTTAAACTGATGCTGAGAGGGACTCTGGGGGAGAGGAAGGACAGAGGGAGGCAGACAGAGCAAGAGATAGAATGATGACAATACTGAATGGACAGGTTTAAACTGATGCTGAGAGGGACTCTGGGGGAGAGGAAGGACAGGGGGAGGCAGACAGAGCAAGAGATAGAATGATGACAATACTGAATGGACAGGTTTAAACTGATGCTGAGAGGGACTGTGGGGGAGAGGAAGGAGACATGGAGGCAGACAAACAAGAGATAGAATGATGACAATACTGAATGGAATGGCTATAAATTGATTGGGGCTCTGAGGGAGTCAAATGGCAAGGGGTGCAGAAAATGAAGAGAAGGAGATGGGAAAGTGACATAACTGAAAGGACAGACTCATAACTGATGCTGATTGGGGCTCTGAGGGAGGACGGAGGACGGAGAAAGAGATGGGAGGATAACATCACTGAATGATTGTGACTCTGAGGGAGTCCTTTAAAATGCAAGGGGTGCAGATAGAGAAGGAGATGAGGTAGTGACAGACTCATTACTGATGCTGAAAGGGGCTGTGAGGGAGGCGCAGGGTATAGAGAGTCAGACGGAGAAAGGTATGGGAGGGTGGCATCAATGAATGAACAGGCTTTAGGCTGAGTAAGGCTCTGAGGGAAGCGAGGGACATATGGATGCAGACGCGGAACGTGATAAGTATACTGAATGGACAGGCTTCTTGCTTTTTGATGTTTTAATGTTGATGTTAAGAATTGTGATTTTTGTGAACCCAAGACGAGTTTCCATTGAGTTGGACGAATAAAATAAAATATTGAAAACTGATACAGAGGGGGTTCTAAGCACTGCTGAGGGAGGGGAAGTACAGAGGGAGGGAGACAGTGAAAGACATGATAGGACATGCTCAAAACTTATGCTGAGAGGGGCCCTGAGGGAGGTGAATGACAGGGAAGGATGGAGGGAGTTTTCAATTAGACTACGGGTTTTGTGAGGTGCGGTGATCCCATAACTTGGTTACATGTTGAAATCACACTTTATATAGTTATGATACACTTTTCATGTCCTGCCCTATCTACGAGCTGTTAATCTCTTCATATCTCCTCTGGGCCTCTTCTCTCTCTTTCTGCAATCTACATTCTGGTATTAAATACCCAGAATCGTCTTCATGAACCTTTCTCATCTTCTCGGGGTCTTCATAGTGGACCTCGTCCGGTGCTGCGTTATTTCGGTAGAATACTGCTCCACTTGTACCGACGTCCGTTTTCCGGGCTTGGATCGTTGTTGAGTCCCCAGCGGCTGGTTCAGAACAGTGTGATGTCGGATACGACGTTTTGGGGCGATGAGGTGAGACGACAGAACCAGAACCGCCCATCTCTCCCATACCGAAGTAGGTATGAGTTATCTGGAACAAACGAAATAATCATTATATATTTTACATGTTACAAAGATATATTTGTATATAAATTCAACGACTTCGAGGCTGTGGTGCACACCCGGTTCGCCAACACTCATTTGATTGCAATCACTGAAACTTGGTTTTCACCTAGCATCCCGGCATCTTCCTGTCAATTGAACCAGTTTCGTCAATATCATCGTGATCGCAATGATAGACTCGGTGGCGGTGTCGTTCTCTACGTACGCGATGACATCACATCTTCGCGTGTTTTCACCGATATCGTCCCGCAGTGCCTCGAGTTATTATGGGTCAAATTGCAGTCTTCTAGCAGAGTTAGTCTACCACGACCCATTTTCGCATGTGTTCTGTACTCACCCCCGCGTTCGCAATTCAAACTTCAACTTGGTGATCATATTATTGAAATGGTGGATCACATCAGAGCTACCAATGTTAATCCTGCTTTTATTATTATGGGGGACTTCAATGACCTTGACTCAGATCCGATTTGCCAACACACACTGCTTTCCCAAATTGTGAAGAAGCCTACGAGAGGACCAGCTTTCTTGGACAAAATTTTGACAGATCTTCATGACTTTTATTTCGAGCCCACTATTTTTGCTCCTATCGCCACAAGTGATCACTCTCTTGTTAACTGCCTTACAAAGCGCTCAATCCCTCCTCTGAAGTCGTCATTGCTCTCTTTTCGCCCTTTTCGCGATTCAGATGTTCGATGCTTTGGACAGTGGTTAACGGGAATGGACTGGTCTGCCATTTCTCAATGTCCTGATGCAAATGGCATGGCCGAGCAATTTCAAAGTATCCTTATTAACCAGTACCATCATTACTTTGCCTCCTGTAATTCTTCGTAACCAGGTGTATGAGCGCTTACGTCGCCTGAATGTCTCCAAGGCATCTCATCCAAATGATTTACCTTTGCGTTTGTTTCGCGAATTTGCGTTCGAGTTATCTGAGCCTCTTACTGATCTCTTTAATCGATGTCTACTTGACGGATGTTTTCCAGACTCCTTCAAAGTCGCATCCATTTGTCCTATTCCGAAGACCAACCCAGTGACTTCACTTGACAACATTCGGCCCATTTCCATTACGCCGATCCTCGCTCGCGTGTTTGAGGACGTCCTTGCGGAGTTCATCATGAATGATATCAAGCATGCCATTGATCGTCAGCAATTTGGAAACATGAAAGGAAGTTCCATTAATCACTATCTGATTGACATGCTTGACCGGATCCTCAGTGGCCTCGATCTTCCTAGCCACTACGCTCACATCTGCGCGGTTGATTTCTGCAAGGCCTTCGACCACGTCAATCATACGATAGCAATTAACAAACTCATTCAGCTTGGTGTCAACAAAGCTATCATCCCCACTATTTGTAGTTTTCTCTCTCGACGCTCTCAAACTGTTCGATATCATGGTGTTACTTCCACTTCCGAGCGTACGTCTTGCGGTGTACCTCAGGGTACTAAATTAGGCCCCATTATTTTTTTAATCATGATTAATGACGCTTCAATTTTATGTCTTGATCGTTGGAAATATGTTGATGATTTAACTTTGGTAGAAATTTTGCATAAGTTTAAGCAATCTCAAATGCAAACACACATTAATATGCTTTCTGATTGGTGTTTATTAAATGATATGAATTTAAAAGATGAAAAGTGTAAATTGATGCAGATTTCCTTTTTTAAACAGCCTCCTCCTCCTTTGCAACTTATGATTAATGGTTCCCCTCTTGAAGTTGTTAATTCAATTAAACTTCTTGGGGTTATTATCCAAAATGATTTAAAGTGGGACCAACAGGTCAAGCGGATGGTCAGTAATGCTTCTCGGCGTTTGTTTATTCTCTGTAAGTTGAAAAGAAATGGTTTTAAAATTCTTGATTTAGTGTTAATTTTTACCATGTATATACGACCACTGTTGGAGTTTGCTGCCCCTGTTTGGAGCCCTGGTCTTACTCTTAGTCAAAGTGATCAAATTGAACGTGTTCAAAGGAGAGCCCTCAAAATGATTTGTTGGCCCGAGTCTGACTCATACCGTGTTCTTTTACAAAGGTTCAACCTCGAAACCCTTTGTGATCGTCGCACTTTAATTTTAACTCAATTTGCTAAGTCTCTTTTGCTTTCTGATCGTCATCGCCATTTATTGCCCCAAACTCGTTTTGATTTAACCGGTCTAAATTTACGGAATTCTCAAATCCTCCATATGCCTCAGACTCGGACCCAACGCTATAGGCAATCCTCGATTCCATCTCTCATTCGATTACTCAATTAATGTACTTTTTAATATCACATTTAATCATTAGATTTATCTGTTATTGATATGATCAATTTAATTTATAAATGTTAAGAATATATTATAAAATAAAGATGCTTTCAACTAAATTTTTATTTTTAATTGAAAATACTTTGTAAACTGTTAATGATCCTTGTGTTTGTTAGTAAATAAGATCAATTTAATTCATGTTAAGGATATTATATAAAAATGAAACTTAGTCAATTATTCAATTTCAATTGAAGATACTTTGTAATAATGGACTTTGTAGTTATTGAATGTTAATTTTAATTTGTGTTAAGAATTTAATACAAATTAAAACTTGTTAATTATCAACTTTAATTATAGACACTAAATGTACTTTGTATAAATGGAATGCGATAAATTTAATTTGGGTTAGGAATATAACAAAAATTAAAACTCTTTTAATTACTCAATCTTTTTAAAGATACTTTGTATTGCCTCCTTTTATATCATATTACATAAGAACGTTTTTAATCAAGTCTCATTTTTAATTGAAAATACTTTGTATCAATTAATGTACTTTGTATTTGTTATTGAAAACAATAATAAAATTATTTAATTTCTCAATTACATATGAAGATACTCTGTATTATTATACCTTGTATTTGTTATTGAAAATTAATTTATGTTCAGGATATAATGTACATGTAAGATAAAATTAAGTTAATTATTCAATTTTAATTGATGATACTTTGGATTTGCTATTGAATGTTAAATTTAATTTCTGTTAAGAATATAATATAAGTTAAACAATTTTAATTACTCAATTTTAATTAAACATAGTTTGTAATAATGTACTTTGTATAAATGGAATACGATGAATTTAATTTGTGTTAGGATTATAACATGAATTAAGTCTTGTTTTATTACTCAATCATTATACCCTGTATTGCTTCCCTTTTGATATTACATTTGATTGTTAGATCTACTCGTTATTGAGTATGATACACTTAATTTATGTTAGGAATATGATATAAAATAGATAGTGGGATTTGATATCCTTTAATTAAATAATTTCCATGCTCTTATTTTTGTATTTTTGCATTTTTGTGATGCTTATTATTGTAATTTTTCAAAAGATATACATGTACTGTATTATTTTACATCTTGTTAGATTCAATATTTAGTTAGTATTACATATATATTTAAAAGTAAGCAACGAATTAGTAAATTGGTTCTTTGTTATTGTTATATTAAAATTAAAATTAAATGAGAAAATGCATATTATAATAATCACATTTTTAATGTTAGTGCCTTTCTTGCCAATTGCATTCATAAATATGTATCATTTTGTTGTATTTTGATGTTAAATTATATTTTTATTGTGTTGTAATTTATTTATTCATGTATGTTCATATGTTCATGTACGCAAGGCATTTTAGTCTTCGGACTACTGTCTTGTTAATTTTGTTCAATAAATACCGATATATCTATCTATCTATCTAACCCCTAAAATAATTTCATTAAATACAATTTTATCAATCAGAACTCTCATATTACTGAATCGTCGTCGTAAAATTACTTAATTATATATTTTTATGATATTGTTTACAATATAATCATAGGATTTTGTATTAATTACCAACATCTTGTTTTGATGCGATACTCGTGAAAAGACCTGGACCGTTCTCGTTATCATGAGACTTGACTTAGATAATAATACCATCCAAATTAAATGCACAGTAAAAGTCGGCATATACAGGGTGGCCCAAATAAAACGGAATAGGGCACTTCCCAAAGTAAAGTAACAAAATGATTATGTACATCGGATAGAGTGTCTTTTCCAATGAATAATGATACCAAGAATTGTCATTATGGTCGTGTAGTTTTTGTTTTAGGGCGCTGTGAGTAACACCATGTCAGGTTCCCATTTCTGCAAATTTTTACTAGATCAGTGCCTGATAAATCGCACTTACCGCCCGTCATGCCATCGGACACGGGTGGCACCCTGTATATAGACGTTATTGAATAACAACAAACTTGCATTTAATTACCTGTTTAGTCCGAGATTCCCGTCTTTTCTTAGCACAGTAACAGATAAGGATGATAGCAGTGACCAGGAAGAGAAGGAACAGTCCACATGTTGTCCCTAGAAATATGAGCGTCAGACCGCTGAGGGAGCCCTCACAAGCACCTGGATGAAAGGTCGAAACAATTACAGTGATGATGATGATGATAATAAGGATACTAATAATAAAAATGATAATTATAATCATTATAGTAATAATAATACAAATGATAATTATTATTATAATAATACAAATAATTATTATTATTATAATAGTAATTATTATAATAATGATTATAATGACGATGATGATGCTGAGGATGATGATGATGATGATGATGACGATGGTGAGGATGATGATGATGAGGGCGGTGGTGGTGATGATGATAACAGCATGATTAAGAAGAATAAATGAAACAAAATCACTTTATGATTATTTTAGCGCCGTTTCCAAAAAAAATGTAAGAAACTAAATCAACAAAATAGCACAACAAAAAATCAAGAACAGATTATAAAGCATAAAACACGTATATAAACATTAAATAAATCTACTTTCGCTAGTTATTGAAACGTTACTTGGTGAGTGAATGAGTAATGACACATGTATCGAATGTATCTGATCATGTGATTGGTATTTAACTGCAAAGGCGTAGTCAAGTTTCAAGTTTGTATGTTTTATAATGATCAAGATTTATAGTAATCGCTCTATTACTAGTACTCTTAAAATATTTATATTTGGCAACTAACCCAACCCGTTTGACCTGCACGTCAAGAAAGTGAAACAAGATACTACTTCAATTTCATGACATTCTATTTGAAATTTAAAGCAAATTGTTACCGGATCAATAATGATTTATGTTAGACCGAGCCAATATTAAGTGGACAGTCGTCTATATTCATCACCCACTTGAGAAAGAAGTTACATACACAAAACTCCGGAACTATGATTTGTATAATATAAGCATACTATATTGGGTCAAAACGTATTGTACAGTATATACACGAAGTTTAATTCAATAATTTAAACAAAAGTCCAACACATATCTCTTTGACAACAGTAACATAACCAATCAAAATAGCAGAGTTAAGGAAGTAGTTAATATTATTTCGTATTACCAGTGGCATACGAGAAGGTTTTTTTTTTCTTTTTTCATTTTTTTTGGGGGGGAGGGGAGGTGGGGTCTGGTTTGGGAGCGAAGTGACCTAGCAGTAGTCAGTGCATGATCATTAGTCCAGTTTGGAAAGTGGTAAATATATTATTACAAGATCTCTCTTATGGATTTGTGAAGAGATGTGTGAAGAGCGTGCAGTTATATTTTTCACGAAAAGGGAGAAAAATATATTAACTTCCAGTCCAAAGTTAAATACAAAATGATGAGTATCAAAGTTGTTAAATCATTATGCATGATAAACCACATTTTGGGGGGGCGTGTAGCCCCAAAAGCCCAAAACATCCTCATTTGTACGCTAGTTGATGATATATAAAGTGTTACTCATGTCTCAGACCTACACAATTCAAAAGAGTCAAAGTTATGTTATTTGCACGATGTATGGAGTGTGGAAATAAACCCGTTTAAGTATTCATACCTGAAGCGTTGCCAGTCAGAATGTCACTAGACATTGCGTTTTTCTCGGTCGCTTGAAGGAATAGTAGACAAAAGAATGGAACTGAAATTACCTCAATAATAGTCAATAATTGATATTTGTTTAAAATGTAGTCATTGTCAATTTGTTCTGATATTGTAAATTTAGGATATCAACATTCCATATAATGTTTTGCTTTACGCCTGCATTAACTCATTGTCGCATGTTTTCGTATTAATATTCCGAATAGCCTATATTTTGTAAAGTGGTATGCATTTTGGTAGTGTATGATTCAAGTAATTATGGGACAAATTTTGTACAAGAGATTTAATCATAGAATGGTTAATTCTTCACAATTGGCGACATTTTGTTTTTGTCACATTGTTCCCAGGTCATCTGGTACTCTGCCTTGGTCGCTAGAGAAAATGAATAAATGTGTCTTTATGCCAGTTCGAATTATAGATTTTGATCAAGTTGGGTCACCATTTGTGGGAATGGAAGACTAATTTCAGCAGCAAAGTTCATCAGCTTTCAACATGGAGAGAAATAAGTCCGTATATACATGCATGGCATGTTATATTTTCTCAAATCCAAATATGGACAATACAATTGTATTGCCCTTGTCTGTTACGAGGTTCAAAAAATAATGTTCCCTTCAATGAAATATATAATATGCATTATTGTGTTCTTACTTAGAATGTGTGTACATGACGGAGTTGATTCATTCCACACTGGTTGGTAGGTAGAGTTCCCTGGTATGCATTGTAGGGCCTCAGCTCCATTCACGGTGTACCCCTCATAGCACTGAAGACCAACGGTAGATCCAAACCACGTCATGTTTGAGTCCCAGTATCCATTCTCAACCGCGTCAAGTTTTGGGCAAAATCCTTCCGAAGCTAATGGAAACCATAAAATATTCCATAAAATTATCGTGATTCAAAGTATTGGCAAATTAGAATGGTTTAGACTATTCGTATCCCCATTCACAGTGTACATCTCATAGCGTTAACCCTAAAAAGACCGGGCTATTTGAGGTCTTCCTATGGCCGGGGGGCCATTATGCCTCCCCCCCCCCCCCCCCCCCCCCCCCCTTAAGATCTCGGCCGCGGAGCCGATCGCCGTGAAAATTTGCACGCATAATAAGTGAAGTGTATAGAATACAATGGTAATTTCAATTTTTTTAATTTGCATATTTATGGTAATTTATGAGTTTATGTTTTCAACAATTAAAGGTAACGTTGAGTATTGGTCAAACTTAACTTTAGTAACCAAAACCTGCACGATTATGGTACAAACTAATAGGTATAACTTCACCATGCTCGAAAAGTATACACAATTACAAACGACAAAGTAAAACCACTGTTATCATTCAAGAAGAGCCGTTACAACTCAAGTGTCAAATTAACTCTAGAGAGAAGCGCTAGCGTTCTTGGTCCTCCTAATACGGAACTGTAATGCGCGGTAATAGTTACCGCGCGTATTCATGTATTCTCTTCGGAGTCGCGCTAACACATGGAGAGAAGTCGAGGAGGCGCATATATCACTGATTTTTTGCGGAATGGAGGGAAAAATCATAATTTTAATCCACCCGATAGTTGGATCACATAATGGACAGTAAATTGGTGGTAAGTACCGTATCATATGTATAGTTTTAAGCACAATTAGCATGCTTACAAATATTAATGTTTAGTCCCGTATTAAGAGGACCTAGAACGCTTGCGCCTCGCGCTAGCGTTCTCGAAAACGTGATACCCGGACGTCAATCACTTTTATACAAATTTTGAAAGCAAATTTCACAACAATAAGATCATTTGAATGGGAATTATTATTATTTCCCCTGTTTTTTTCGATGATCTTTCATATGGAATTGAAATCAACCAAATCCATTTTTTTTTGGGGAGGGGGGCACTTTGGAAATTACCAATACTCAAGGTTACCTTTAATAGGGCAAATATTCAAGGGATTCAGATCCATCCACAGTGTACCACTCATAGCAATGAATATGAGATTACGGACAAATCCCAAGGAGGCTAAAATATGTGCAATAATAATACAAACAAATAATTTTCTAATATTGACTGTTAATCATCTGCAAGCTAATGATTTCTTGTGAGTAAAACATATTTCAAGTGAAAAGGAGTAGAGAGATATTGAAAACCATTAGATTGGAATGTGTATCTGTATTACCTTCTTTGTACAGCTGTCTCTAATTGTTTGTCTCCAACCGTCATACATTCACAATTATTTCCATTGTTTTGACGCTCGTTTACAGCAGCTGTTTATCATGTTACACATTTTCCTACTTAAATATTCTATTTCCTTTCCTTTTCAATTTCTTCTCCGTTCTTTGCCTTTTGTCCACAACTTTATTTCCCTTAAATTCCCATCTCAATAAACATTAAAGTCTGATAGTGAAATAAATGTCTACGCCTGCAGGCCACCTCTCTGCTTGTTCGTAATCTTAGGAATATCTTAAACAACCCATTGTAATTTCTTTGTAAGTTTGAACTTACTACTATAAACTGCCTTCCATGCCGACGCTGTTTGAGGTTGAAGTCGTGTAGGCATATCTGCAGAATCGACGCATCGTCCCTCGTTCAATGGCAGATTAGGAGTATTCAATGTTGCACAGGTACACTGATATCCGTCAAGCAGTGCAAGTGTCTCGCTGGTCTCTGACTTACAGGAGGACACACATTCAGCGGTTGAATCGACAGAGAACGTACTGCGAAGATCTGTTCCCTGACTTCCCTCTGTATTGAAGCACCCCTTGTAACCTGGCTCTAACATGGAGGAAGAAGAAAGGAATTCATGACTTTCTGTTTATTATTAAATGTATTCATAAATGATATCAACATTGAAGGAATGACTTGAGAGAGAATCCCACTGCCTGGTATGCCCCAGCATTATATGATCATCAGATGGCTCTCTCATAGTTTGTAATGCTATATTGCTATATAGTTATTGTTATAGTTATCATCGGACGAAATTAAACTTACATGTGCAATTCATTTTGCATTGTTAAAGGGACTTATAGTAACATTGTCCAAATCCTCAAGATAAAATTTTTATTCTAGCGGTTCCCTCATACCTTGTTGTATTCGTATTAACAATAAAATCATGGGACCGGTTTCGGTTTTTCAAATTTCCCTTTCGTTACAAAGATATGTACGATCGAAGTATTCAGAAAAGAAAAACTCCCCCGGAGTTTTGAAACCGTGTACAAAGTGAGTGCAGTGAGTTAGTGAATATCACTTTGCATTTTCGCTCATTACTTGGACATGCAATGTCCATTTGACTTTAAATGTTCACACAATACCCTGTGGACATATGAGATAACAACAATATAGTTACATTGCATCAACCCTTCATCACTTTTTGCACAAGTCATGTCAATAAAGTTACTAGATCCCTTTAAGTATAGTTTAAATGTATTGTTGGGCATTTATATTATAGTCATTTCTATTCGAGGGATGCAAATCATGATCTTTCCATTTCCACAAGCGTTATAATTATACTGCTTGATTTCAATTTTTTTCACTGTGCTTATCTAAGTTTTCTTTTAGTTTTACACATGTAAATTTCATTTGTTTTCTAAAATTATATTTAATTGAACATTTGTTGAAAGCTGTCATTGGGCTTTTGTTGAAGGTTCTAATATGATCGAGGGCTTAGGTCCGCTTGTGTTGATAATCATTGGTATCAATCTTGCAAAAATGTATTGTGGAATCCCGGTGCTCTAACATAATACTTTCTCCCTGCCCTCTTTTGAAAACGAATCCAATCAGATTAGTATGATCCTAATACTAATAGTGCAGATACAGGTATCAGGTTTAAGGAAAATCTGTTTAATAGTCCTGAAGCTCTTTCTATCAGTCTCGTTACCTTAGACCTTTAACCTTGTGACTCCAAAATTTGATTACCGGTTCTAAATGAGATGATCATGTGCAGCGCAGTAGAAATATCGTTGGACTTTCGTATATGTGATTTACAATATGCATTTTATAACGTCAACTGTATTCTGGATTAGTGTCATTATTATACGGACTGACGGATAAACGAAGGCATACCACGTATAGACACTGCGGTGGACGCACAACATCAAAACAATACTGCCCCCCATGA
Source organism: Echinarachnius parma (assembly GCA_037951105.1). Classification (NCBI taxonomy): domain Eukaryota; kingdom Metazoa; phylum Echinodermata; class Echinoidea; order Clypeasteroida; family Echinarachniidae; genus Echinarachnius; species Echinarachnius parma. The sequence continues at coordinate 131,012 of JBAMJV010001394.1, read as the reverse complement.
CAAAACAGCATAACAGACATTTTGAAGTTTATGAGATATAATAAGGCAAAACGTGTTTTTTTGAAAGCCTTTAGAGGCTTTGTGACTGTGTAAATTATGTTTCAACTTGTCTGAATAGACATTTGGCATGTCTTACAAGATTCAATTATTTTTTTGAAAAATCTCAATTATTTTTTTGAAAAATCTCGCATTTTACGCTCAAAACAGGGCTCAAAATGTCTGTTATGCTGTTTTGTCGTGGTTTTACTGCTTTACCAATGAATGGACAAACTTTGACTGAAAGGAATTAATGCAAGACACTGTTAATTCAATGAGTCTTGATGTTTAATATTATGTACATGTTGAATTAAAGTCTTCAAATAACATGAATGTAGGTATTTGCCTAAAACTATGTCAATTTTGAACGATTTTTAAACAAATTTTACGATTTCATATGAAATTTACAAAATCAATCAAAACCCGTATTATTCATTCATATTCATTGAACGTTGTCGATTTCAACAACAAAAAATAACCACTTTATGCAGAAATGTCAGTTCTTCCAATCGCTGACTTCTGATGATGATCGTATTTCAAGAATGCCTTCTTCTGGAGAGGGACCGTTGACAATGCGAGCAAGTCCTGGGTCTGGGAGAAGACACATAGTAATTCATGATTTACAGAATTAATTTATGTAAGAAACACACACAAAGAATGCTTATATATACTCCGCAAAAAAAGAAACTAGACACTTGTATGACACCAAATATTTCGTATTAATTAACGATGAAATATATGATATTGTATATCAAATTAAAGATAAAATTACACTCTTCAATATTTGCATGACATCCAGATGAAATCATTCATGCATGACTTGTCACGGTCAATTAACCACACCAAGGTCTGTTTTCAAAAATAGCAAAAATGGAACATCCACTCAACCATATAAATGTTGATAAGCATAATGTAAAACGTTATATTCATGAGATGGCATAATTGTTCATTACAAATGTGATCTTTTCTATCTTCATCTCAATAAAAAGTATAAATGAAGACAAATTGTGAACGTTATAGGTGTTATTTTCATCCAAAAGTAACAAAATGGGGAATTCCATGGCAAAGCTTTATTAGTCAAAACCACAGTTTGTGCCCTTATTTCAGCATGAAAATGGTATAAATTATTCTCAAGAATGATACCGTAGTCCAAAGATCTTCAAAAGTTGAAGTCACCCTTGGTCAAACAGTTGGGCAGTCTTTAACATTACATTTCTCTAGGTAAATATGGTTAAAATTGCAGGGGACACATGAAATAGACAAGCTTCATGCCTGTATTACAGACCAGTATGATAATGCTCTCATAACCTGGCCCTGTTTTATTGACAAATTTGTATTTCCAGAGTTTGTTCATAAGAATAAAGTTGAATAATGTCATAATTTACTTGCCCTGCTCATCTTCTGTTAAGTGAAATGCTTACTATCACTTCAGTCGAATGGTGTGGTCCTCCATTGTTTTGCTATTTTTGAAAACAGACCTTGCTAGTGTTAATTGACCATGGCATTTCATGCATGAACGATTACACCTTTAAGCTATTCCCTGCATGTAGAGGACTAAATTCCCTTTAATTTGATATATGATCATGTACACTTTATCGTAGATTTATATGTAATATTTCAACTTATACAAGTGTCCAGTTTCTTTTTTTGCGGAGTATATATTCAGAAGAATAAGGAGCCTGCATACAGCCTTGTTCCTCCCCATATGGTTGACTATACTGTTGGATATCCTCTGCACTCCCGGGTAGCCCATCTCTCTGCATGCAACCTCTGCTGTGTTTCTTTGGAAGTCAACACTACAAACCTTTCTCCACACATCACCGTCATGTGTTGGTCGTATTTCAATGTTCCCTTCTCCTGGAGACCGCCGTCCATTCAAACGAGCCATTGAATTACCTTGGGAAAAATATTTTAAAATGTACGAAAGTTTATGTCAAAACAAACTTATCTTGCCCTTAACTGTTGAAGATAATGTACATTGTGCATATCTGCAAACAGATGAGTTAAATTACAAGTCACACACTGACTCACACAGTACTTATAATCCGAATCGAATTGCATTAACAACCTGCCCTTTAAATTAAGAAAAACAAACATGGGGTGAAAGGTCCACTTTTTATCGATCCCGGCCGTCTAAACCAGTGGGGTCGGGCAACGATCGGTCTTGTTTGCCCCCACCTCCCCCCCCCCCCCCCCCCCCCCCCCACCCTCTTGGAAAATCTTGGCAACGCTCCTGGATAATTATTTGACCAGTATTTTTTAACATTTTTGTACGTTGTCAAAGTATAAATAATAGTTATAATATTTTACAGTTATCATCAGTCAAATTAGTAACGGATTGCACCTACCTTTTTTTGAAACAGGATAAAGTCAGGTTGAATCCTTTTCTTGTTGTTTCTGATATAAACGTAATCTGTATGCTGTTGGCCACGGACATAAATTGAGGTGGGTTCCTGTTTTCGTCATTGTAGTATTTCTTGTTATTCTGTTCATCTGTCAGGTCCACTATTCTCAGGAAGTCTCTCCGCGCATTGTCGAGACTAAACTCATTGAACGTGACTAGAATCCTTCGATAAGGAGGAGCTGATATGTACCAGTTAACATTTGAATACGTAGGATATTGCTCAGGGTAGTTTGGCGAAGTTACTTTTGCAGGATTCTGACAATCAAGTGATACATCTGTCCAATGAAAGAGATGAAGAGAGGGGAGGGGGAAAGAGATAGAGGGGGTAGATTGAAATTCAAGTTTCTCTAAAGTTCAAGTTCAGATAAGTCATACCATTTAAATTTCTCAGATTGTTTTATGTTTTTGTTGCTTAATATTGATATTGTTTAATAAATGATTAATGATTTTCACAAAAGGTTAATAAATTATACACATAAAATGACTCCTCGTGTTTATTTACAATTTGAAATGTATTGGAAAAATTACAGAGGATACAATTGTATAAGGGGAAATATTATTTCCCCTTATATACAATGTTATCCTCATACTCCTATATTTTTAATATAATGTATAGTGAAATTATAAATAAAGTAACTCACGCTCACTAATGGCCACTAGATTGCACAGGAGTAAGAGAATGTACAAAGAAAATGCCATGATGTCTCTCCTTCTCTAACGACTGTTTCTAAATGGGATCTTTCTAAACATTTGACACTGCTGTAAACCTGTAATGAAAGAATTATGAAAATAAATATGATCGAAACTAATACTAAACAAAAGAGTTGAATCATTATGCTTGTATGATCAAGGATAAGCTGTATTAGTTTCAAATGACCGATTGAGAGTTGTGTATAAGCGAGAGGGGGGGGGGGGGTGTCGGTCGCCACAAATTTTTGAGAGGGGTGGGGGTGGACGAGACCGATAAAAAGTGGACTCGACACCCTTAAAAAGTGGACCGTAGACCGGTAAAAAGTGTACCCGAGACCGACAAAATCTAATGGGGGTGTTTGAACACCCCAAAACAGGTTTGTTTCATCAAAATCCATCCAGAAAGCACAGTTTTAGTAAGGCTGAGCTTTAGTAACCAAAACCTGCACAATAACAACAAATACAAGTTAATAATCAATAATTTTATAGTTCTGCCTGGTATCTCATGATTATTGTGATCTCTAAATGCCCTACATAAATCTCGATAGGATTTGTATTTATAGAAATTGTACATTTCAACCTGAAGTCAATGCTACAGCGCCCTCTTGTGTTGACGGCTACTATTTGAATAAAGAGTAATGTAATAATGATTCAACTCTTTTGTTTAGTATTAGTTTCGATCATATTTATTTTCATAATTCTTTCATTACATATTTACAGCAGTGTCAATGTGTGTGAAAAATTGTTAAATTGATATCATATGGCCAAGTAATGAACAAAATGTCAGAAAGATATTCACTGACTCATTGCACTAACTTTGTACACAGTTTTAACTTTCCAGTGGATAATTAAAAATCCGAACACTTCAATCGTAAATATAATTTAACGAAAGGGAAATTCGGAAAAACAACAACTGTTCCATGATAGAATCACTAAAGTTCTATTTATTGTTTGTTTTGTAACGATGAGGAGCCTGAATTCAACCTTTCTCTTCCCAACAGCGTTGACTACTGTTGGATATCCCCGGATACCCTAGTTCTCTGCATACAACCTATGCTGTTTTTCTCAGGAAGCCATCACTACAAAACCTTCTCCAATCGTTGACGTCTGATGATAAGCGAATTTCTAGAATGCCTTCTTTAGGAGAGGGGCCATTGAAAATGCGGACCAGTGTTTCACCTAAAACGAGACCGAACGTAATATTTTAAAATACATCATAATATTATGTTGATGTTGATGTTTAGTCCATAAAAGGGTGTAAGTATTTGCATTGATAATTCTCTCCAACCATTAAGTGCTCCACCCATCGAGCTATACAAAGCTCTCAATACGATGGCGGTAAACGTACGTACATTCAACATGTTGTTGTATTCCCACGAATTAGTGTTCACATCTAGGCAAACCTATGTAAGCCATCAAGCAACTAATGATGTACATTGTGAGTAACAGGATAATGACAGGTTGAATCCTTCGCCCCTTGTATTTGGCACCGATATGAATGTAATCTCTATGTTGGTAGCAGCAGACATAAATGGGGGTGGATTCCCTTGCCCTCCGTCGTCATGGTCGTAAGAGGTGCTGCGTGTCTCGTCCACCATGTCGTCGACGTACAAGATGTCGTATTCCTCGAGAACGAATTCGTTGAAAGTGACGAGGATCCTGCGACCAGGAGGAGCTGTGATGTCCCACTGTACGTTTGCGCTCACGGTATACAACCCAGGGTAGTTGGGCGAAATGATATATACATCACGTTCGTAGTCAAGTTCAACAGTATCTGTCATCGGAGAGCGAGAAAAGTATACTTTACATACATATAAAACAGTTATTTAAAATCTAGATCTAAATAATGAATAATACAATAATATTGAATTTCTTTCTCGGATTGAATATCCAGACCAACATTTTGTCCAGTCCTGATCTATGTGCCTCCATTCTCGTCCTGGTCACAGGTTAGGGTTAGGGTTAAGGAGGCTCGTCGTGACTTCTTCTCCAAGTCCCACGTACGTTTCAAAATAAGTTTTTATAAAACTAAGTAATGAACAAAAAATGCACTTACATAATTCCCTTCCATTCCCGAGCCGCACATAGAGCAGCAATATCCAAAGCGTCCTGACCGCCTTCATTATAATTGCGTGCTTTTAATTCAAGATGACTGTTTTAATGACAATAATATGCGACGTTTGCATTGGTCTGTGCGTGTAACTCGGTGAATTTATTCGTACGAATCTAACCAAGGAGTTTCATAATTGTATTGTATTTCTTGATAAACTTGTTTCCATTCATGAATTGATATACTGAGAGTGAAACATTTCCTTTTAACAATTAGTGGCGTTTGGCGGAAAGAGTGCCAGCTGTAAGGTGAAGGGGCCAAGCTGAGGGTCCAGGAGCGGAACCCATGGAAACTTTTTTATTTAGAAGAATTTTAGTAAAGAACTGTCAAGATATGTGTATATATATATATTAGCTTTGATGTCGCGGAACCATACATGGAAAGGGTCAAGCTAGTCTTGGACGGAGTCCCATGATGTCTTATGATTCCGGCAACTTGAAATCATTCTGAAGATGTGGGTTGATGAAATGATTATATCAAATAAAGCTTTTCAAAAGTTTATTTCAGCAAGCTTCTACTTGTTGGCAAACTCCTACAACTAATATACTAAAAGTAATACTGCCATTCTATTGTACTACTACTATATACTCAGGCCCGTAGCCAGGGGGTGCGTTGGGTGCGTACATACACCCCCCCCCCCCCCCCTCCCAAAATTCAGAAAGGTCCACTTTTTGCCGGTCTCAGGTCCTTTTTGTAACGGTCTCAACCCCCCCCCCCCCCCCCCCCCGGTTTCACAACTGAACCAGTGGTCGCTGCATCATCTCCTACTACTATACTACTACTACTACTACTACTACTACTACTACTACTACTACTACTACTACTACTACTACTACTACTACTACTACTACTACTACTACTACTATTAACAGGGAGTGTGTCGTGGTATGGACCCTCAATGCGAGGGTCGTAATAAATGGGTACCTGGCAGGAATTTAAGTTAAATATTAAAATGGTTGATGCACTCTGCTACAGCTAGAGTATATAAAGTATACGATGCGCCTCGGAATAGAATGTCTAGATTGATAGCGCAATATAAATGCTTGTATATCATTACTACTTCTACTAATACTATTGTTTATTATTTTTTGTTTGTTAATGAATTGTAAGTTTCTATTATTCTCAAATACGCTCAAATGCTCAAATACGCTTCTATTTCTCTCTCTCTTTCATTTATGCGCACTGAGACTTAATTGTAAGACTGCGCTATATAAGAAACGACTATTATTATTATTATTATCCTTACTACTAATAATAATCATGATACTAGTACTACTACTATAATATGAATTATTATATTATTACTATTATTGTTACTACTACCTTTACTCCTACTATTTATTATCATTATTATTTGTATTACTACTAAACTACTACTACTACTACTACTACTACTACTAATACAACTACTACTACTACTACTACTACTACTACTACTACTACTACTACTACTACTACTACTACTACTACTACTACTACTACTATACTAATACTACTACTACTACTACTACTACTACTACTACTACTATACTAATACTACTAATCATAGGCGCCGGAAGTGGGGTGGCAGGGGGGCGGCCGCCCCCCCCCCCCCCCCCCAATCCAAAAAGTGGGGGGGCAAAACGCAATTTTGCCCCCCAAAAATCCCCCCCCCAAAAAAAAAAGAGTGGGAAAGACAAAATCAAATGTATGAGCTGACGTTCAAAAACTAGTTTATACATCCGAGTTAAACAAAAAAAGAATAAAATGTCTATGCTCTCATCAGATGTTTACAACAAACTGAGATAAACTGTTCGTGCGCGAAGCGCGCAGCGAAAATTGAAAATGGATGTATATACTAGTTTTTTAACGTCAGCTCATACATTTGATTTTGTCTTTCCCACTCTTTTTTTTTTTGGGGGGGGAGGGGTTTTTTTGGGGGGGGGCAAAATTGCGCTTTGCGGCCGCCCCCCTGCCACCCCACTTCCAGCGCCTATGGCAGTAACAATTATCAAAGGGGTGACAATATTTATGGCACACGTACAGCAGAGAGGTGGGAAGACCTCGCTGCGTACAGTGTAGTCACGCAACCGTCTGCACCTGTACTCGAGAGTAAATAATGTGGGATGTAACTTAATCGTTTGCAAACAAAGAGTTAGTTCAACCAGTAGGTTCATGGTTCAACCTCTTTCGATTTGTTTTTCTTTCAGACATCGTGCTGCCACGAGTAACTTGAGTCTCAAGGGCATGAGGGCCTTCTTGTGTACTGGTATTTCATTAAAAATATATATAAATTGTAGTTATTAAAATTTTAATTATATATGAATGTACATTATAAGGTACTATGGAAACAGTGATATTCGAAGAGAAAAGGGACCTCATATTTGAGCGGAATCATCACATTTGGGAGAAAATCAGCTAATTTCGGCCACATTTAGCTCGCTTTCAAAGACAAGAAGGATGTATGTGGCAAACAGCCTCCGCCGGAAAAGAAAAAAATGTACGCCATGCACGTAGGGTACAGGAAGCTAGCAATCAACCTTACTCGAAAGTAAATAACGCGGCTTGTTAATTCGACCTCGATCGAGTGTTTGAATGTCATAGTACTGCACGCAATATTTGTGTCTCATTTACAGGCTTAAAATAAATTACACATGATAGCAGGCATAAATATCAGATCTGAAAACGATTTGAACTATAGTAGCTTATATTTTTATTTTATATTGTGACAAAATAGAATGACCAAATTTTAAATTTGAATGGTCATTGACCAAATTAAATGATAAATGACTAAATCAAATGTAGCAATTGCACGTTACGGACTTCTCGAGACGAAATTGAATTAAGCAATTAATGAAATTGAATGTCGATTGTTTGAAAATGGATGGGAAGACCATAGGTTTTCTTGTCCATTTTAAGTAACACTTTCATTCAATTTTATAAATTTGTCACACATTATCGTCCGGTACAATTAAAAGGACGTCATATTTGAGCGGAATCATCACATTTGGGAGAAAATCACATTAAGCTCACTTTCAAAGACAAGAAGAATATATGTGGCAAACAGCCTCCGCCGAAAAAGAAAAAACATGTACGCCATGCACGTAAGGTACAGGAAGCGGTTTATATTCACTTGGTCTTATACCGCTTGGTCTAATCATCAGTTCGTCTAACTCCACTTCGTCTAAACCCATTTGGTCTAATCATCACTTGGTCTAATGCCCATTTAGGCAATTGCCGTTTCGTCTAATCACCAATGGGCCAATTGTCACTTCGTCTACTTTTTTTTTTCCTCGTTTCGTCTATTATCACTTCGTATAATACCAGTTCGTCTAATTCTCAGTTAGGCTACTCTTCACTTGGGCTATATGCAATTCGTCTAATTACCGTTTGGTCTATAACCATTTGGTCTAATATCCATTTAGTCTATTACCATTTGGTCTATTACCATTTCGTCTAATACCAATAGGTCTATTTTCCACTTGGTCTAAAGCAGGTCGTCTAATGCCATTTCGTCTAAACACTATTTCGGCTAATGACCATTTAGTCTAATTCTCATTTGGTCTAACGATCGCCTACACTGACCACTGTGATGGCCATCGCCTGCATACCGTATGAAAGATTCCATAGGGCTGTAATTATAGCTCTATGGATATTTAGCCACAGCGGTTTCACTAGACGAAACCTGTGTATAAGAGAAAACTAATTGGCCGCTACAATCAGGTGACCTCCATAGACAATTCCCAAAATATCGTTTGTACGCTCACCACCCAAGGGAAAATAGATATGTGGCCGCTATAAACAAGTGAACTTTATAGACGAATTTCATCAAACAGTGTATATTGACCACCTAAAAGAAAACAAGATTAGTGGGCGTCATAATCAAGTACCTTTAAAAAAAAACAGGTTCCATAACATCGTATATCGTCAAACAGGGGCGTAGACAACGGGGGATGAGGGGGATGCATCCCCCACCCTCTTTGATGTCTGTAATCTGTGTTACCCTGTCCTTTATCGTCATTAACCTCACGCCTACATGCATAGGCGCCGGAAGTGGGGTGGCAGGGGGAGCGGCCGCCCCCCCCCCCCCCCCCCCCAATCCAAAAAGTGGGGGGCAAAACACAATTTGCCCCCCCCCCCCCCCCCAAAAAAAAAAAAAAGAGTGGGGAAGACAAAATCAAATGTATGAGCTGACGTTCAAAAACTAGTTTATACATCCATTTTCAATTTTCGCTGCGCGCTTCGCGCGCGAACAGTTTATCTCAGTTTGTTTGTAAACATCTGATGAGAGCATAGGACATTTTATTCTTTTTTTGTTTAACTCGGATTCTAAATTTCCTTCACAGGTATGGCATGAAGTGCACCAAATTGCACCATTTCAAGTTTATAAATGCAAAATCTTCCCCGTGGGAGGGGGATACCCCCTCCCAAACCCTCCCCCTCTGCCTCTGCCCAAGGCAATTCCACGCCAAATGAGCCAAAAGTGGAAAAATCCAATGAGGATTATTTCTGATTTTGTTTATTTTTTCTGGATTATTTTTTCAGAAATCATGATCACATAATGATATCTTTCAGTTTACATGATAAAAAAAAATATTGGGCGTCTCCCTGATAGGAGAAAACAGACACCATACATGAACCTATACACATGGGACTACACAGTGCATATTTCTAGATTTTCTATATTTTTTGCATTCCTTTCTAGTATTTTTCTGTTTTAAGGTACCAAATTGGATGATTGAATATCACATTATGTGTTCAGATTAAAAATTCAGTCTTTTGAGAGCCCTAAAGTATATTTTTAATGAATAAAAAACTCTGTCCTTCCGTTACTGTCCTTCCGTTACCGAACAGTGAAGCAATTAACTTTTTGTAATTAATATACCAATAGACATATTTTTTTCAAATAAGTGTTGTAATACTCTTAGAACATTAGGGAATGGACTATGAGCCAATATAACATGATAGTCCTCTTAACTTCACAGAGATTGGATCATAACTAAAGGACTTGAAAATCCATGTCCATTTTGCCGTCCTTCTGTTACCGGCCTCATTAGTGTCCATATCTAATAAACGTAATGTAAAAAAAAAAAAAAAAAAAAATAGGAAATCAAAGGTGTCCCACCAAGAGTCTCAGAAATGTAATTTACAATGATGAATCATAAACAGGATTCTGGAATTATTTGATTTAATTTCAAAAATTGCGTCTGAATGTCCTTTCGTTACCGTGGAATTGTCCCCAAGCCGGTCGGTCGCTTCGCTCGCTCGGATTCATTATTGCCTGTAGGTCATGTTGTTGGATCATACATGCGCCATATGGTTCATGTTGGAACTGTGTATGAAACTAAATACAATATTTATGTGTGAGTTTGGGTGCATATTTATTAGTGCGTCAATTATTTGTTTTCTTCGTGAAAAATATATCAAATCATAACACGCTTTCCCATATACAGTTAATCTTAAGCCCGAATTTCCTATCTAGGTATGCGCCAGATTGCACAATTTCAAGTCCATAAATGCAAGATCTTTCTTACCGTGGGAGGGGGATACCCCCTCCCCAAACCATCCCCCTCCCTCCCTCTAAAGGTAGTAGTAGTAGTAGTAGTAGTAGTAGTAGTAGTAGTAGTAGTAGTAGTAGTAGTAGTAGTAGTAGTAGTAGTAGTAGTAGTAGTAGTAGTAGTAGTAGTAGAAGTAGTAGTAGTAGTAGTAAGTAGTAGTAGTAGTAGTAGTAGTAGTAGTAGTAGTAGTATAGTAGTAATAGTAATAGTAGTAGTAGTAGTAGTAGTAGTAGTAGTAGTAGTAGTAGTAGTAAGTAGTAGTAGTAGTAGTAGTAGTAGTAGTAGTAGTAGTAGGTAGTAGTAGTAGTAGTAGTAGTAGTAGTAGTAGTAGTAGTAGTAGTAGTAGTAGTAGTGGAAGTGGTAGTGGTAGTGGTAGTGGTAGTGGTAGTGGTAGTGGTAGTATTAGTAGTAGTAGAAGTAGTAGTAGTAGTAGTAGTAGTAGTAGTAGTAGTAGTAGTAGTAGTAGTAGTAGTAGTAGTAGTAGTAGTAGTAGTAGTAGTAGTAGTAGTAGTAGTAGTAGTAGTAGTAGTAGTAGTAGTAGTAGTAGTAGTAGTAGTAGTAGTAGTAGTAGTAGTAGTAGTAGTAGTATGTAGGCTAGTAGAAGTAGTAGCAACCAAACAATGGAAGGGTGAAGTAATGGTATTATATCAATCTTTTAACAAGATGTTGATATGATAAGTACAATGTATATGGTTAGCATGATTGTCATTATGCTTCCCTTCCAAAGAAATCAAGTGGCGGCACTGCTGACTGACGATTTTTTTTTATAAAGAGGGCGTTATTTTATCGTGCCCTTTGCCATCGGTGTTTGCCCTGGACCATAATGAGCTTTACGCGTGCGCAGAATATGCATTTAGTCCTTCGGGGAATAGCGTCTGCTACGCTGAAGCAGATATTTTCCAAACAATATTCCAGGAACTATATGCGGATTGCATATAAAAAGATAACTGGTAAATATTATTTTTTATCTTTGAAGATGTAACTGATCAGGAAGGTTAATATAGATGACAAATTACTCTATAATATGACAAATTCTGCATGTTTTATAAGAACGATACGTACGATGCTCAGTCGAATGATTTTATCAGGTGATCCATTCGAAGAAAGGAACTAGACCATTGTCGATATTTCAATGGGCGATTTGGAACGATGACAATGACAATGACAATGACAATGACAATGACAATGACAATGACAATGACAATGACAATGACAATGACAATGACAATGAATCTTATTCTCAATAACGGCCCCTCACGGGGGCATGGGAAAAATACAAAGATACAACAAGTGTATATACATATATTAAAGGGATAGTTGAGTTTTGGTAGAGAGGGCGCTACATAGAATTATTTTTTGTGAGATGATGAAAAACTGAGTGTAAAATTAGAAAGAGCACTATATTTTAATGACAGAATAAACTTTATTTGATCAAAATCGGTTCAGAAACGGCTTAAATATCCATAAACATAGCACTTTTTTGTATTTATATAGCCTTTTTGAATGAAAACATGATCTTTACTAAGACTAAGTCATTTGTAATTTTGTGTTCCTTTCTAGTTATAACTATTAGTTTGTAATGTAATGATGCAGGTTTTGGTTACTAAAATTCAGTTTCACCAAAACTGTACTCTCCTTACCAGAACTCAACTATCCCTTTAAGTATAAATATGATTAAAAAAACAAACAAAATATTTGGCAACACTTTGGCGACAATAACACCTCTCACGATAGTGATCGGTCAAAATTCGGGTTTACGCAAGGTTATTTTTTGGACAACTAGTTTACATTTCAGCCGTCTATCTCAAAATGTATTTTTAAGGGAGCCTGATTTTTACAAAGTCATCACTTTCTTTCTGATTCTTTTAGCACGTCCAAGCGAAATATCCCATTAAAAAGCCATCCCACTAATACATCAATGACACTTGCAAAATATAAAGGCTCATTAATCTATAAAGTATAAATATTCAATGTGTTGATGTTCAATCAAACTGGTTTTTTTTATTGTTTTATTTTTTTTGGGGGGGGGGGGGTATTCTGCCTACAGCATTATATAATGGGAAATTTAAAGCTGACCAAATCGCCAGTAATCAACAAGTTCAACAACATTGCTAGATTAAATTTACTATCTCGTTTAGACAACCGGCCCTGATGAGGACATGAAGAACTAATTTCTTCATATGATAATTTTCTATATCTATAGATAGCACTTAGTAGAAAAAGAAGAAAAAGAAAAAGTAGTAGTAGTAGAAGTAGTAGTAGTAGTAGTAGTATAGTACAGATAGTAGTAGTATTAGTAGTATACTTAATTTAGAAGCAGGGTGTACTTCTACGGTAGCAGTTGTACTACTACTTACCTATACTACTACTATTCTAATATTACTATAATACTAACTGTAGTAGTAGTAGTAGTATACTATACTACTACTACTACTACTACTACTACTACTACTACTACTACTACTACTACTACTACTACTACTACTACTACTACTACTACTACTACTACTACTACTACTACTACTACTACTACTACTACTACTACTACTACTACTACTACTACTACTACTACTACTACTACTACTACTACTATACTACTACTACTACTACTACTACTACTACTACTACTTTTTCTTCTTCTTCTTCTTCTTCTTCATCTTCTTCTTCTTCTTCTTCTTCTTCTTCTTCTTCTACTGTGCATGCTATCTATAGATATGGAAGATTATCTTATGAAGAAATTAGTTCTTCATCACGTCCTCATGATCTATGCTGGTTGTATAGATACGAGATAGTAAATGTAATGTACCAATGTTGTTGAACTTGTTAATAACTGGCAATTTGGTCAGCTTTAATTTTCGCCAATATAATGATGTCGGGCAGAATACCCCCCCCCCCCCCCCCCCCCCCCCAACAAAAAAAAGTAATAAATAAATACAAAAATCAGCCGCAGAACAAATAATGTGCCTATAGATAAATGAGCCTTTAAGTTTTGTTAGTGTCATTGACGTCTTTTGGGATGGCTTTTTAATGGAAATTTTTGCTTGGACGTGCTGAAACAATCAGTGATAATGACTACTTTGTAAAAAAAAAAATCAGGCTCACTTAAAAATAAATTCTAAGATACAGTACACGGCTGAATCTAAACTAGTTGGCCAAAAAATAACCTTGCGTAACACGATTTTTGACCGATCACTATCGTTCCCAATCGCCCATTGAAAATATCGACGATTGTCCAGTTCCTTTCTTCGAATGGATCACCTGATTAAATCATTCGACTGAGCATCGTACGTATCGTTCTTATCAAACATGCATAATTTGTCATATTATAGAGTAATTTGTCATCTATATTAACCTTCCTGATCGGTGACATCTTAAAAAACAACATATAATATTTACCAGTTATCTTTATATATGCAATCCGCATATAGTTCCTGAAATATTGTCTGGAAAATATCTGCTTCAGCGTAGCAGACGCTATTCCCCGAGACTTATGCATGATCTGCGCACGCGTAAAGCTCATTATGGGCAGGGCAAAGGGCACGATATCGGGTCATTTAGGTAACGATATTTCGATACGATTTGTGCATGCATTCGTAACGTGCATTACATGTTTCGTTCCGGTAGCCAAGGACCTACACCCATCGAAGTTTTTACTACAAAAAGTGTTCCTGGTAAGTTCATTTTGAAAATAAATGCATTTAAGTTGTGTTTGATATGTGTTGACATTTAAGAGAGGGACATGCTTCTATTTGTGTACATGTAAGAGGGATTAGATCGAACATACACGTAAGTTTAAGTGATCAAGTCAAGTCAAAAGTCGTCTGCTGTGCTGGGTCAGGTTGCACTTCGGTGTCGCGCTCGCGGCTGGGGCCGGGCTGGGGCTTTGTGAGTTTACCGAGGCGGAACTGCCAGGCCTTGGGCTTGGCTGCAGCAATTTGAAGTGTTCTCAAATTAAAAAAAAACATGGCCACCAATGTTCTTATACCAGATATACACCGAGAGTGAGAGTGAGAAACCTTATTCATTATTGAAATTTATGAAACTCTCTTAGTCTTAATCTTATTTAAAATTCAGAGTCATTTTGAAATTGTCCACGGCAACGCCAACGATGTCGATGGCGATCGATGCCGATGGCGATGCCGATGGGTAACAAAACCGTAAATATGAAAACTGTAACAAAGTCAACTCAAAGTGCAACTTACTAGGTCTAGAAATAGTATTGGGGCCATTCTTTGAAAAGTGAAACTTTTTTGGAAAAAATGAAGTTTGTTTTTTCAGTAGTTTTATTCCATTATTGGAAAGATCAGTGTCCAAGGACAAGGTTTCATGAAATATATATATTTTTTTTTTATTTAGAAAATTTCTTAGAAAAATTCATAAATTTACATATTTCAATATTCAAATAAAAATCATAACTCAGAAAATAATCAAGCTAGCTCATTCCTTTTCCTGTACATGATGATACCAACTTTGTGACAATTGAACTTCATTTTACTATCTAACTCTAAACCTAAAAAGTCATATTTGTAAAATTCCTATTTCCATTCACATTGTACATGTCACACACGTGACCACCCCAAAATGTCACACGTGACCCAGACATCCCCACATAATAACGTGCATTAAAAAACAACCGTTTGAGATAATTTTAATCTTTCACCATTTTCTTACTTACAGATCTATATCACTTATCAGTTGTCTGATACATTACTAATATGAACATTTTAGCTTTTCATATTTCACAGGATTTCCAAAATGAAATTGAGTTAAAAAAAATTTCTTCAAAACTTCTCCCGTGCAAAGTCACACACGTGACCGATGCCATTTGACCTCTGTCCTTGGGCAACGTAATCCTAATAAAATCTTTTGTGTTACACATGAAAGACTTCAACATATGCAAGTCATATATGAAGTTCACATCACCATACCTCCCTATACTTACTAAAATATTATAAGCATCCTATTTCAGAATTGTTCATATTTTGGGTCACACACGTGACCAAGAATGGCCCATAAGTGTAAGTACCTCCATGAATGGCGGTTATCGAACGAGTAACAGTTTCACTATACTTCACTAATAATTATTATAATTGGGTTTTCCGGGGCTGTCCTCCGATAATTAATGTCTTTTAATGAGTCAATACAATTTAGATAAAGAAATGAGGGATTTAAGATTAGAAATAGAAATAGTGTTATTAATAAGTTTAATTTTCCTCACATTTTGACTGTCTATACTATTATGTATTAGTAAAAATATTATTTGCTCTTTTCCAGACTTTTATTGTGCCAAAATAAGCATGTCACTCTGTCACCCAGCAGCTTGAGCAGTGCAGGATCAGATTGTAGGGCATTATCTTTAAAAAATAACAAGCTCAATTTTATTGTAACTTTGAAACTAAATTTCCTTGTTAATCATTGAACAGGCAGTGAAGAGAAATGGGCAAGGGAGCCAACAAAAACGGCAATGGGGAGGTGAAGAGCGCCGCCAATGGCAGTGCTGCCAAACGCTATCTCGGAGAGCTGACGTGGGAGGAAGTGGAGAAACGCGACGGGAAACAGTTGAAGGAGAAATGGCTGGTGGTCGATGACCAGGTCTACGACATCACCACATGGTGCAAGAAGCATCCCGGTGGATACAAAGTCATCACCCATTTTGCTGGACAAAATGGAACGGTAAGAAAATCTTCTTGTGAATAAATAAAACCGTACATATATATGCAAAACATTAAAATTGTAATAAGTTCATCATCCATTCCTCGGGACAAAATAGAAAATAATTTGTTCATAGGTACTCAAGAGAGAGATTCTAATACCAAAATTAATGAGCAATGGTAGACAGCACCTGGGAATAAATATACAATGTATATATTCTTATAAATAAACAAACCAGATGAAGAGGCAGACAGAGTAGGCATTGGATGGATGACATTAAAGACTTTGGGGGTGTTACATGGATGCAACAAGCACAAGAAAGAAGAAAATTGAATGGTGATGAAAAGGCCTTCCTTCTGCAGTGAAGAGACATCTTGGTTTATCTAGAGATTCTTATAAATTACAATGTTGTGTACAGGAAGTGAAATTGTCATTCATGTCCATTTCAAACAAATGGTTTTGGTTAACATCTCTACTTACTGTCTGTATCCATTTGATTTCTCCCGTTTGTCCTATTTGTAATATATATGTTTACCAGTTACCACATGTGCTTAAATTGTTTTCCTTGCATTTGCCCACCTCATAATTATTGTGGCTCAGAGGGGTTCATTAACTTGCATGGAAAGTGAAATGGAGGGCATTTATAAGCAAGGAAAATGTTAGTTTTAAGTTTTTCTTTTCCCTATATTTGTTTTCCCTATAACAGGAGGCATTCACAGCCTTCCATAATGACAAGGAATACGTCCGCAAATTCATGAAAGCAATCCACATAGGTCACATGAGGAAAGACCAGGTCAAGGACGAAGAGATCATGAAAGACATGAAGGAGCTGAGACAAACGGCAGAGAAAATGGTAAGATCCAAACTTCTTAGAATTATGATATAATAGATTACATAATGGTAAGATCCAAACTAGAATTTTAAATCACCTTCTTAGAATTATGATAGATTACATTTATAAAGCGCTTGATGCAGGGTTTCTAACACAGTTCTAGCCTGCGTCATTATCTTGTGCACCAATTTAACTCACTTGGGAACATAGTAGCCTGACTTTAATACTGGATAAGGATCAAACTCCCCCCCCCCCCCCCCCCTCCCTTGATTGGAAGTCAAGCTCGTAAATCTGATCGTGCCACAACACTATCTAGAGTTAATGCAGTGCCCACCTGGTTCCTGTGGACTATGAGTGAAAGATTATCATGCATGGCTACATGTATGTAGAACCTGTCTGAACCAGGTAACATTGTAACTGCACTAGTCTGTGCGCATGACGCAACAGTAAGCGCCATGCACAAGGGGTTTTTAAAATGGCATCGTGTGTCTGATTTACAAATTCAAACTACCATTTAGTGAGAAATGCTAGGCGGGAGAGGGAGGTCCTTGGGTGGCTTAATTAGGGTAAATCTTTAATTCCACTTTTTGTTGATTTATCCGATAAACTTGTATTTTTTGGAATTTTGAAATGAAATGAAATTTATTTACCAGTTGAAACATTTACAATATAATACAAAGATTCCACAAAATTTAATCTTCTTGTTTGGTAAAAAAGGAACTAGTTATAGCACAAAATGCTAGTTGGCCTAGCCCTTACAAAAATATGCATTAAATAAGTATTGGAATTATAAGCACAATAGACAACGCAGTTGTCATATCTAGACATGCTCATACAAAATACAGAATCAAGAATGCCGAACATAATGATATACAAATGGAAAAGAATCATTTCGAATCTAACAAATAACTTTTCAACAATTTACAAAACGTGTGTCTTGACATTTTACTTTTCAAATTATTTGGAAGGTCATTCCACATTTTTGGTCCGATATATGAAATGGATTGTTTTGCTAATTCTAATTTTACTGGATCTATTTTAAATTTAATTGTAAGATTGTATTATTATTTCTAATGTCAATATTATCATAATATTATCGTCATTCATCCATATTAATTTTTTGGGGGAGTTATTATTGTGTTTTGTTAGCTCATCCGGCCCGAAGGACCCGATGAGCTTATGCCATGGCGTTGCGTCCGTCGTCCTTCCGTCCGTCCGTCCGTCCACAGTTTTCAAAATGCTTCTTCTTCGTTATTTTTCAACCGATTTTGATTCTGATTGTTTCATAAGATCCCTATCTTCTGAAACAATCAGAGGGGGATTTAAAACTTCTACACAGAATCGTGAAATTCATTATCTATGCTAATTTATGCAAATTTATTCGAAATCACAAAAAATGCTTCTTCATTTCATGACCGATTTTGATTTGGTTTGCTTTATCTGGTAGAGCTAACTTTGGTAGACTAAACTTCTACACAGAATTTTGACATTTTTCTCCATTAATTAATTATGGTAATTTATGCAAATTTATTCAAAAAATCACAAAAAAATGCTTCTTTTCCTTCATTTCTCAACCGATTTTGATTTGGTTTGCTTTATCTGGTAGAGCTAACTTTGGTAGACTAAACTTCTACACAGAATTTTGACATTTTTCTCCATTAATTAATTATGGTAATTTATGCAAATTTATTCCAAAAATCACAAAAAATGCTTCTTCTCCTTCATTTCTCGACCGATTTTGATTTGGTTTGCTTTATCTGGTAGAGCTAACTTTGGTACACTAAACTTCTACACAGAATTTTGAAATTTTTCTCCATTAATTAATTATGGTAATTTTTTATTTATTTATTTATAATATATATATATATATATATATATTTTTTTATTTTTATTTTTTTTATTTTTTTTTTTTTATCAAAATTAAAAAAAATTGTGGTTATTTTTTTTACATTTTTTTATTTATTTATTTATTATTATTATTATTATTATTTTTATTTATTTTTTTTTTTTCCCATGTGCCTTTTGGGGCGTCAAATTTATATTTTTTTTGCTCTAATTTAAAAAAAAAAAAAAAAAAAATGTATGTCCCTTCCAGGGCATCAAATTTTTATTTTTTGACCAGTTGAAAAGTGTACCACATGAAATTTGCGATATTTGATGTTGCGAGATGCCGGATGAGCGCTACGTCATTGACGTTCTGGTTTATGTTTTTGCATCATCTCCAGGGGGCGGCGGGCGAATTCGCCCACGAAATGCCAACAAGAGCCCCCGAAAAAGAAGAAAACCCCCCCCCCCCCCCCAAAAAAAAATAAATAAATAAATAAATAAATAAAATTTCTGCATGATCGGATCGTGGTCAAATGCCGATCCGATGTTCACTTACAGCATTAGAGCTAAATAGTAGCCCCTGAAATTCGAGAAAAAAAAAGCTCCAGAAATTTGTAGCCCCCGAAATGATAATAGTAGCCCCCGAAAACTTCCATAAAATTAGATAGGGAGCCCCCGAAATAAAAAAAAATTTTTTAAAGTCCCTGATCATCTCTGTACAATGCATGTTGATAATGTTACCGTAGTAGATGTTTTATGTGTGCCAGAATCCCACTCACCTATGTAAATAGCAGGTGCAATTAGGTATTAAAATAATATTATGACAATTAATAATTTCTTTGTACTGGACAAACTTTTGTTCACAATTGTATGATTCTCTTTTATGTCTTCATTTGAATGTGTGTATCCCTGCACGTAGACCAGGCAACACCGCTATCGCTATTGAGCAAACAATCTGACGTACACGACCCTTTGTGCACCTTGAGTGTTTGTCAGATCTCAAGAAGGCATGGCAGCCCAATAGTGTTGCAATGATATGTGATTATACAGGGCTCGACATTCGCACTGGCCTGGGGCCAGTAAAATTGCACTTCAGGCCAGCAGAAATGTATAATTTTGTTCCATGTTGCTTTATGTTGCTATAATCACAGGTTTGATCACAAAAGAGTAATATTTTTAATAGTAAAACGTTGTATCATGAAATAAAATGTTTGGGTAAATTTTTCTTTCGGACCACTGTCAGAATAAGGGAAGAAATTATTTCAATGGCCCGACTGGGCCACTGACAAAAAAGGTAAGTGTGGAGCCCTGCATTATAGCCTTGTATTATAGCCTTGTAGCCTAGCCAGGCAAGTAAAAACAAGATTTTCCAAGTTCTAGTTGGCCAAAACCTGAATCTGGTTGCCCCAAATGCATTCAAAAAATATATTTGGTAGCCCACTCATGCCAGTGGAATTAAGTATCAATGACATTTTGTTGTCAGAAGCTAATTTTGAGTCGCCCCAGTGGGCCCAGTCAAGCTGGCCTGTGCTAATATTGAGCATTGGTTTAATACTTGGTGTATGGTGCAAATATGCAAGTGTGTACATGTATGCAAGAACCAACAAATAATATTCTTAACATCTTCAGTAATCCATTACTCCATTCCATCAACAAGTTCAGAAAAACATGTTTCCAGAAAAAAATATAATTGGAAAACGCATTGATCACATTCTCAGGGCTTGCGCTTAGCCAGCCCGGGTGCCAATGGCCACCTGAAATTTCATTTGGCCACTAGAAATAAGCTATTGGCCACTAACTAATTAGGTTCTACAACACACAAGTCTATGGTAAGAATATATTTGATGTGTAATTTTGGCCAGCTGAAAAAAAAAGTTATGGGAAAGCCCTGATTCTAATGCATGCGTTCATTGGTCTGCATGTACGAAGACTACCTTTGTCCAGAGCGAACGCATCGTCCGGGATTCTATTGTCTCATAACGTACATGTACGCGTGAATAGAATTGGCGCTTACGAAACCATTTTAAAATAATACTGGTTGTCAAAAGGTTTGCGGCATACCACAGTACAAATAAATCAAGCGCAATGTACACAAGTATTAACAAATAAGTTGAGAATTTTAATTACAATAAAGTACAATAATTGCTGGTCAAAGCGAAAGTAAACAAATATTCAGCTAGCTGCTGGTATTAGTAGTGTTCAAGTGTTCAGGCTATTAGCCAGTGTATTATCGCGATACCGGTTTACCCGCGAAAGTGTCCCACGCTGTCGCTTGTCGAACCCAGTTCGACTTCGGTGCCCGTCCGTAGCGCGCGATGTCGTACTCGCGAAGACCCACGTGGTCGTCTCGTGCGAAGACCTGCCGTCGTCGTTGTCGCTTCCCGCGGTGACGCAGTTGCCCTCGACTGTCGTCGTCCAGCCAGTGTCTCAGTGTCTGCTGACTGGAGCCCAAATTCCGCCTGAGCGTGTGCGGCTGCAAAAATAAAACATCCATAAAACTTGCGAATATATACTCAAGCAGCATCTTTCTGCTGGAATAAATTAATGTTATGAGTAAATAATGTCGCATATTCATGAACTAAAATCATTGTATCTATTCGATATGCGAAAAACAAATAATTGTCATTACACTCATGTATATTCACCAAATAGTATATATTCAATTTATCATTCGTTATATTCCGTTTACAATATATTACACGTTATGTAAAGCGCTATGAACCATTTGTATTTAGCGCTATATAAGTAGTTATATTGTATTGTATTGTATTGTATTGTACCCGGAATATTCGAGGCAAAGTCTCACTTGTAATATTACAAACTATAGTTTCAATTTGTTAAATATAACCACCACTTGCTGTAAATATTCGCACTTCGTTTAGAGCTAGTGCATATAACATACCAAAACACATTTACTAACTTGCCCCGGGAGGAATTAACATGGGAGTATATTTCATAAAACGAAATAGTCATTATACAAAACTCACAGCTACCTTTGGTTTGTGTAGCCCAAGCAAAGCACAAAACAATTATAATAATTTGTTCCGAACACACCTCATTTATGCATTACATTATAAGTAAAACAAACATACAATTTCGTATTCAAAACTTACAGCTATCTGTGGTTCGAGAAGCCTGTGAGTAGCTGAAAACCGATGCTTGCCATCCCGGAGGAATCCGTCTCTAAATTCCACGGTCGTCTGCACAATCTGCTATTACAGCCCGATTACTTGGCAGAACAATTTAAGGGGAAAACACTCGCTCTCACGGCAAAGTACTCGTTCGCCCCGAACTTCCCGCGTCTCAAGACACGCCTCCAATTGGTGGCTAAACAGGTCTGCTCTCATTCAGATCTTAGTGGCTTCTGCTGTCTCTCAAATCCGCCTCAACACTCATACCCCGATCACCACATTCACCAGTGTACACATCCCGTTCACCCAATCACAGACTGTGGAGTGTACAACAATTCGCCCAATCACCGATCACCCTGCTGCTATCATGTGACTACAGCGCGCAACTCGAATTGGCCCTAAAACGCGGTAACGACCCCAGCGTCCCGTTACTAGGCGCGGCGCTAATTCATACGCAAATCACAGCCCCGTGTCCGATCGTGCGCACCAATCACAGTGCGACACGCAATCGCGCTATCCCCCACAACTAACAACCGAACTCGCTGCTATGCCGGGCAATCAATAAAACACGCACAAGTTAAACCAGCGCTACCTACTGGAGCGATACACGGAATAATACAATTACAACACATCATCCACTCTGCACGTGCTGGGTATTTGCCCACATAAACTGAAACAAGCTAGTCTAAGCTCAAGTCTACCGTGACAATTTACCCCCTTCTTAAGTTTTTTTTTTCCAATTACAAAAAAAAACACAGAAATCCAAATAATCAAATAAGCGGACTACTTCCCAGTTCCTAAATACAAATTAAATTCAACCCCTTCCAATTTTAGCCCTTCCAATTCCAATGCCGTCTACTAGCCTAATCAACTCCGACACTAACTTTTCCCTCGATCCTTTAGCCTCCCCAACCGCTCGCGCTGCTCGTCTCTCAACCCCGCACCGATGCTGACGTCGCCGTCACCCTGAGTCTGCCGTGTTGTCAGGAGATGAAACGGCGGCTCCCTAGACTCGTGGCGTCGGTGTACAACGTCATCAGCGGGGCCCTCGTCCTCGACGACGGCAGTAGCGGCAACATCGAGTGGCGTTCCGTGACGAATCTCGTCCCCCGGTTCGTCCCTCCGACTGGTGTCGTCCTCCTCCTCCACATGGCGAAATCGGTCTGACGGCTCCCATTCGCCTTCGGGCTCGTTCGGTGGTCGAACTCCTGGAACATTACCCAGAATCAAGTCGTAGACAGGATTTTCAACCACCAACACTTCAATCCTACCCGTATAATACGGTGTGTCCACATCCATTTCCGCTACAGGAAATGTTCTCACAGTTCCATCGATCAAGATGCACGTCTTCTTCTGATCGGTCATCTGTGACGGGTCGATGAGGTCCGTCTTAGCCACGGTCGTCGAGCAGCCGCTGTCACGTAGCACCTCTACCTCACGGCCATTTAGCAGTCCTCTGGCCACTGGCATAACTCGTACCGGTGTTGCACCACTTGCAGCACCCGGTAGCGCCTGGTCAGCAGTCCCTGCATCTGCCTTGAGGTTACAGGAAAAACAAGAATCTAGAAGGAGAAAACCATTCTCACCACTCCTGCTCCCTTGGTTGCTCCCGTTGCGGCCCTCGCCCTTAGTGCCTTTGGAATCTCCCTCACGTCTAGCCGTCTCATCACTGTCCTCTCCTGTCCGTGGGTTGGGTTCATCCAGGCCGGCTCCCAGCTTCTCCGCCCGAGGTCGCTTGTTGCAGTCACGTGCCATATGCCCTGGACTACCGCAAATAAAGCATGCACCCTTCCTTGGTGCCCCACCTCCTTTTGGCCCGCTGACCGGCTTGTTCTGATGATCACCTGTTTCAGGACTAGGACTGTATCGAGCAAGTTCGCCATTAGGTTGACCCTTGCTACTGGGGTGCACATTCCACCCAGTACGTGACTCTATGTACCTATCGGCGGCATCGACCATTCGATCAAGATCCCTTGGCCGACTTTCCTTGATGAAGGTGGCCATTGGGGATGAACAACTCGAATAGAATTGTTCCATCAACACCAACTCAATCAAATTCTCATATCCGGGTTGCAATCCCGATAGTCTCATCCAATTATTCAGATAGCTCCGCATTCTACTCACAAACTGAGAGGCAGACTCTCCACTCTCCGGTTTCGCTGCACGCAGCTTCTTGCGAAAACCCTCACTAGTCAAAGAATATCGCTCCAATAGCGCTTGCTTAACCTTGGTGTAATCCCGTGAATCATCTTCGTCGATCCTGGCGTAGGTTTCTAAGGCCTTGCCTGAAAGAAGCGCGCTCAAATTCGATGCCCAATACTTGACAGGCCATTGTTGAGCCTTCGCATAGCGCTCAAACCTATTCAAATATGCATCCATTTGGTCCTTCCCATCCTGGAAAACCGGCAACTTAGGCGCCCTACCCGCAGCTGCAGCAGCATCATCCGACTGCCCTACATTGCCTACACCAGCTAGATTACTACTTCTCAACTCCTCAAGCTCTATTTTCAACTTCAGCAATGCCTGCTCTTCTTTTAAGTTATCCCGTTCTACCGCTCTCTGATCTCTCTCATTGTCATGTTCCGCCTTCTCTCTCGCACGCTCATCATCAACAAATTGTTTCAACGCACTCCCCTCCAACCCGAATGTCTTCCCAATCGCTACAAGGTTACCCAAATCCATCTCATAAACACCTCGAAACAATCAGCACACAGGGGGGGGGGGGGGGGGGTGGTAGATCACTCACCAATTGTCGGGCTGAGCTGAGCAGAAGTGAGCAGTCTTGACCGCAGAGACAGGGGCAGAGCAACGGTTCAGCTAGTCACGTAGAAGCTCCTTTAGTAACAATAAAAGAACTCCAACTTCTACATTAGCACAGAGCAATGTTTCATGTGATGTTCACTTCAAGATTTGTACTTATAATTGCAAATCAATAATATATCTTCCCACAAGTTATTTGTAATGGCTACAAACCCTTTAAAGAAAGTCCCTTCGTGGTCGCCAAAAATTGTCAAAAGGTTTGCGGCATACCACAGTACAAATAAATCAAGCGCAATGTACACAAGTATTAACAAATAAGTTGAGAATTTTAATTACAATAAAGTACAATAATTGCTGGTCAAAGCGAAAGTAAACAAATATTCAGCTAGCTGCTGGTATTAGTAGTGTTCAAGTGTTCAGGCTATTAGCCAGTGTATTATCGCGATACCGGTTTACCCGCGAAAGTGTCCCACGCTGTCGCTTGTCGAACCCAGTTCGACTTCGGTGCCCGTCCGTAGCGCGCGATGTCGTACTCGCGAAGACCCACGTGGTCGTCTCGTGCGAAGACCTGCCGTCGTCGTTGTCGCTTCCCGCGGTGACGCAGTTGCCCTCGACTGTCGTCGTCCAGCCAGTGTCTCAGTGTCTGCTGACTGGAGCCCAAATTCCGCCTGAGCGTGTGCGGCTGCAAAAATAAAACATCCATAAAACTTGCGAATATATACTCAAGCAGCATCTTTCTGCTGGAATAAATTAATGTTATGAGTAAATAATGTCGCATATTCATGAACTAAAATCATTGTATCTATTCGATATGCGAAAAACAAATAATTGTCATTACACTCATGTATATTCACCAAATAGTATATACTCAATTTATCATTCGTTATATTCCGTTTACAATCTATTACACGTTATGTAAAGCGCTATGAACCATTTGTATTTAGCGCTATATAAGTAGTTATATTGTATTGTATTGTATTGTATTGTACCCGGAATATTCGAGGCAAAGTCTCACTTGTAATATTACAAACTATAGTTTCAATTCGTTAAATATAACCACCACTTGCTGTAAATATTCGCACTTCGTTTAGAGCTAGTGCATATAACATACCAAAACACATTTACTAACTTGCCCCGGGAGGAATTAACATGGGAGTATATTTCATAAAACGAAATAGTCATTATACAAAACTCACAGCTACCTTTGGTTTGTGTAGCCCAAGCAAAGCACAAAACAATTATAATAATTTGTTCCGAACACACCTCATTTATGCATTACATTATAAGTAAAACAAACATACAATTTCGTATTCAAAACTTACAGCTATCTGTGGTTCGAGAAGCCTGTGAGTAGCTGAAAACCGATGCTTGCCATCCCGGAGGAATCCGTCTCTAAATTCCACGGTCGTCTGCACAATCTGCTATTACAGCCCGATTACTTGGCAGAACAATTTAAGGGGAAAACACTCGCTCTCACGGCAAAGTACTCGTTCGCCCCGAACTTCCCGCGTCTCAAGACACGCCTCCAATTGGTGGCTAAACAGGTCTGCTCTCATTCAGATCTTAGTGGCTTCTGCTGTCTCTCAAATCCGCCTCAACACTCATACCCCGATCACCACATTCACCAGTGTACACATCCCGTTCACCCAATCACAGACTGTGGAGTGTACAACAATTCGCCCAATCACCGATCACCCTGCTGCTATCATGTGACTACAGCGCGCAACTCGAATTGGCCCTAAAACGCGGTAACGACCCCAGCGTCCCGTTACTAGGCGCGGCGCTAATTCATACGCAAATCACAGCCCCGTGTCCGATCGTGCGCACCAATCACAGTGCGACACGCAATCGCGTTATCCCCCACAACTAACAACCGAACTCGCTGCTATGCCGGGCAATCAATAAAACACGCACAAGTTAAACCAGCGCTACCTACTGGAGCGATACACGGAATAATACAATTACAACACATCATCCACTCTGCACGTGCTGGGTATTTGCCCACATAAACTGAAACAAGCTAGTCTAAGCTCAAGTCTACCGTGACACTGGTTCCGTAACTGGTGGTATTAATTGCATTGTTTATGAATTACACAACCCTTTGCATAATGTTGGGTATCTATTAGATATCGCAAAACGGTACCAAAACATATAATTGTACATGTTCTTTGCCTGGTGGTCCCCTTTAATCTTGAGTCAAGTTTTTGTGACACTTGTGATAATAACTGCTTCAGCCTCCTATCAGCATCAATTTGTTTGAATAGAATAAGATGATGGGCTTTCATAGATATAAATATCTGAACTATGAACTATTGTCAGTACCAGGTACAATTAGGCCTTTAGAAGGTATGTAATGTGGCAAACTTCCAATACAAATCCGTACCTATCAGGCTATCAAGATAGATAATTACAAAATACCAAAATTAAATGCAGTTTAACCTTGAAATATATATATCTTTACAAAATGCTGACAATGCGCTTTGTTTCTACTCAATTTGACATTAAGTACAACATTCCTTATAACAATTTGTATGGTCAGTAAATAGATTCATTATTCATGCAATGCATACCAACAATGTAATATTTATATGGAAGAGTCTGTGACTTTGGTCTATGATGTACTTTATAGCCATACGGTCTATGCTAGAAGTGTACATGTCTACGTAGATGATGGTGCGTATATGAAATCAAATTAAATGCAATAAACCTGGAATTTATTGATTGTGAAATATACTGACAGTGCAACTGGTATGAACTATGTAAAGAAGTACACTACATTTGACATGCTCCTCATGCAGGGACAAAATTTTAATTTATTTTTCGGGGCTACTTTACAAGCTTGCCTGCATGAAATTAACACTCCAAAATTTGATTTGCATTGAACTTGCAATTGTCAGGGGCACTTTTATGATTTTGGGGGGGCTCTTTTTGGCATTTCGGGGGCGATTTCACCCGCGATTTCGCCCCAAGCCCCCGTGTATTTTGTTCACTGTCCTCATGACAATGTGTAGAACTGTAACGGTTTTTAGCTAACCATATATATGAGCTCTGTATAATGTGTGTCATTTATTTATTTAGATAACATTTTTTTTGTTAGAAGGCATTATTATCTACATGTACGTACAGTGATGCGTAAAACAAATTAAATAATTTAGTGAATATACACAGTGCATCAATTTTGACATACTTCTGCCGCCATCTATGCTACCAGTATTCACAGAACCCTGCAACCCTTTTTTCATGCAAAGCTCTGTTGTCTTCTAGGTTGGCTGCCCTTGTTAAGTAACCTATAAATGTCAATTAAAAAGATAATTTGTAGCACAATGAGCCTATGAATCTTGTAAAATACACAGTACAGTGCAGTATGTACAATAAACAATCTGTGGGTGCGGAGCTATACCACATTGAATGATTGAATATTGCAATTTATGTAAAAAGGTTGAAAGGAAACACCCACTGCATATATTCAAATTTGACAATGTAGCAATACATTTATATGTACAATAATGTCTGGTTATATCAGTCTGAACCAGTTATCTCTGAGTCTCCATATCAGGACTACTTTGAAGTCATGAATGAATCATGTGTTCACATCATGTATATTATGTATAGTATGTGTGTAGCATTTATGCAACTGCAACGACCAACTCGGTCAATATTGACCTATTGTTGGTGATTAATCTGGTATTTAAATTAAGCCACTAAATTGTCACAATCAAGTAAGTCTGTCATTTAGGGTCATCCTTCATGCAAGAGTACATACATGTAGTAGTGTGCATTATTGCTTACATTCTATTTCATAATTCTGTTTGATACAACAGGCCTCCACACTAACCATATTTTTCTTCAATTTGTTGTGGGTGCCCTCCCCCGCCCCCCCCCCCCCCCCCCCCCAAAAAAAAAATAAAAAATAAAAAATTAATAAATAAATAAATAAAATTATTAATAATAATAAATAAATAAATAAATAAATAACTTTTTTTTAATGTAGTGCCCAAAAATTATATTTAACTTCCATTATAAACTGTAAAGTACTACTACTCCTTTTATTTACAAAAACTGCAACTAAAGATGAGGCTTTACATGGAAGAATAAAGATTGTTTTAAATTATAGCCTGGTAAAAATTTACAAATCAATAAATTTACCAGTAAGGAAAAAAACCCAGATCTATGTATACGTACAGTAAACAGTACTGTACATGGTTTGTCAGGCATGTACACTGAATTGCTAACTATGTATGTTTTTTCATATTTCATAAGTATTTGATAGAGCATGCAAGACCTTTTGTACCAAAATATGTTTTTGCCTTCAAGGTATTTTACTGTGAGCACTTAATATAGATTTGTGTTTTGTGACTTTTGTGACGTGTTTTGTTGTTGTTTGTCTGCAGAATTTGGCAGCACGCACTGCAAAATGAATTTTTAAGTAGTGATGCATGCTGCACGTATACATACATGTGTTATTTTAATGACAATAACAAGGCAGGTGACACTTGCAGATATTGCAGATATATTTATTACATGTTGTGAACTTTAGACATTGCTAGCTCTGACATTGTAGGCCAAATATTATATAGCAAGGTTTTTTTTTATTGACAAATCAGTTAGTCATTGTTGTGTCAGTACGAGGCTGAACAAGCTGAAGGTGAATACAAAGTCATTGATGTTATAAGTCAAAACATGCAAGAAGGGAATGTACAACCATATCATGTAGAGATGGGCATACATTATACATACATGTACTGTACACAATTTAAGCACGATACGGTTAGTGATTATTCCTACCTTCCTAGACTGATTGATGGCAAGATTATGTAAAAAATGAATTGATATAGCACCTTAGTTATAGGCCTATGATTGATCATAATCTCTAAGCTCTTTACAATATGAAATTCAAAGACATACTGATATTATATTGGAGAGTTAGAAATTATATGGCATTGACGGTTGATGATTGGAAATTCATGTACTATAACAGAATTGTTATTTTGTATACTTATTTTTACTTTAATTATTATATTAATTATTACTATTGAATTAATTCTTTTTTTCATCATTATTAATCCAAATAGCACGTACACGATGCATATATTAAATGCACATTATGCAGTTAGAAAATAAATTGGAGGGGGGCTTAATTTGTCACTGTGTGGGACCATCCAATTATATTTTTCTTTGCCATTCTAATGGAGCCTCGGGGGCCATAAAGAAAGTTTAATGTACTCACTAGACCATAGCAAGGTATTTATGTAAAAAACATATTGACTATTTTTGTATATAACCAACCACAAGGTCTGTCAGAGGAAAAAACAAATTCTCACTTCAGTTGTTTTCAATACAGCTCAAAAAAATCCTTTTGTCATTGATTTTATAACAGGTCAAATTTGTGTGATTGTGTGATATTTTGCCAACTCAGTTATATTCAAGTATCAATGGCCAAGGATACTGTGCTCCGTGTTATCAAAGTGATTAAAATATTTAGCACAGTGATATAATCCCAAATGTTTGGTAATTTAAGACATTTTGTACTTTACTAATTTTTAAGTCTACTATGTGGGACAGTTTTATTTCATTAACATTTAAGTACTAGTGTTTCATTTTCTATTTACCACAATGTGTTATAAATATAATTTTTAACATGTCCTGAACTATTAAAAGGGTATTCATTTCAAAAGGTGCTAGGTGCAATTTGCTACTCATAATCATATCGGAATTGCATCATGTGATTGTTTCCTTTCTAAATTTGTAGTCCCAGCATTTCTTGGTAGACAAAAACAAAACAAAAACAGCTCAATGTTCCTGTATGCATTTGTTTTTGTTTAAAACTAGTTCAGATAGATTAAAGGTCCAATACTTGAAGAGTTTGTTGCACCAAGCAGGCAGCTATTATTAACCTTCCGAGTCTAGATTATGCCATGCCTTATGACCTGTGGAGTGTCGTTTTACATCATGTGACAGTTATGAGCGCTCTCCTCACTGAATCAAAGTTGTAATTTGTGGACAATGGTATTGGTAACCCAGTTCTATTTTTTTAGCGGGGGTGAATGAACTTTCATAATTGATTGGTTACTTTCAAGTACTGTATGTTTTACATGCAATTTTAATACAAGTAGCTCTACATTGTATGTCAAATATACATTAAAACTTTTAATAACATCATGAACAAGTACAAAGTGTGAGCGCTGAGTTGCAATTCAAAATACCATTTACGCCAGTTTTGACTTCATTGAACAATACAAAATATTGCCTTTCAAAATACAGGGTGGCCCAACAAAAAACGGAACAGGGCACTTCCCAAAATATAGAAACAAAATGATTATATACATCGGATAGGTGTCTTTTCCAATGAACAACGATACCAAGAACAGTCATTTTGGTTATGTAGTTTTTGTTTTAGGGCGCTGTGAGTGACACCATGTCAGGTTCCCATTTTTGTCAATTTTTACCAAGTCTGGTGCCTGATAAATCGCACTAACTGCCTGTCATAGCATCGAACAACGAGCAATACGCGCGCCATTGTTAGTGTGCATTCAGCTGTGTGCCGAGAGAATGGGCATAGTTGTTCCATGCTATGACGGGCAGGAAGTGCGATTTATCAGGCACTGACTTGGTAAAAATTTACAAAAATGGGAACCTGACATGGTCTTACTAAAGACGTCCAGAAACAAAAACTACTCGTCCAAAATTACTGTTCTTGGTATCATTATTATTTGTAAAAGACCCCTTATCCCGTGAACCTAGTCGTCATGATTTTTTTTTTATGGCAAGTACCCTGTTCCGTTTTGGGGGGGGCCACCCATTGAAGTTGACTAAATGGGACATTGTCTTATATTTATTTTGGTTTTCAGCAACTTCAACTTACATGCAAATCTCAAATTAACCAAATTGTGATTTGCACTATATCTCTTGATAAGTTTACAGTATTTGTAAATTGCTCATACATCTGATTCTCCAAACAAACAAAAAACAAAACAAATTATCAAGTCAGTTTCACTTTAACCCCAAAATAATTCCAAAATCAAATGTGTACTGATAGAAAGGGGATTATTCTTTAAGTTGGATTTGCAATAAGGAGCTTTATTTAACAGCAGACTCTCTGCAACAAGTTCTTTGACAGTTAGTTAACCTGTTGCTTACTGGAACCGGGTGGAC
This sequence comes from Echinarachnius parma, assembly GCA_037951105.1. NCBI lineage: Eukaryota > Metazoa > Echinodermata > Echinoidea > Clypeasteroida > Echinarachniidae > Echinarachnius > Echinarachnius parma. The sequence continues at coordinate 98,881 of JBAMJV010001394.1, read as the reverse complement.
ATGTACAAAGTCTATGGGGATATCAGAATCTTGTAGTGCATGGGTTAAATACTAATATTTAATTTGTGTATACAAACATTGTTTTTCCTTCAAACAGGGTCTATTTGATGCAAGCTTCTTCTTCTTCTTCCTTCAACTATTCCACATTATTGCTCTGGAGATCGGTGCCTACCTCATCATGAGCACATACGGCTTCAAGCTGTGGACATTCATCGTTTGTGTACTCATGCATGGAACACTTCAGGTAAATATTTATTTATTTGATTTTTTTTATTTTATTTTTTATTTTTTTGTTGTGTGTTTACTTTCATAGGGTAGATGGCCCTATCAACATAGCTGATTTTCAAAGGGGTTCACAAACATGCAATTAACAACGATTGATAAAATGCACATTTATAAGTACAATTAGTAAATATTAAAATAGTAAATGTATTGTATAGTTAAAATCCCCAAAGTAACGAAATGATGCAGGGCCCACATTCATGAAACCCTGCTAGCTTAATACTTTCATGCTAATTTTGTGGTACAGTATGATTGGACGGGAATGAGTTCTAAATCTACCATTTGCAACAGGAGTGTCAGAAGTCTAATGAATATCACTCAAATATGGGAAAATGCAAGTATGATATTATATGAGATGTAAAATAAAAGATGAAATAAAGTGGAGTACAATTATTGCCTTCATTGGTTTATTTATTCAAAGTACTTCTATACTTCTTGAATCCCAACAATTTCAATAGAGACAACGGGATCGACTTACCCGAGTTTTGGATGCGTACGATACGCCGCCATGAATCTGCCCGAACAGCCCGCACCGACACGCCATTGATTCCGCCTAATAGGCCAGCCGAGACAGCGGCCCATGAATCTGCCCGAACATCCGGCACCGACACGCCATTGATTCCGCCAAATAGGCCAGCCCGAGCAAGCGGCCCGCTGATTGGTTGAACACGCCATTGTTCCCGCCGAGCAGGCGAGCCAGCCAACCGGTCCGCTGATTGGTCGAGCGCCCGTGCGCACCGACCAATAGGCCTTGTCCGTTATTGACCAATTAGGAGCGTTCTCGCTCATACGGCGTAGCGCGCTGCGCTACCCGTGGGGTATATATTCCCTTGCTTGCATTACATTTGTATCACACCTGACGAAGTGTTGCAGCGGCGCACGAAACGTTGTGATCTCTTAAGATTCCTTGTTGACCACATTGCGAGACAAACGAATATCACTAGCGATATCTTTTCCGATACTTCTATACTGTCCACCTATATTTGATGATGATATATCTTTCCACCATGCAGGCCCAAACCGGATGGCTCCAGTATGACTTCATACTGTCTCACTGTCCACCTATATTTGATGATGATACTTCTTTCTCCCATGTATGCCCAAACAGGATGGCTCCACCTAAATTTGATGATGATATTTCTTTCTCCCATACAGGCCCAAACAGGATGGCTCCATCTTGACTTCTTACTGTCTGACTGTCCACCTATATTTGATGATGATATTTCTTTCTCCCTTACAGGCCCAAACAGGGTGGCTCCAGCATGACTTCTTACTGTCCGACTGTCCACCTATATGTGATAATGCTATCTCTTTCTCCCTTGCAGGCCCAAACAGGATGGCTGCAGCAAGACTTCTTACTGTCTCACTGTCCACCTATATTTGATGATGATATTTCTTTCCCCTTGCAGGCCCAAACAGGATGGCTGCAGCATGACTTCTTACTGTCTCACTGTCCACCTATATTTGATGATGATATTTCTTTCCCCTTGCAGGCCCAAACAGGATGGCTGCAGCATGACTTCTTACTGTCTCACTGTCCACCTATATTTGATGATGATATTTCTTTCCCCCTAACAGGCCCAAACCGTATGGGTGCAGCATGACTTCTTACTGTCTCACTGTCCACCTATATTTGATGATGATATTTCTTTCTCCCATGCAGGCCCAAACAGGATGGCTGCAGCATGACTTTGGTCACCAGTCCTGTTTCAAGTCCACCCGGTGGAACCATTTCTTCCATTACCTGGTCATGAGCACAATAAAGGTACATTTAAAGATATGCTTGAGAAATGGTCATTGATTGTAAATTTGCAAATATACATGTACATGCTATACAGCCTCGAATATGAGTACATCCTAACACACCAGATTAAAAGTTTATAGTTTCCTATTTTGGTCTACATATTAGTCAAAGTAAAAAATAAAAGTAAAATTAAAGATGAAACAAACATATACCGGGGCACGAGAAGTCCAGCCCTTACCTAACCAGACTATCGGCAGTTGATTTCGCTGGCTCACTGCATGTTTAATGCCTCCACCGGCCTTGGCTGCGGCTGAACATCGTTTTACCAGGCGATGAGGACAAAATAATATTTAAAATCAGAATTTCACAAGAATGGGAACACTTGGAGGGAAGTAATTCTTCACAACTAAATTTTCAGGAAGAACCAATACTCACTTATAAAGGGATCTTTGTCTTATTTACCAAACTGATTTTCATATCTGGTGGTTTTGTTCATGCCCGGTTGTTTTCCTCTTTATTTCCTAATAAAAGAATAAAACCAATTTTGTTTTTTTAAATGTTCTCTTATTATTTTAGATCATGTACGCTTCAACTTGAAAAAAAAAATCTAGGGGATCCTTTTAACTGTGTACAAACTTAATGCAAATTGTATCAACCATTTATTGCTTTTTGCATTATTACCATCTGAAGCCTTTTATTGATTATTGTTTTGTTATGATTTCTTCATCTTAATGGCTTCTTTAAAACACAAGGAAGCTTTCAGTTTGATGTAAAACTTTTCAATCATTAAATATGAGTATCTCATGCTTTATATTCTCTTCATTACTTAATTACTTATGGATGAATTTTCACTTTGTATTCCTTTGACCTGCAGGGTGCATCGACTAAATGGTGGAACCACATGCATTTCCAGCATCATGCAAAACCTAATGTGGTAAGTGATCAGCAATTGCATAATGTCATCAAGCCTCCACACTAACTTATGTTGTCCACTTGCCCAAACGTAATGTTACAAGTTATGAACTTTTAAATTCTGTCACATGTGATGTAGAATGCTAAAGAAAAGTAAAAGAATAGGATCATTGAACCCAAGAAGTTTATTTATTTTCTATTTTTAAAGCCCCTAGAGATGATTGCATATTAGGCACTATAGAAATCAAACATATTATTTGTTTTGATTTTGTATTTGTTTTTTTTGTTGTTACTTTCAGATAAACAAGGACCCCGATGTTCGCCTTGAGAAGCTCTTTGTTGTTGGAGAGAAGATGCCTCTAACGGTTGCTGAGAGCGGCCAATCATCCATGCCGTACCAACATCAGCACAAGTACTTCTTCCTCAGTAAGTATATTCAAATCATTCAGACTGTAAAGGTTGCTGAGAGCAGCCAATCATCCATGCCGTACCAACATCAGCACAAGTACTTCTTCCTCAGTAAGTATATTCAAATCATTCAGACTGTAAAGGTTGCTGAGAGCGGCCAATCATCCATGCCGTACCAACATCAGCACAAGTACTTCTTCCTCAGTAAGTATATTCAAATCATTAAGACTGTTAAGGTTGCTGAGAGCGGCCAATCATCCATGCCGTACCAACATCAGCACAAGTACTTCTTCCTCAGTAAGTATATTCAAATCATTAAGACTGTTAAGGTTGCTGAGAGCGGCCAATCATCCATGCCGTACCAACATCAGCACAAGTACTTCTTTCTCAGTAAGTATATTCAAATCATCAAGACTGTAACGGTTGCTGAGAGTGGCCAATCAGCCGTGCCGTATCAACATCAGCACAAGTACTTCTTCCTCAGTAAGTATATTAAAATCATTAAGACTGTAAAGGTTGCTGAGAGCGGCCAATCATCCATGCCGTACCAACATCAGCACAAGTACTTCTTTTTAATTAATATATTCAAATCATTAAGACTGTAACGGTTGCTGAGAGCGGCCAATCATCCATGCCGTATCAACATCAGCACAAGTACTTCTTCCTCAGTAAGTATATTCAAATCATTAAGACTGTTAAGGTTGCTGAGAGCGGCCAATCAGCCATGCCGTACAACATCAGCACAAGTACTTCTTCCTCAGTAAGTATATTCAAATCATTAAGACTGTAAAGGTTGCTGAGAGCGGCCAATCATCCATGCCGTACCAACATCAGCACAAGTACTTCTTCCTCAGTAAGTATATTCAAATCATTAAGACTGTAAAGGTTGCTGAGAGCGGCCAATCATCCATGCCGTACCAACATCAGCACAAGTACTTCTTCCTCAGGAAGTATATTCAAATCATTCAGACTGTAAAGGTTGCTGAGAGCGGCCAATCATCCGTGCCGTACCAACATCAGCACAAGTACTTCTTCCTCAGTAAGTATATTCAAATCATTAAGACTGTAAAGGTTGCTGAGAGCGGCCAATCATCCATGCCGTACCAACATCAGCACAAGTACTTCTTCCTCAGGAAGTATATTCAAATCATCAAGACTGTTAAGGTTGCTGAGAGCGGCCAATCATCCGTGCCGTACAACATCAGCACAAGTACTTCTTCCTCAGTAAGTATATTCAAATCATTAAGACTGTAAAGGTTGCTGAGAGCGGCCAATGAGCCGTGCCGTACCAACATCAGCACAAGTACTTCTTCCTCAGTAAGTATATTCAAATCATTATGGAATATAAGTATGTGCATTTCCTGCTCATAACTCACAAAGTTGCAAATTGCTGTTTTGAAACTTGTATGAAATTCTGTGTTGCCACTAAATGCTCAAAATTAGCACAGGTCCAATCAAATTAGTTTTGAGATACCAAATTGTATTGATGGTTATTTTCTCTGGCCTGAATGGGCAACAAGATGTAAATGTAATATAATTTGTAATGCTTTTGTTTTGGATGGTCACCAGATTCTTGGAAATGTTGCTTTTACTTGCCTGTCATATGGCCACAAGGCAAAACAAGTTAATTTCTACCATTGTATAATTACTTTTATTCTCCTTATTTCTTTGTTCATTTCCAGTCGGACCACCTCTACTGTTCCCAGTGTATTTCCAGTTCATGATCTACCGTCACATGATCAAGCGCAGGGAATGGGTCGTAAGTTGCCACTGTGAACAAATTTATATATTTGCTTTCTATTTGTATATAAATTGTCATTAATGGCCTATTTTAATAGGCAATTGCAAGCTTGATTATGTTGCATAATAGTGTTTCTCCAAATAGTATTATTCTTTATTAGAAAGAAAATATTTTACTAAATTAATAGGAAGAGAATAGTCCATTGCAGACTCAAATATGGTGTGTTTTCAGTGTTTCTCCATATATAAGTTGACTCTCGCATAACAAAACAAAAATCTTCATTGATAAAGTCTATCAGGGATACAAAGTGTATCTTTCTACCTCAGATTTTCTAGGTTAATATGTTGATTGATAGTACCGCTTCTACTGATTCAAGAATAGTGCATTATTCAATGTAAGAAAAATAATGATGGAATTGCCCATTTTGGTGAACAAGGACTGCCAATGACTTGTGTTTTGTTTTGTTTTATTATAGATCTAATTTTTCTCTTAAATATTTTGTTATCTTTCTTCAGGATCTCTTCTTCAACATTTTATACTACATCCGCACCCTCTACTGTTATGTCCCGCTTATGAAGTGGTGGCAGTTCCTTATCTTCTATGAAAGTTACAGGTAAAAATAATCCTCAACTTTAATTTGTATTTATTTATTTGCTGAAAAAAAACTCAAGTCGGTGCTTTGTTTTAATCCATTCAAGAAAAAAGGTTGCCACCAAACATCTGCATCCTTTACTGTTATGTACCGCTGATCAGGTGGTGGCAGTTCCTGATCTTCTATGAATCTTACAGGTAAAAGTCATTCTCAACTTTAATTTGTATTTATTTATTTGCTGGAAAAAAACTCAAGTCGGTGCATTGTTTTAATCCATTCAAGAAAAAAGGTTGCCACCAAACATCCGCATCCTTTACTGTTATGTACCGCTGATCAGGTGGTGGCAGTTCCTTATCTTCTATGAAAGTTACAGGTAAAAGTAATTCTTAACTTTAATTTGTATTTATTTATTTGCTGAAAAAAACTTTGTTTTAATCCATTCAAGAAAAAAGTTTGCCACCAAACAGCCGCATCCTCTACTGTTATGTACCGCCGATCAGGTGTTCGTAGTTTCTTATCTTCTATGAAACTTCCAGGTAAAGGTCATTCTCATTCATACAGGGTGGCCCGAGTAAAGAGAATAGAATACTTCCCATAACAGCAGAAGAAAAAAACTGTATTCACTGGGGAGGAATATGATACCAAGATCAGCAATCAGTTCATCCCTGCTTGTACTGGTTTAATCCTGTTTGTACTGTACTTTCTTGTCTGATCCGGTTCCATCTTGTTTGTTGCAGGGTGATTAAGATCTGGTCCACATGGGTGTCCCAGTCCAATCACATACCCATGGAGAATTGACATGTGATGACTGTATACACTAGTCTAACCCTGATTGTACTGTTTTTTTCCTGTTCTAACTAGTATATTCTTGTCTAATCCGGTTCTATCTTGTTTGTTGCAGGGTGATTGAGAGTATCTGGTTCACATGGGTGTCCCAGTCCAACCACATACCCATGGAGATTGATGAAGATGCTGCACGTCCATGGCTCCAACTTCAGGTAAGCACGTAGAGAAATTAAACATGTTCACTTCTGTTTTTGCAGATAACCATATTTTAGCAGCACAATAAAAACCTACCATATACATGTAGCATTTAGGGCACAGAAGGGGGAGGGGGGAGTTAGTATTTAATTTGTTATTTGCTGATAACCACATATCTTTGCTTATTTCATCAGCACAATCAAATCTACCATATGGCATTTTGGCTCTGAAGGAGGGGGGTGGAGTTATTAACTTTTCCCTTGTCAGTATGTGAACTCGCCTGTGCTACTGTAATTGCGATGTGTGCTGTTTTTTTCTGTGCAAAATGAGCACTGCATTATTTATTTTTCAAAATTAATCAGTATTTAGCTAAATACATACAATAAATATGGCATATAAGTTATGTAGTAAGCTATTTAAGTACTTTATCAGTTCTATTAGCAGTTTAATTTCAGCTACTTTTAGTTCGTGCAATTTAGTTTGATGTGACATACATCATGTCATTTGATGCTTCAAACTTCCGTTGTGATACTTTTTTGTTTGTGTGATTTTTTTTCCCAGCTTCGTGCCACATGTAACCTGGAGAAGAATTGGTTCAATGACTGGTTTACAGGACATCTTAACTTCCAAATCGAGCACCAGTAAGTATTTCTTACTGTTTCTATTAACCTGGTCAGGATTCGTCCTGAAAATACTTGGTTGGGGTCTGTGGAGAATACATGTACCAAAATCAGGTCGTTTTATAAAAGGGTTTAAACAAAAACCAACATTCAAAATGTTTGTCTATCCCGTGAATTAGGATATCCGTGAAATATGAACTAGGATTTCTGTTGGCTATGAATTTGTATTTCCATAGTAATGTTATCCGGTATTTTGAACAAAAATATTTAAACAAATATATATATTAGTTTTAAATTGTTGTCATCAATTCAGTGAAAAAATGCATCAGAGCTCAAGGCAATTATTCCAGAAAATATCCAAAGGAGTCTTGAAAATTACTTGACAACCCTTTTAATTTCAGATCCTGAGAGTTCAGTACAAAACAGATTTCAGGATGTAATTTGATGGAGGCAGGGTTGTACAGTCAACCCTGTTTATATAGACTGCCAAAGAGAGACAGAAAATGTGGTCTTTATAGACAGGTTCATTGACACATTAACTGCTTCCCAGGGAGTCAAGATAAGTGGTCTTTATAGACAGGTTCATTGACACATTAACTGCTTCCTAGGGAGTCAAGATAAGTGGTCTTTATATACAGGTTCATTAACCCATAAACTACTTCCTAGGGAGTCAAGATAAGTGGTCTTTATATACAGGTTCATTAACCCATAAACTACTTCCTAGGGAGTCAAGATAAGTGGTCTTTATAGACAGGTTCATTGATACATTAACTGCTTCCTAGGGAGTCAAGATAAGTGGTCTTTATAGACAGGTTCATTGACACATTTACTGCTTCCTAGGGAGTCAAGATAAGTGGTCTTTATAGACAGGTTCATTAACCCATAAACTACTTCCTAGGGAGTCAAGATAAGTGGTCTTGATAGACGGGTTCATTGACACATTAACTGCTTCCTAGGGAGTCAAGATAAGTGGTCTTTATAGACAGGTTCATTGACACATTAACTGCTTCCTAGGGAGTCAAGATAAGTGGTCTTTATAGACAGGTTCATTGACACATTAACTGCTTCCTAGGGAGTCAAGATAAGTGGTCTTTATAGACAGGTTCATTGACACATTAACTGCTTCCTAGGGAGTCAAGATAAGTGGTCTTTATAGACAGGTTCATTGACACATTAACTGCTTCCTAGGGAGTCAAGATAAGTGGTCTTTATAGACAGGTTCATTGACACATTAACTGCTTCCTAGGGAGTCAAGATAAGTGGTCTTTATAGACCGGTTCATTAACCCATAAACTACTTCCTAGGGAGTCAAGATAAGTGGTCTTTATAGACAGGTTCATTGACACATTAACTACTTCCTAGGGAGTCAAGATAAGTGGTCTTTATAGACAGGTTCATTGACACATTAACTGCTTCCTAGGGAGTCGAGATATTGGTCTTTATAGACAGGTTCATTGACACATTAACTGCTTCCTAGGGAGTCAAGATAAGTGGTCTTTATAGACAGGTTCATTGACACATTAACTGCTTCCTAGGGAGTCAAGATAAGTGGTCTTTATAGACAGGTTCATTGACACATTAACTGCTTCCTCGGGAGTCAAGATATTGGTCTTTATAGACAGGTTCATTGACACATTAACTGCTTCCTAGGGAGTCAAGATAAGTGGTCTTTATAGACAGGTTCATTGACACATTAACTGCTTCCTAGGGAGTCAAGATAAGTGGTCTTTATAGACAGGTTCATTGACACATTAACTGCTTCCTAGGGAGTCAAGATAAGTGGTCTTTATAGACCGGTTCATTAACCCATAAACTACTTCCTAGGGAGTCAAGATAAGTGGTCTTTATAGACAGGTTCATTGACACATTAACTACTTCCTAGGGAGTCAAGATATTGGTCTTTATAGACAGGTTCATTGACACATTAACTGCTTCCTAGGGAGTCAAGATATTGGTCTTTATAGACAGGTTCATTGACACATTAACTGCTTCCTAGGGAGTCGAGATATTGGTCTTTATAGACAGGTTCATTGACACATTAACTGCTTCCTAGGGAGTCAAGATAAGTGGTCTTTATAGACAGGTTCATTGACACATTAACTGCTTCCTAGGGAGTCAAGATATTGGTCTTTATAGACAGGTTCATTGACACATTAACTGCTTCCTAGGGAGTCAAGATATTGGTCTTTATAGACAGGTTCATTGACACATTAACTGCTTCCTAGGGAGTCAAGATAAGTGGTCTTTATAGACAGGTTCATTGACACATTAACTGCTTCCTCGGGAGTCAAGATAAGTGGTCTTTATAGACCGGTTCATTAACCCATAAACTAAACATTGGAAAATAAATCTATTTTTGCCTTGATATTTTGTAGGCCTGGGATGAATACCTTTTTTTGCTATTCGAATATTCGACCAGAAAGGTATTTAGTTAAAAACCAGATATCGAAATAATTTGTAAATACTTTTTTTGTTTTTCCTTTAAGTTTAATTTTTTATTTGATTTGTTTTCTCCTGCAGTCTTTTCCCTACAATGCCTCGCCACAATCTCTTCCGCATCACCCCCTTGGTCAAGACTCTCTGTAAAAAGCATGGCGTGGAGTACAAGACTAAGACTTTGTACGAGGGATTCGCTGACATTGTCAGGTAGGTTGCTACTGGTGCTGGCCAGTTGCCTTCTTTATCACTCTTAAAGGCCTGGTCACACATCACCAAATAGCGTAAACGGATGCCCGACGAATACAAAATGTGCAAAATCAAATTTTCCGGGAGCGAAAGTATTTCCATTGCTTCATGCACGAAATATTCCGCCAGATAGAACAAGGAACGGACAAGAAACGCATACGAATGGAGACAAATGGATTGAAAATTATACTCTCCGTCGAGCATCGGTTTATGCTATTCGGTGATATGTGACCGGGCCTTTACAAATGTATCAGAGTGGATAACTTGCTTTCTTTGACTCATAGTCAGAAAGTTTTAGATCAAGCATCTCTTGCTGACATAGTTCGGTCTGTTGCTTTACTGGCACTTTTCAATGAGAATGTGTCTGTTGGTTTGGGCAGTCGGTTATTAAACGAAAAACAAAATTGTATTTTCCTCTGTTGAATTTGAAATGGGAAATAATATCCAGGGAGACCCAATGGCCTTCTCATCTTTTACCCAGTAAACTCATGTAAGCCAAGGTATATAGCCAAGCTTTCGCATGTTGCAGATCTTTCATCTAGGCATGAACTGACAAGTACTGTTCTAAAACATGGAAATAAATACATGAAACAGGGAGAAGGTAGGGAAAAGGTGGGAACAGGCACAGGCTAGGGTGAACAAGAACAAAAGGGGGACTTCCAAAGTTGGAGAGGGCAATACAGGAGCTGGGCAGGAACAAAAGAAGTACACACAGTAGACTCCACAGAAACGCCTATAGAGAGCTTCCAAAAAAAATGACATTATTTTTCTTTCACACCAGACCTCTCAAATGTTCTTACCAATTGTGGTACGGCACCTATTTTATTTTTAAAACTATGACAAATCACACTCAGATTAATAATACGGAATGTGCAGTTGAAACCACATATTTTAATCTGACATGGATGCATTTTCCTTGTCTTTTCTTTGTTTCTTTATCACAAAACTAGTATCTGTATACTTTCCATACAAGTTTTGGCATATAAAATCTTCAATGTTTACTACTTTTTTTTCTCTTTTTGTCTGTGTTCCTTTTTCACCAGATCTCTCAAAACCTATTGCCAGTTGTGGCACGGTTCTTAGTTTTTCTGTAAATTTGTAATACATAATATGGCATATGTCAATTGGAAAAGGAAGACAACATTAAATGATTACATTTGTTCTCTCCTTTTCTGTGTTGCTTCCACACCAGATCTCTCAAATCTTCTGGGGAGCTGTGGTATGATGCGTACTATCATCTGCAGGATGATCTTCAGTACGAGCAAGAATAGTCTCCTTCAACGGCCCAAGTCTGTCCATAGAGTAAGGGAGGGTGTTTTCAGCTCAACAATTAACATGTTTTCACCATATTTTGTTGTGAGTTGCCTGTATAGGCAACTCACAAATTTTACCTCACTTTTGTGGCCCAAAACAAACATCTAGAGGCCCTAAAATAAAATATTTCAAACCCCTGTTTATTGATCAAAACAGCAAATATGTGGTTGCCGCATAACATGAAAGAATACAAGATTTCACACACTGGCCCAAATGTCATTCAGAGGTTTTCACACCTAGATTACTTTGAGGCCATGAAGTTAGTTTTTACATGCTGTTGGTAATTCCAAGGGTAATGTTATTAAGATTCTGGGATTCTGCAGTATCTTAACTTAACGGAAAGTTGAAAATCTCCTTCTTTACTCTATTTCTGTACAGTGATATCCATTGATAAACTTCCTAGCAAATTAACTGAGTAAGTTTTCCAGCAATTTTGATAAGTGTAGTTTAGAAGTATGTACGACTGGTGTGATGATTGCTTTTAAGAATTCAATTGACTATTCCAATGTTATAAGATGATGATGCATAGATGATTATGTAAATCATGTCATGTGAACCTATTTTATTCTACATCTTTTAAATCATGCATTTGAGTGACTACTGTATGTATTATGCATCCCAATGTTACTAATTATGTAACTTTAATTGTATATTTGTATGTGTAATACAAAATATGTCCTAGACATCTTTTCAAAAGGAGATAAGTGTGATATGAGATATTTATAATTTTGACAAGGTACAATATATATTTTGTTGATTTTTTTTATGATCAATTAATTTTCAAAATGTTGATATTCATCAGGCCAATGTTGTTATGTAATAATGTAGATATTGATAAGGAACTTTTATATTATATATGTAGTTGTAATTGTATGTATGCATAATGATTGTGCATGCCTCATGAATATGTGACAAACATTTGGGCCGCTGGTCCTGTTTTTTATTTGTATGTATTCGAAGAAAACTTAGATAGATACATCATGTGTTCCATCTGCTGTTATTTTTGTCCGTATTCTACTAGGATTTACATAATCAACTTAAATTATAGAGGGGAAAAATGTGCTCTCTATTAAAGGACAATGAAACTATGGCTTTCGGATATTATTATCGTTTAGAGGGTGAAAAGACATTTGATTTAATACATAACTTGGCAATTTTGGCCTCCTGGATCTCATGAAATCCTTACCCACATTTTACTAATTCTTACGGCGGCAAAAGATGATGGGAGCGGCCATGTTCTTGTAATTACCTGACATGCTTTGCAAACTCTGACGTATGTGCTTAGGGCCGAACAAAAAGCTTTTCACTGATTTCAAAGCATCTACAAGTATTCAGACAATGGTTTGAATTGGTGCTATTGAAATGCATTAGTGCATATCATTGACCGTAGTCCGCACAAACCTAATAATGGCATCCTCCAGTGTTCGCGTGAATAGTGGTATACCCGATAGAGTTTTCACATATTTCTTCCAAAGCAGAAATCTGAGTCGGAGTAATGTTACATATAATAAACAGGCATATTACGATGTATAAAGTAGGATAAACTCTATTCTTGAGTTGCATTGCCCTTTAAAGGCTGTAAGACGATATGTAGTATCATGACTTTTGTTTGGTTTTAATGCATTTTAAATCAATATCCCTCGTAAAAATTAATGATCATGGAACTAAATGTGGATGAGCAACATTTTGCACTGCATTTCATACATGTAGGTATTATTAAGGTGTACAAAGACAAAGCCACATATCAAGGGATTGAACGTTTGCATCCATGATAATTAAAACAAGGTACAGTCAAACCTGTGTATAACATTCACCTTTATAGGGAAACAAAACAAGTGGTCACTGTAGACAGATGACCTCTATAGACAGGCTCCACAGCACTGTTTTTCTCTGCAGGTTGGCTGCTATAGAGTGGTGAAGTGTGATGTCATAAATGATGTCATAAACATTTTTTGTAGAATTTTCAAATTTGGACTTCATTTTCAGAAAGAGCATAACAAATAATGTCCAAATACCGAAAATCAAAGGAATAGGTTACGTATTGGCTGAGATATATATGCCTATCCGAATGATTTTGTTTGTCAATGGGCAATCAGTGTTATAGTGCACTGGTTCCTAAATTTAGGAACCAGTGCACTATAACACTGATTGCCTATTGAAGTAAAATTCATTCGGATGGGCATATCTCAGCCAATACGTAACCTTTTCCTTTGATTTTCGGTATTTGGACATTATTTGTTATGCTCTTTCTGAAAATGAAGTCCAAATTTGGAAATTCTAAAAAAGTGTTTTTATGACGTCATGGCTTCTGTACTCTATAGACAGGTGGCCACTAAGACAGGTTTGACTGTAGTATGAAAGGAAACAGCATAGCATAGAATGTTTAATATTAATTTAAGATGACACTGAATAATGAAGGTGAATTGATAAGGGCAGTTTTAAAATGGGCATTTTTTTTTGCTGTGGACGTGCATTTGTTTGGTTTGGTTTTATTTCTTTATTGTGTTTTTGTCTTGCTAATTAGATTATTCAGCCATAAATATATTTAAAAAGAAATTCAGTGTGTGAATTAAGTGCAGCTTTTTTAAACAAACCCATTGTTTAAATAAGCCTGGTTTTGCATGTGTTTGTATAAAATCTATGTAAATTGGAATGATCCACTTGTAGTCAACAGCCAACTGTTATGCAATAGCCCTTTTTTTAATGGAAATCAAAATTGTGTGTATAATTGGCATTACTAATATAGGGAAAACAAAGACTAGCAGTTTGATCTCCATTCAGTAGGTTGTTAGTTCTCGCTTTCTTGCAGCTGTACCCGAGATCCAACAATTTAAATTGTTTCAGCAACTAAAGTAGTCCGTAAAAATTGTCTGTTTAATAATATACATATAGTTTCATACTATGATTGGAAAAGTCGAATGAAATGGACCAGAAATGTATGTTACGTAAAGCAATTATCTACACCAAAAATTACCATTTGATTATATTTTTAGTTTACATACACTCAAACAAATAGTAAATAATCCATACATTGTATTTTTTATCTTTAATTGTGCGCTTCATCACCTTAAAGTGAATTTCATTAATTTTTATTTAATGTGTGTTATAAATTATTTGGTTACATGAAAAATCTACATGTATACTATGAATTCATATTTCATTGGTTTTGTTTTTATGTTTGCTTATGTTTTTTCAGTTTACAAAATCAGGTTAGATGCTCATATTTACTTTCTAATATTGTTGTATTATGCTTTTGAAACAAACTATTTTTTTGTTTTTTTTGTTTTAGAGGTGCAGGGATTCTAATATGATTGATAATGATGAACGTAGGTGCACTGTGGTGAATAAAAAATGTTGAATTTCTGTAAATTATTTGTTGGTAACAAACATGATACATGGGAATGGCCGTGTGGCCCAGGATAGCTAGAGACAGAAGAGAAATGAAAAGTCCCGAGCCTGGAGGGCTTTGTCCAACTATTGCCTAATATATAGATAGAAAGTTAATTACAAAACAACTTAATTTGATATCATCTCATTCAAACATGGGTCTCATACTTTGTGTAATATGTTATTCTTACAAAGAAGTAAAAAACCTTTTCTTACCAAAAATTAATATTGAATGTGTATCAAATTGTTATCAGGTGTTTTTAATAATGTATAATGGATATTACATTTGATGTTTTATCAAAATGTGCTCTATAACTTATTTCTACAATAAAATTATGCCCATGAAATGAATACATAGTAATCATTTGGTAAATGAGGCAACCAGGGACCCGTTTCATATGGCGCGGAGCTAGTAACTACTAAACAAAGCTTTTGAATTTCCAACGGCTATCGACGCTCGGTGCGGAACGCAGCGTAGCTCCGCGACAGATAAAATAAGACGCTGTCAAGACCCTTTCATGAAACGGGCCCAGCCTAGTATTGAAGACATAGATGCATGCAAACAAATAACATCTAAATATGTATGATAGATTTCAAGAATCATTTTGTACTTATCATGTATTAGGTATACATGGTATACATACATGTAATTGAAGTGTGTCTTTAACATACATGTACCTACTCTAGCTTGTAAAGCAAATATGTGGGGGGTTTTAGTTTAATACGCACATATAATATGAAGCTTTTGATTGAGGCATTTTTCATTTTACTTGGTCTTGTACATGTTCTTGCATGGTAAACGTGGACACACTCTATGTTTATAAGCATCCTCATCTTACAATTTGTAAGTTGTTCCGAGGATGAGTTGTTCCCTCGACTTACAAGTCTAAAGCCCTCTGCAGACAGAGCCGACTCGACCCGACCCAACTGGTTTCAATCAGGCTAGAGTTGGGCCCGGTAGGTCGGAGCAGATTTATCTTGTTTAATCGGCCCCAACTTGCATCGGACTGTCTCTCGACTGGCAAAATGTGTGTCGCAAGGCACTGGAAACTGAGCTGATCTGAATGAAAACCAATCGGATTGGGTCAAGTCGGCTCTGTCTGCAGAGGGCTTTAGTCGTTCCCACAGCTTCTAGTCATAGGAACAACTAAAAAACAACTATATTGCCTGTTACCTTTCAATAGGGGCTCTGCATGCATAATCGCCAATAACCATGGTAACAAGACAAATTGCAGTGTGGGCTTATGAGATCATTTTTTATACCTGAATAATCATGTTACATGTTTCATAACCAGATGATTTTATATTTTCAAATTAATATTTCAAATCATGGTTGACTGATTGCAGTGTGGGCTGTTAAGATAATTTGTTTTATCATAATCAGGAGGTATTATATTATTTTCAATTTAACATTTCAAATCATGGTTGCAATTAAATTGTATGGCTTATCAATCTACTTTTTTGTTGCCTCTGTTTTGATTATTCCTTTGTGTTTTTATTCAGGTGGAAATGTTCATCTGATGAGCACTCCACCCCCCCCCCCCTTCCTATTTATTTACAGTGATACACACCACACACACACACACACACACACACACACACAATTGTGTATCATGATACTTGAGAGCAAAACTATTGTGCCTCACTGTCACATGACCTGTGAAATGACCTCTCTATTTCAGGTACCTTGTAACAGAGCTCAATATACAGAGGTTCCACTGTACAATGCATTCTGAGGTCCATTATTCAGGGAATGTCCTCGCTTTAACAACTATACAAGAACACACAGACACATGCAAATTATACATGTATATTCATCATATCCTCACAATACCTGGGAATTAATGCATGGATATGATACTTAGTATAATTATGTGGCTCTTTGGCAACCCCCTAAACAGAACAGGGAAGAAACCGATGCCAATAGTGTTGTCATATACCACAACTAAGAGACTGTATGTAAGGAAATGTAAGCACTTCATACACAATACAACTGACAAATGGATTTTCAAAATAATATACTATATGTTTTAATATAATGATTGTTAAACAGCCAACAGATACATACAAAACATAAATACCTATCAAATATAGCTCTTTAAATACAATTCACATCTCCTCTTTGGAATTAAAGATCAAACGATTTCACTAAGTTGTAGATCAAATATAATAACAAATGTAACTAATACTCTTCCTAATTTGCATTCAAATGTACAGCATGTAATGTTTCATGAAATCAAAACATACTGATATGCTCTGCATATATAGGGCCATTCTTTGAAAAGTGAAACTTTTTCGGAAAAATTGAAGTTTTATTTTTCTGTAGTTTTGTTCCATTTTTGGAATGATCCATGTGTAAAGTTTCATGAAATACATGATTTGAAGTTTAAAATGAAACTTTTTTACTCATTTGCATAAATTTACATATTTCAATATTTTTCTAATAATCATAATTCAGAAAATAATCAAGATATGAAAAGGATAATTAGCAAGCTCATTCTTCTCACTTTCCTGTACAGGTTGATACCAACTTTGTAAAAATTCAACCTTTCATTCTTTTCTAAACCCGATATTATAAAATTCCCATTTTTCCATTCATATTGTACATGTCACACACGTGACCACCCCAAAATGTCACACACGTGACCAGACGTTGCCACATAATTAAGTACTATAAAAAACAACGGTTTGATATAATTCTCATTCATTGCTATTGTTGTACTTACAAATGTATAGTACTTCTCTGGTAATAAGATGAACATTATAGCTATTCATATTTTAAAGAATTTTCCAAATGAAATTTAGTTATGAAAAAAGCGCTCCGTGCGAAGTCACACACGTGACCCATGCCATTTGACCTCTGACATTGAGTTACGAAATCCTTATAAAATCTTTTGTGTTAAGTTTGAAAGACTACAACATATTCAAGTCACATATGAAGTAAAAATCATTATAGTCTCATACTTACTGAAATATAAGCATCCCATTTCAAAATTTGTCATGTTTTGGGTCACACACGTGACCAAGAATGGCCCTATATATCAATTGCGGGTACGCCTTAAAGTTTGCATAAATTTGAATACAATCCACCTCATCATTATTTCAATTAAGTAAGCTATGCTCTTTAAACTATCATTGGCATCTTTGTGTACAAATGATGACAGTAAACTACACAAGCCACAACATACAAAACAATATCCCCTTTCTCTTTCTGACAATATTGTTGGTTTCATTGAGAATTGGTAGAAATATATTTATTGTGATTCTATAATACTATATAGTATTGTTTTGTATGTTGTGGCTTGTGTAGTTTACTGTCATCATTTGTACACAAAGGTGCCAAAGGTACACAAAGGTGCAAAGGTACGCAAAGTCACTTGTGCTTGCTATAAAGGAGCCTTGTAGAAACCTGATTTAGCTCTCTTTTATTCCCATAATTTAAACGATACCAAGATGGTTTGCATAATAACTCAAATTAGACACAAATTGTCTTAAAGGGACTTAGTAACATTGTCTAAATCCTCAAAATCCAATTGGAATTCTAGCGGTTCCCTCATACCTTGTTGTATTCGTATTAACTATAAAAGCATGGGACAGGTTTCGGTTTTTCTAATTTCCCTTTCATTAAAAAGATATTTACGATTGAAGTGTTCAGATGTTAAATTATCCACTGGACCGTCAAGACCGTGTACCAAGTGAGTGCAATGAGTTAGTGAAAATCACTTTGCATTTTTGCTCATTACACGGCCATATAACGTCCATTTAACTTGAAATTTTCATACAACACCCAGTGGACATATCAGATAACAACAATATACATTGTATCAACCACTCATCACTTTTTTCACATGTCAACAAAGTTACTAGATCCCTGGCCCTTATCATTCTCATCTGACAATACATGTACGTTCATAAAAATACTGTCAACCAGTCTTGAGTTGGGTGGGAAATTGTGGCTTCACAGGGAATAACAGTCAAACATGTGTACAATACATTACGTATAGTGACCATCTAAGGGAAACAAGAAAATTAGCCAAGTGCTGTAGACAGGTGACCTCTATGGACAGGTTTCATTCTGGGGATCACTCTTAGTGGCCACTACACTGTGGATCTAATGAGCTTGTTGTTATGAGACATTCAATATTTAAGGACCATGGCTATTAGAGTTCAAGATGAAAATTAAGAAATTAGATGTTGGGCCTCTGTTAATGTTTTTGTATTTTTTATAAATCAAAGTTAGCATACTTGCATACCAAACACATGCATACAAAAGCTATTCAATACAATATACAGACGCTCACAGTGCCCGTTGAAAAAATATATATTAACCTGTTCCCTACTTTTTGCAATCCCTATTTTTAAATGCAGTACCATACATTTGCAATAAAATTGCTATTTTACAAGCACCAACAAGTAATGCATATGTTACATCTAAGTGTAAATACCAATTATAGCTTCTTCAGCACTTCTATTAAATTACATAATCCATATTATTTATTTACATTATAATCATGTCTCACTTGTAGACATACTTTGTAATATATTTCTCTCTTTCTACATATATATGTACTTGTAAAAAGAATAATTTGATTCCTTTATTCCTGTACAAATAGAAGTAAACTACATGATTCTCTGCCAATTCATGAATCAATTTATATCAAGGTTTTGTTTAACCTTTTTTTTCTTTGATTACAAAATAGGAAAAACTAGATGGATCTTCGACTGCGCGCAGTCGAAAATTATGCCTCCGCTATGACGCGATTTTTAATATCAAGCCCAAAATAACGTGCACTGAAGAAAAAAAAATTCATATATATTTTGAGTTCTGTGACCTTGACCATAGACCCCAAACTTTGATGGCTACATTGGCTCCCAACAAAAATTCAGGTACCAAGTTAGACTGAAATCTGACATTCAGTTCTTCAGATTTTGCCATTTCAAGCCATTTTTGCATATATTTTGAGTCATGTGACCTTGACCTTTGACCTCATGATCCCCAAATCTAATCCAATCATTGCCACCCCGATGTATATGTTACTCATTCCAAGTTTAAAATTGATCTGTCAAACGGTTCTTGAGATATCGCGAGAAGGATACTTTTTTGCACATATATTGAGTCCTGTGACCTTGACCTTTGACCTCATGAACCCCAAAATCTAATCAGATCATTGTCTTCCCAATATATACACTCATACCAAGTTTGAATTTGATCTGTCAACAGGTTCTCAAGATATCGCGAGAACAAGGCATTTTAAAACATATATTGAGTCCTGCGACCTTGACCTTTGACCTCATATACCCCAAAATCTAATCAGATCATTGTCACCCCAATATATACACTCATACCAAGTTTGAATTTGATCTGTCAGAGGTTCTCGAGATATCGCGAGAACAAGGCATTTTTTAACATATATTGAGTCCTGTGACCTTGACCTTTGAACTCATGAACCCCAAAATCTAATCAGATCATTGTCATCCCAATATGTACAGTCATACCAAGTTTGAAATTGATCCGTCAACCGGTTCTTGAGATATCGCGAGAACGAGGCATTTTTAAACATATATTGAGTCCTGTGACCTTGACCTTTGACCTCATGAACCTCAAAATCTAATCAGATCATTGTCACCCCAATATGTACACTCGTATCAAGTTTGAAATTGATCGGTCAACCGGTTCTTGAGATATCGTGAGAACGAAAACGGGACGTACGTACGGACGTACGTACGGACAGTCGTACGGACGGACGGACGGACAACCCGAAAACATAATGCCTCCGGCCACTTCGTTGGCGGAGGCATAATAAAGTTTACGGTTGTTGTCAGATTTCTCACTAGCCTACAGCATTTTTTTGCAGACTTTGGCTGGTAGCTAATGTTTATTTCATTTGCTAAGTTCATGTAGAGAATGATAAACATAGTTCTCATACACGTGAGCCTGAGTCTGTATGTTCAGACTCTACACATGTTTGAGTTTTCCATAATGCTTTTCTCTGATATAAAGAAAAGGTGATGAGATCACAAAAGCTTGATAATTCCTTTAAATCTTAACCATTATCCATTAACTTTGTCAAATTCAACCAAAATCTCTTGAACCTTTCACACATTTCTCTTGTACCTTGCTGTTTGGTTTATGGTACCAGGAGAATGAAATGCATTTTGATTTTTCAAATGTCTCTAATTATGGAGGTATTTATGATTGATGAAAAGTGTTTCAAACCAATGGGCAGTAGACCTGATAAAAACTCACATTATTTTGTACTTTTTTCACTATGTAAACAGTTTTCTTTTTCTATGGAGCTATCACACAACATTCAGAAGAATCCTACAACGATATTAATGTATGATTGAAGTCTCAAATATTTATTTTGGAAAGATCATATGAAGTTACTTTAGCTGGCTCACAATGGTTTAATAATCCCTTTCAATCTGAATGATTTCTACACATGGGTGGGCTTCTTGTGCTCTCCCCTCACAAAGTGCAACATAAATGTGACCTTATCGGAACATTGCTCCCCGCACATACTGCACTTGAACGGTGAGCTTGGTTCGTGGCAACCCTTGTGGATGACGTACATCAAGCTGTCCTCGAATGAGACTCCGCAGTACGAGCATCTCCATGGAGTCCCGTCGAGAGGCTGTCGGGGTAAGGATGTCGGATCGATCAGCGGATTGGGAGAAACTGGGTGCATGGATTGGGAAGAGGAGATCTGCATACCTGGTGATTCACTGCTGCTCCTCTGGTATGGACCAGACCTCATTCTGGACGGTTCACCTCGCTCAAAGGTTT
This sequence comes from Echinarachnius parma, assembly GCA_037951105.1. NCBI lineage: Eukaryota > Metazoa > Echinodermata > Echinoidea > Clypeasteroida > Echinarachniidae > Echinarachnius > Echinarachnius parma. The sequence continues at coordinate 77,428 of JBAMJV010001394.1, read as the reverse complement.
GGCTCGATGATGCTGCCTCTGCCTGGCTCACTTGCCGTTCAAAAGCAGGAGCGCTGCTTTCACTGGTGACAGGGTTTTCGACTTGCAGTTGATGAATATCCTGTTGAGCTCTAAGTTGTAGAGGAAATGGTGAAATCATTGTTCCAGGATGCTCCCTACTTGTCTTCGGCTGATCATCCAAATCTCTCGCAGAGTGTTCATCACTGGTAGCATTGGATGCCACTTCATGTGCATCCACCACGGTCCATTCTTCAGTTTTAATGGTCACACGGCCGACCGGACTATCACTGCTCTGTTCGGACATCGTCACGCTACTGACGGTATCCTTGCTGACAGAACTGTCATTGTCCACATCCCTGTGGTGCAAGAATGACCCTGATTCCATGTTCCGGATGTTGACCAGACTTGGATGCAACACTCGAGCGTCAGTTCCCATACGAGTCACTGCCATTGGGCTACTGACAGGAACATTTGGCATGGCGTAGAGTGGACTTTTCCAACCTGAATCAAAACTTCCGCTGTGGCTACTTGTCTGTGCTGACGGACTGAATTCTGCTGCCTGTGAGGTGCTCACAGGAGAGAGGACTGGTGGTGAACCCATTTCTTGTGCCAGCTCAATGCTGCAACGCGAGTTCTTCATGTGCCTTCGATACTCTGCCTCATCAGCCAGCAGAACTCCACATCGGCATCTCCTAGGCTTCCACTGATACAGCTTGCTGTGTCCTTTCATGTGTCCATGTAGGGCGCTTGTGGTCTGGAACTGTCTCCCACATTGCCTGCACATCACTGGCTTGTTTCCAGTCATATTCAAGTACTTCTTGTTTCCTGTGTGCAGCATTCCCCGGCCAAGGCCATCTGCAGTTCTATACTTCTTAGCGGGGGCACCAATGTACGGATGTTCTGTAGCTATGTGTTTCTGGAGACTTCTCATCCCCCCAACAAAGATTCCGCAGTGCAAGCAACTTCTCTTCTCGGTGTGTATCTTCATGTGTTCTGTCAGGTGCTGGATGTTTGAGAATTGTGCATGGCATTGGTTGCAGGTGTGGATTGTGATGTTTGCGGATGAGGTCTTGTGAGAGCGTCGATGTCGCTGAAGCGATGCCATTGTATTGAAATTGGCAGGACAGAGAGGGCAGGCAAATGGCTTGGCACCCATGTGCTTCTTTAAGTGCATCATCAGCCTCTGTTTATGGTAGAAGATTTTATCGCACATGCTGCATTTGTAAAAACTTGATTCATCTCCTCCAGAACCATGGACAGCAGATTCATCAGAAACGTCCAAAGATTCATCGAGTTGTTCATGGTTGCCTCCATTATCCTCTTCTTCATCCTCATCTTGTAAAACTACAAATTGGACATCGGGTCGACTGCATGAAACAAAGTCTGCAACACCCTGACTTTCTCTCCTGGATAAATCAAGTAGCCGCCCATCATCCATTCTTTCTTGATCCTCCTCCACAGATTCTTCAGACCCTAGAGAGGGCCTCTGGTCACATGATCTCTCATTGGTTGTTATCTGGTCACATGGTCTCTCACTGGTTGATGACCTCACAGAGGAGCCATCACTTCCTCTTGAATGCTCTGTCCTAGACTTTCTGAAAGCTTCCTTCACAATAGCCACTGGATGTTGGTTGGGTGATGGTTCTCTTTGGGTGGAATCATGTTGGTCCATTGCGAATATCCGAGTACGTCCTCCTGCAAGCTGCAAAGAAAAGATTAAGAGAAAGAAAATTCATTTATTAGGAAAGCTTGAAAAGATAATGACTGAAACAATCACAATTACAAACATAAACTCTAAGACAAAAGGTCGAATAAAGTAACTTTGAAAAATACTGTGAAAATAATATTACCCCAAAATAGTAAAATTACCCACCCTTTTCTCTAACTCAATTGTCAAACTCAAGCTCTTCACATTATGTACATTATACAGATAGAATCCAATGCAAAGTGACAGTCAAACACATGTACAAACACCAAGTCACAGTCTCAAGAGTCAAGTAATACTTGATTAAAAACTAATTTGTGGTTTAAATTTAAATTTGAACCGAGTTATTTGTATTTTGTTTAAACATGTTATTTTACCCTTTCCTTACATCAATATCAGCGGGGAAGTGTACCCATGGTCAAAAAATATTAAAGGGATCTAGTAACTTTGTTGAGATGTGAAAAAAGTGATGAATGGTTGATGCAATGTGTATTGTTGTGATCTGATATACAAGTCCACTGGGTAATGTGTGAAACTTCAAGTTAAATGGATATTATATATGGGTTACATAATAGTTTTTAGGATTAAGACAATGTTATCCTTTAAGCACAACAATCCAGGGTGGCCCAAAAAAAGAACGGAACGGGGCACTTCCCAAAATAAAGTAACAGAATGAACATGTCCATCGGATAGGGTGTCCTTTCCAATGAACAACGATACCAAGAAACGTAATTTTGGACGTGTAGTTTTTGTTTTAGGGCACTTTGAGTGAGACCATGTCAGGTTGACAGGTTCCTATTTTTGTCAATTTTTACCAAGTCAGTGTCTGATAAATGCGACTTACTGCCCGTCATACTATTGACCAATTATGCCCATTCTCTCGGCACCGCTCGGCACACAGCTGAATGCACACTAACAATGGCGCGCAGAATACTCGCGTGTTCAATGGTATGTCGGGCAGTAAGTCTCATTTATCAGGCACTGACTTGGTAAAAATTGACAAAAAAGGGAACCTGACATGGTGTTACTCACAGCGCCCTAAAACAAAAACTACACGACCAAAATGACTGTTCTTGGTATCACTTTTCATTGGAAAAGACACTCTATTCTATGGACATAAACATGTTGTTACTTTATTTTGGGAAGTGCCCCGTTCCGTTTTTTGGGTGCCACCCTGTATAGTATATAGTTTAGGCTCTTGCCATACCTGTTCTGTCAGTGTCATGTGTAAGATACTCTCTATGTTACACATGTATGACAAACTACAGTACATGTATGTGGTAGCCTACTATTATTGTATTTAATACCGGTAGCGTTGGTCGTAACCATAAATACAAGTTACAACTGGGTCAAAGTGCCGTCAAAGTGAATTCGCGAACACCCCTCGCGCAATCAATGTACACTGCATGCCACGCCCAGCGAAAAAAATATGCACTCGCGCAATGCGATTCTGTACGGATATAATATGCACGAACATTATACTTTTATAGGCGAGGGCACCAAATCTAAGTCCAAAGGCAAAGCCACAATTCTAAGCCAAGTAAGAAACATACAGTAACAACTATATATAACAATCAAATTTAGGGTTAGGGTTTGGGTTAAGGCATACCGCCTGTTCTGTCATGTGTAAAATACTTTGTATGTTACGTAGTACGTACTATTGTTCTATTTAATACCGGTAGCATTGGTCGTAACCAATAACAACTGGGTCAAAGTACCATCAAAGTGAATTCGCGAACACCCCTCGCGCTATCAATTACACTGCATGCCATGCTGCGCGAAAAAACTAATGCACTATGGCAATGCGATTCTGTAGGTAATATGTAATATAATATGAAATTGTAATCTGTAGATAATAATAATAATTAATATGCACGAACAGTATACATGTAGGCGAGGACAGCCGGTGGATTAAGGTTAGGTTGGTTTTTTTTTTGGGGGGGGGGGGGGGGCATGCCCATGGGCATGTGTACACTTTAAATGTGAACATTGGTATTGGTGATGCGCAGTGACATCTAGTCTTTAGATCTATGCTTGTGCCTGGAGTCCACTTATCCTCTAGCACCATTTCAACTTTTCATGTATCTGTAAACCTTATAAATAGAAGTATATAACAATTATAAAACAGTGTATAAATACATATTTGCACTATTTACAACTTTACAATTTTGTTATCAATCATAAAGGAAATAAAGATTATAGTTTAGAAATTAAATTGAATTGCAGTTGTTTTCAATGTCCAAAACAAAACAAAAAATTCCCAAAACAAGTCAAGAACCAACCATAAATTTCCCCTTTCCTTTTCAGATCGTTTACCGTGTGTTATCAAACAGAACTTGTAAAGACATACCTCAATTTAAGATGTACCACACTGCAAAGAAACAACGGGAACTCTAAATTCAAGGCTTTCACTTCAGACACTGTTTTCATCCAACTCCCATTTAGTATGTCGATGCCCAGATCTTGATGATGCGGACCACGGCCGTCGTGTTCAATTCCCCCGGCCCAGCCCGGTCGATCCTCGGCCCTGCGATGATCGATGCGATGATACGCAATCGAGTCGAAGCCGTACCCGTAAACCATATACCGGTACATTTAGGTCAGTCTATTATAGAATGGGGATACGTAGGTAAAAAAGATTAATGAATCTTATCAACATGTCACATACTGTCAGTAAATTTTCAAAATTTACAACAATATATATCTAAAAGCATGTATACATAATTATAATCGTTTATTAGAATGATTATCCCTTTCTTATAAATTAGTTTATTTACGCTTTCCCTCATAATTTAAATAGAAGAATCCAAACGTCATGTGTCAAAGGTAACGTTACAGCAGCTATTGGAGATCAATGAGAACATATGAAGATTACAACTTTAAATAGAACAGATTTACCCAGGTAATATGAGATAAGTTTTGAAATGTTCTCGTTAGATCATGAGTTTACTTACCTTACTTTGTGTTTGTTTAATGTGTGTGATATTTAGTGTGCATTTTACTATTAAAAACCTCTTCCGAAATGAGCTGTTTCCGCATTTCAAATGCCCCTTTCTCTCTCATACAGGACAGTAACGGCAAACCGGCCGAAGGTTGCGGGGAGTCGAGTGTTAGCCAGACTGAAGAGTGTTGGTGGCACCAGGCCAGTGCATTGCCAAGACTGAGATTCTTACATGTGTACAAATTTCTTAGAACAATTGTATGATGGTATATCCTATATAGTACCACATATATTGAAGTACATGGTCCAGTCAGCTGGACCATTTGCATGCAATTAATATGCTGTAGCTAAGCCTAATTAAGCCTAACTCTAAGAGAACGCTAGCGCGGAGCGCGGCGCTAGCGTTCTAGAGCCGGGTAATAGTAATACTTAGTACTGGACCAAAATGCACTTTTTGTGTTCAAGCATTTTGTCCTTAAAATTATACATATGATACGGTACTTACCACCGATGGAATCTCTAATATGTGATCCAACTTGACGGTGGATTAAAATTATGATTTTCCCCTCCATTCCGCATAAAATCAGTGATTTATCCGCCTACTCGACTTCTTTCCGTGTCGTATCGCGACTTCTGAACGATCGATGATCGCGCTTTGGTCTCCATTCAAGTCGCCCGCCGATTCCAAATAAACGGCAGATCTGACGCGCGCGTTTAGACTTTAGTGGTCGTACAGACTTACGCGTCAGATCGATCTGTCGTTTACTTGGAATCGGCTGGCGACTTGAATGGAGACCACCAAAGCGCGATCATCGATCGTTCAGAAGTCGCGATACGACACGGAAAGAAGTCAAGTAGGCGGATAAATCACTGATTTTATGCGGAATGGATCACATCTACAATGTATTGTAAATGGTCCTGATAGGACCATTTACTGCCCACAGTGGTAAAAATCTACGGGACACAATTTGAACTACAAACAGAGAGAAAAGAACAGCATATCTAAAGTAAAAAATTGCATACCTAGATTGAAGCTGATTTTATGATTTATTGTACAAAATTTCATATTCAAAATGATAAGTCATACTTACAAAAATCGTCATATAAGTTCCATTTCTTTCTCTTCCTGCTCGATGTCCCATCGTAAACAAAGAAAGCCCGCCCGCAACATGCGGAGGCCGCTTATTATTGTCCAAAACAAGCCAACTCGCGATCTGCAAGCATGCCCACCGTATCCGATTTCGGATACGCCGTATCAGAATTCGGATACGCCATGTCAGAATTCGGATACGGTAACACGTGTGGTGTGGGAAGCTTGCGGGAAATACATGACAGTCATCCACATAGCAGCAACACTTTCGAGAGGGATCACGACTGGGATTTTCTCAGTTTTTTTATTTTCCAAAACTGCAGATTTTCCATTTTTTTCGACATTTGAAGAATAATTTGGACCATTTTGGTAAGTTCATATAATACTTGAATCATTTTTAGGGCCAGTCATGATTGATTTTGTTGAATTTAAGATAAGAATTTTGTGTGAAATTTTTTTTTGTACTGTCCCACATTGTTCCCGTATAGCGCAGCATTACAATGTAGTGTTGTGTGGAATGGATGGGAAAATCATAATTTTAATCCACCGTCAAGTTGGATCACATATTGGAGATTCCATCGGTGGTAAGTACCGTATCAATCATATGTATAATTTTAAGGACAAAATTAACGCTGTAACCGATCATCGGATCGGCATGCCGATCACGATCCGATCATACATGATCGGACCGTTTTTGCCGATTTCCGATCATGCAGAAAAAATCGGAAGATCGGATCGGCAAAAAAAAAAAAAAAAAAAAAAAAAAATCTGTTTTTTTTTCTTTGGAAAATGATCCCCAAAAACATATTTTGGGAATACAAATGAATACCAAAGCAACATATGAAGAGCTCGGTTGCAAAAGGTACTACATCCATAATTTCAAGTTCTGAGAAAAATGTGATTTTTTGATTATCATAGTTAGCAATGTCAGATGGGAATGATAATTCCCCCTATTGTACTGTTATATGATACAACACTAAATCCACTCTTTAAAAAAATCCAGGTCCATACATTTATTTTTAATAAATTAATAATTTTTATATTTTGTTGGATAGTACCTTTTGCAACCGAAATTGGATGTAGTACCTTTTGCAACCGAAATTTTACATACCAGAGAGAGATTCATTTTGATGTCATCAGATATTTCGTGGATTTATATTGTCTGGCTATGGGGTTGATGGGGGTGGGGTGCAAGGTCAAGGGGGCCTAGGTAATTGACAATGCCCTGCCCCATTTAGCAGCAAAAATTACAAAAATTTCACATCTTTCTCTCACACAGGCTTTCTTTCTTATTTTCCATCTACCCACTCCATTTTATTTATTTTTTATTTTCTAATTTTTCTTTCATTCTCGCCATGTAATTTCTCTCTTTTTTTTTCTCTCACGGGCTTAACGCTCTCGATTTCTCTGTTTCATTTTGTTTTTCTGTATTAATTTCTATTTTTTTCTTCTCTGAATTCTGTCTTCGCGTGTCTCTAGAACACTCTATTCATTTTCTTTTTTTTTTCTTTCTTTCTTCATGTCTCAGTCTCTATCACTATTCCCTCATGCAGTTTTATTATGCAGTTTATTATTGTAAAGAGATTAAGTTTGACCGAGTAATCGAGTATTATGATGTGGACACATGAATTTCATGTCATAGAATTTACATTTTAAAAAGTAACATTGCTTTCAGATTAGTTATTACACACTTATTAGCTGTGAAGCCAGTCCATACCTACAAAGTGCTTGTACTTGCATAAATTTGGGCACAACTTATGGTTCAAACTCAATGATCAATGTCAAACTCAACAGTAATGCAAATTGTCGAGCGAATTGGCGAAAGCACTGCGACATGGCGGTCCAATCGGTGTAAGTTTTTATCCGAATGAACTACAAATCCTAGAAACAACAGAGAATCAAGGTATAGCAAGGTGTTGTATTACTGAACGTGTCATATTACCAGACATGCAAATTTACATCTAGGAAAAATGTCTTAAATTTGTAAGTTGGATTTGACAGTCTGCATTAACGGAGGATAATGAAAATTCAGCATTTTCCCATCATTTCCCGAAGAAAATAAGCATCCTGAGGCGTTTTACACGTACCAACATGTAATTGTAAGGCTGTGGCAGCGCGCATGTCAATGGCATTCCTATGCAAAACAGGGATAATCGATCACTTTCCACAATACAACACAAAATTTTGGGTTGGGAAGAGGCTTCTTTATTGGAAGGGTTTACAAGAAAGTTGATTTAAAGAAAAATGTGCAAATTCTTCAAGAACTTCATGAGTTTATGCAGCTGCTCGTATAATTTCCACTTTTATTTGGTGCATCTAATGTTTGTTTTGTGCAGTGAAAATATTGGTAATATTGGGTAATAGGGCACAGTCTCATATTGAACACCAAAGAAAAAGGGAAATTAGACAATTTCGGAATGGCTGACTTAAAAGTGGATTGCTGGATAACTAGGATCAGGGCTCCACACTTACCTTTTTCATCAGTGGCCCCGTTGGGCCAGTGAAATAATTTCTTCCCCTTATCTGGTGGCCCAAAATAAAAGTGCGAGTGTCTAGCCTTGACTAGGATAATGTAAAGGAAGAAGACAAAGCAGCCAGAAGCGTGTATTTCATGGGTAATAAACAAATGAATCATGTTTAGTGCATTTTCGGCAATTTCAAAGTCATTGGTGTCATTTTGCTGGCTGGGTTAGGGTTAGGTAAACTGCCAGTTTACAGCCAAGATCTCTGCTACATAATTCCTTGATTAATCCATCAGTGACCACTGTGTACAGGATGAGAGATAAAGACACCTCCTTGCACACTCCTTGGGAGATCGATATTGGTCTACAGTTGCCAGGAGTGTTCAGCAAATGCGCTTTAAATGTTTTAGTCACGCAGGACACTTTTTCTACTAGTGTGTTAGTAGCATCTAAATAAATTGTGAAATTTAACTTACACTTACACTGTAAAATTCAAAATCTTCCAAACTTGGATCAGATCATCAGATCTAGAATCTACAAATGTATTGATTTATGTAAATTTCAGACCAATTTTCTAATAAGTTCAATTTTTGTGCCCTATCCAAATCAGGTTTTACATATTTCAAGATGGGTAACAAGACATCGTGCACATGCCTGCGAATCTGTCAGAAGAATCCCACGCGACGAGCGCGGAGGGCGCCCTCTCAGGACATAGAGAGGTATGAGGCAGCCCCCGAAGAACCGGACCCAGACGATAGGGTGAACAACCTGCAGCACATAAGTGACAGGGAGAAGGGAATAGAAGGTAAATAAAGAGTTCTAGACTTAACCCCCCCCCCCCCCCCCACCATACTTCTGATCACCGCTACTACCGCTACTACGGCACGGGGGCGGGAAAAAACAGTTGTTTTTTGTTTTTTTTTTTTTCTTTCTGCATGATCGGAAAGCGCCAGAAACGTACCAAACATGGCATAATCGGATAGGTCACAACATGATTAATATTGATAATCATTTATTAGACCCGTGAGCTGTGTAAATGCTGTTAAAAAAAATAAGAGCCCCTGTGAGCCCCAAAATAGCCCTCGTTAATAATTTCATGAGGGCGTTTTTCTCCCTCAAAATTTTCAAAATGGCCCTTGTGAAAAAAAAGTATTTTTTGGTTCACATGGAAAGTGTAAATATACTCCTATCTGTACAGATAATGAATAGAAAGGTGCCTGTTCATTCTTTATAAATATATCGAGCAAATCAATAGATCTGATTTTGAGCCTATTATCCATTCAGTCAACATGGCATTCGGTGAATTTGTAAAAGAATCAATAACTTTACCCAGATTTTGCTGAGGGATGAACACAGTTTTGCATTTTATTGTGGTGGGAATTATTGGTATCCATGGTAACCATAATATCGCGCACTATCCATCAAATGAGGTTCTGAGAGTGCATTCATGATGAAGGGTGATAAAGAAAGAAGGAACAAAAGAAGGGCAAGATGGAGGGAAGAAAGACAAATCTACTTTTATGTAAATGCAGTTTCAGATGAATTGCATGCATTTTTAAGTTTCTGAGTGGCATGTTGGCAACATTATTTGGAAAACAGACTTTTACAAAGAAATGTAAACCCTGTTGAAAACATTACATAGTGAATGGCCTAGGATTTGGACTCTTACGTGTACGTTTGAGTCAGCGAAAAAATTAATATTTTTATTTCGGGGGCTACTTTTCCAACTTTCGGGGGCTACAAATTTCCGGGCTCTTTTTCGAATTTCAGGGGCTACTATTAAGCTCTAACACTGTAAGTGATCATCTTATACAGTAAGCATTTGATCACGATCCAAACCGAAAATCCAACAAAAATCCCCAAAATCCCCCCCAAAAAAATAATAATAATAAAATAATTTTCGGGGGCTACTTTCTTTTTTTCGGGGGCTCTTTTGGGCATTTCGGGGTCGAATTCGCCCGCCGCCCCCATGTATTGTTTTCGCTGGTTTGAGTGCAGTTAACAACTACACACGTATGACATTTTGTTAAGATCCTATTTCATGTTAACTGGTCATAAAAAATACTGGTACTCCTTGAAAGGTATCTGGCATTACAATTTTTGCAATGATAGACTACATTGCACGTATACAAGTGCATACATTAAAGTTGTTCATGTTAGGTGAATGTGAATCATGTTATTTGCCCATTTGTTGTAAGAACTGAGGATCGTGTGTAAACATCCAAGTCAAACAATTACATTGTGTACTAATTGACTTTTTTCAATGAGTCACATCAACTTACATTGTACATTGCAAAGTGCTAGAATCATCCAGGCTGCTTAAAGGTTTTTTTTTACCATCTCAGCACTTCAGTCATGCATGTAAAATAAGTGTATTATTTTATGTCTATTACATGCATAGCAGAGTATAGGGCTAAAAATTAATTCCCATATTGCAGGGCTCGACACTCGCACTGGCCCACTGGCCCGGGGCCAGTGAAATTGCACTTCGGGCCAGCAAAAATGTATAAAAGTCATAAAAGCACATTGACAAAATTAGAAAAATCTTGTTTTCTTTCATGTAATGCTTCATCTACAATCACAGGTTTGATCAGGAAAGGGTGATATTTTGAATAGTAAAAACTTTACTCATGAAGTAAAAATGTTCAGGCCAGTAAATGTTTCTATCGGGCCACCAGAAAAGGGGAAGAAATTATTTCACTGGCCCTGGGCAACTGACAAAAAAAGTGTGGAGCCCTGCATATTGGTCTCGTTTCAGGCAAGCAAAATTTAGACTTTAATTTTGATGGCCCTCCCCTCTCCCGCCCCCCCCCCCCCCCCCCCCCCCCGAGAAAACAAAACAAAACATTTACATAAATGATGTTGCTTGCACATGGTGCTTTAAGTTACTGGAAGTATTACCTTAATCATCTCATTATGAATTCATAATGGTGTCATTATAGCATTATGCATCGTGCGGGGGCATGGAAGGGTCACAGCCTAGTCAATGTACAATGTACAGCATTTGTGAAGTGCATGATGTGTAGATCTGCAGTACTTGGGCTATACCACATGTATGCATCTCTGTGCAGATGCATTTTAAAGGGACTAGTAACGCAACGTTGTCATCTAGGCCAAATTCTGTGCAAAACTGTTTATTTTACTAATTAGAACTTGTACGTATCCATTGTACATGTACATGTATGTCTAATAGCCTGTTAATTAAAAGTTAATTGGTAAAACTATTCAAGGAACAACTGCTTTAAATACAAAAATATGTGTTTTTTGTTTTGGGTTTTTTTTTGTCTCCTATGTTATAGAAAAATTATTTACTGCATTTTTTAAAGAAATGGTCATGATTTTACTTGCCTGTATGGGCCAGTGGAAACAAAAAGTTAGTGTGGAGGATCCACATGTGTACCCAGTGAAAAAAACATGGACTCGGAGATTCAGCCCCCGAAATCATAAACGAGCCCCTGGTAAATGTCTACTTTATTTATTTCCCACTTCCCAGTGTTTTTAGTTCCCCAGTACATGTTAGCCTAGTTTGCAATCACTCTATCACTCAAGCTCTGTCCTGGTCAGAGGTGTTTCACTGCACTGGTATTCAGAGAATGTTCACATAAGACTGGCTTGCATGGTTGGGTTGCACATGTACTACATCATTCATTGTCAACTGTGTGTCTGACCCTACCTACTTATATTTGGTTCTTTGTTGTTGATTTTTATAAATTGTATGTTATGAGGTTAGGTTTACAAGATCTCCAAATGGAAGGAAGAAAGTTTTTCCTTTTAACTCAGATTTCATGTTAGCAGGTGTACTTGTTACTGATGAGATGAAATTTAAACAGAAATTTAAAGGTGTTGTTCAAAATGCAAAAACATACTAAAAGCATCAGGTACATACATGTGAAACCATGTATATGCAGTCACAGGTTCTGTAAGGTTTACCTGCCAGCAAGTTGCATGAACATTTCCAAAAATTCAGAGCCAGGATTTTCTCATAGATCATTAAAGTTTAATTTAGATAGATTATATATTTTTGGCATATTAATATTTAATAACATCCTAACATCTGAATTATCCTGAATCAAAACAGGGAAGAATTGTTCAAATTGTTTTTTAAGAGACTTTATTACCCCATTTACCTTTATAAGTGCATTGTAGTAGTTTATTTTTAAAATAAATAATTTATTTAAAGCCTGTAAAGGGGACATTAAATAAATTATAGACTGAGTAACACCATCTTGAAGTTTTTGCATTTTAATGTCATGTGCCATGCACAGAAACCCCCAGGTGACTCATTATAGATTCTGTACTGAGCATATTGGATTTCATGAGTTTGTACAGTATACAGTATGTACATGTACCACTAGAATCAGTCCCTTTACATCCCGTCTAGGTTGATTTAAACTTAAAGGTACTGTACTAGTAACTGTACACCTTTTTTTCAAAGCACAATTTAAAAGTTGTTAAATTATTGGCTTAAAAGATTTGAATAAAAAAATGTTGCATATATGTTTCTTGATTTAAAGGGATCTACTATAGTACCATTGTCATAATCCACAAAATTTACTTAGAACTATCGGTTCTCACACGCCTTATTGTATCTAAATTTGTAATTACCAAAAGAAGTGTGGAACAGGTTTTGGTTCCCCAATTTCTCTTTCGTTATAAGATATTTAGATATAAGTGTTCATATTTATAAATCTCTAGTGGACAATTTCATGTAAACTGTACAAAGTCAGTGCAATGAGTTTAATAGTGAATATCACTTTGCAGTTTCGCTCATTACTCGGTCATTTGGCACTCATTTACCATGGAATGTTCATATCACTCAATGGAGATATCAGATCACAGTACACATTTTATCAACCCTTTGGTCAGTTTTTGCACATGTCAACAAAGTAACTAGATCCCTGTATTCAACAATGTTGATTTTGGCACCTTAAAATAGAAACACAATGCAATACTACCTAGTTCGTTAGAAATCAATAGATAGTATTGCATTTGATGTAGTGTATTGCTGAATGATCATATGCAACATTTGCAAAGCTGTCGCACATTTATTAGATTGCATTTTAATATTGTGTTCCTTTTTTTCTTTGTTTCTTCATTTTTCAGATGAACTTTTGGATCCGTCAGTCCACCCAAGAACAAGCACAATCTTCCTAACCAAGTCAGATACCCTTGGTATGTTCATTCAGGCTCTTGTACCTGTAGTCAAACTAAACCCCTCACAAAAAGCTCCGCAATTCAAGTTTGAGCGTTGATATCTATTTTGTTATGAAATGATCCTACTCGAATTTGATACAAATTGACAAGCCTGTTCATTCTCCTTTACATCGATGCCTCATTTGTAATGATTATGTAATTATGGAATGTTGCAAAATACAACGTTATTGTCAATGTGAATTCTTCATTTGTTTGGAGATTCACGTGTGTTTTGAATGGTCACACAATAACAATGCATTTTGCAACATTTCAATCTTGACTTTACCCCATCCTTAGGTGTAATGTGCATTCCATAATTACATGTAGGTGAAACCATTACAAATGGGGTATCAATGTGAAGGGGAATAAACAGGCTTTTTAATGATACCAAATTCATGTAAGATAATAATAGGTATAATAACAAGAGAGATATATGGAAACTCATACTTGAATTGCAGAAGTTTTTGTGAGATAATAACCACCATGTAGGTAGTTGAAAGTCAAAGTCCTTCCCATGCCAATTTGTTGGCACATAAGGCGGCGCCTATCTCCGATTCATTAGCCCTATGCCACACGTCTACTAAATGTAGCGAAAGCTACAGAAGGGGGCCAGGCTTCAAAGATCAGACCCTCAATTGACTTTCTGTAATATAACGCAAGTGATTTTATGGGAGTTTTTGCCATATTTTTCTTCATTCAAAATCAGGTTAGTCTGAATTAAAAAAAAATTACAAACTAAAACAAGTTTATATTTGTAAATATATTGCTGTGATGCGTTTTGAAAATACTTTTTTGTTAAATTCTTGCTTTCTCTTCCATCTGTTTAGATGTACAAGACAAGAAAAATCATCACCATCATCACCACCACCACCACCATCAGCATCAACAACAGCAACAACAGCAACACCAACACCTCCATCATGGCCACGGAGACCACAGACTGAGCACGCTCAGTAAGAAGTTCAGCTCGTGCTCAACGATCTTTATTGACGACAGCACGGTGTCGCAACCCAACCTCAAGGCAACGATACGATGGTCAGATCCAGTCACCTACTTTTAATAAAAAACTTAAATGAAAATAACTACTTTTTGTTTGCTTACAAGGTTGTTTGTTTGTTTTTACATTGTTTTTGTTCATTTAATAGATTAATAGATCATTTGCTTGTACAGGTCAAGTGAAGATTAGTTGCGAAAGATTGAAATATACTAATATAAAGTATAATATACTGCACTTAGCGAACTATTATTTCTCTATAGATGTTATGTAAGAAAATAGATCTCAACTTCAGTCTGAAATAAAAAATTTATTTCATGTATATATGTTGATTTGATTTATTTATAGTCCACATTTTCAACAAAGTGTGAAACGCACAAACAACGAATCATGACCATAATTTCTTACACACCATGCAGTACATAATCTATTTAATTGATTGTGTTCTTTTTTGTTTCATTGTATATGTGTCTTCTTGCAGTGTGGCGCTTGCAATATACTACCACATAAAGAACAGGGACAGCAACAGACAAATGGACATCTTTGATGAGAAAAACTATCCATTATCAGTAAGTCACTAGCAGGGACATTGTCAGAGCTGCCATGTGTTCTTGATTTGAAAATCTCCCGGATAAAGCAAAGGTTTCGCTAGTCAGAATACGGCTACATTTCAGCTGAATAATATAATATATATGCCTAAGAAATATGTTTGTGATTAATTGTATTGTTTATGAATAACACATAACAACCATTTGCAAAGTTTTGGACATCTGTTTGATATCAAACAATGGTACCAAAACATATAACCAGGCTGTATTGTTCTTTGCGTGGTGATCCTTTTTAAAGGGTACCACCACCCAAAAATAATATTCTTATAAATGAAAGGTAACATCTTTAGTAGTCCATTCCACCAACAAGTTCAGAAAAATATGTTTAAACAAAAATATAATTGGAAAACTCTTACTATTCAAAAGCATGTGTTCATAGGTTTGCATATATACGAAGACTACCTTTGTCCAGGGCGAACGAATCGTCCAGGATTCTAGTGTCTCCAAACAAACGCGTGAATAGAATTGGCGCACTCGCAGACGTGAGGGTAATTAATTGTATTGTTTATA
The DNA here is from genome assembly GCA_037951105.1 of Echinarachnius parma. Taxonomy (NCBI): domain Eukaryota; kingdom Metazoa; phylum Echinodermata; class Echinoidea; order Clypeasteroida; family Echinarachniidae; genus Echinarachnius; species Echinarachnius parma. Next base: position 61,925 of record JBAMJV010001394.1, on the reverse strand, counting down.
TATTACACCTCCCTTTGCAAAGTGTTGAACATCTATTTAATATCACACACCGGTACCGAAACATATACGTAGTTACTTGTTGTTCTTTGCCTGGTGGTCCCCTTTAAGTCACAATGCATCCCGAGCCTACATTCTTATCAGTCTATCATTCTGCTATTTCTGGAAACCTACATGTATCTTTAGAAGTGAATTCTATTGTATTTGATTGAGAAAGAGTTTACTGACTTCCCAACTTGGGTTTATCATATTAATCCTCCTTGTTAACTAGAATATTCAAAACGAGACAGAGCAAGTGACATTTTGTTATATTAGGATTTGAGTTAAAATCTGCTCAGAAATGAACTAAAATACTGGTGAATTTAAAAAAGTTGTTTATTTATTTGTTCATACTATATATATGTTATCCTTTTTATCATGGATTTATTATTTCCTTTTTACTCTTTTTATAGAAAACACCAGTACCAGAGGACTATGACAGGCATTTTGTTATATTAGGATGAGTTAAAATCTGCTCAGAAATGAACTAAAATACTGGTGAATTTAAAAAAAAAAAAAATTATTTGTTCATAATATATATTTTATATGGAAAATGCGCTATATAAATGCATTATTATTATTATTATTATTATTATATATGTTATCTTTTTATCATGGATTTATTATTTCCTGTTTACTCTTTTGTAGAAAACACCAGTACCAGAGGACTATGACAGACATAACCCTGAGCACAGACATATCTACAAGTTCATCCGCATGTTATTCAATGCAGCTCAGCTCACAGCAGAATGTGCAATAGTTACATTAGTAAGTGAAATATTTCATTATTTAGTCAAGGCTTTTGACACTAGCACTTGCCCTATCGCCAAGTAAATTTCATAATGGCCTATTTTGGTTGCCTGATCAGGCAATTAAATAATCGGTCAACTATGAGAGAATAATGTTAATCCTTGGGTTTAAATCTTATCTAGATGTAAGCAGGCAAGTAAACTTTCTTTTTGGGCAAGTAAAATTTGAAAAGTTATGATTTTACTTGCCCGACTGGGCCAGTAAGGAATAAAGTTAGTGTGGGGGCTTGATTTAATTGATTAATTAACTGAAAGCAGGCCTGAAAAAGACTCTTTGTGGGCCACTTCTTAATTAAGTAAGATATTGAAAAACTCAAAAGACTAAGATGACATCAATGATTGTAGTTAAAAGTAACATGTTTGAATGCTCCATGTTATTGTTGAGTACAGAGTGGTATTTGCTCTGTGTTACATGTTTGCAGTGCTTTATATCACATTTCCTGTTTACGCCTTCTAGCTTCCTTTCTTAATGTGCTCAACAGGAAGTCAAAGGGACCGCACTATCTATTTCATAAATTGATATTTTCATTGTCTCATATGACTTACTTTCTTATCCTTCTATTAAGCAAATAGCTGTTTAGTAGCACACTGTCTTTCTATTCACTGTGCTTTTACATGTACAATGTATATTGTATTTCCTGTTTACAACTTCTCCCTTCCTCACAGTATGCTCTGCAGCAGGACCTATAAATTTCATAATTTCATGAATTAACATTTGTTTTGTTTTTGTATTTTTACTTATGTGCTTACCCTTTCATTGTAAAGGCAAACTAATGTGCAGTTGGCATGACTAGTGTGATAATAATAATATAATATAATAATATGTATACTTGATTTATATAGCGCCTAATATGATTGATAATCATCTCTCAAGTGCTTTACAGTGATATTATTACCCCGGTCATTGGATACAATGCAAACCAGCACACATTGTGTGCACCATCTCCATTCCCTGGGGAGCATTCCTTCCAAGCAGCTCATGGGCATTGAGAAGATCATTCACATAAAGGCTTTCACCTCCTACCTTGGTCCCCATTTATACACCTGGGTAGAGAGCAGCAATGTGGATTAATTTTCTTGCTGAAGGACAAACGTGATGGGCATACTCCGGGTTCGAACTCTGGATCTCCCGCTTGGAAAGCGAGCGCTATACCAATCTTGCCACACCACATCCACTATCATACAATTTTCACTTTATTTTATTAAATTGGCAAATGTTATTGTGATTATTTAGTTTCCTGTTTATTGGAGCCCTATTTGTGTTACTTGTTGTTCTTGTCACATATGTATAATGGCATGCTAAGTTGCAAGATGTGATGTAATGTTTTTTGTTTACATAATTTTTTTAATATAAGTATTTATTCTTACCCTCTCTATGTCTCCTGTCTCTGTCCACCAGGTTTATTTAGAAAGATTATTAACGTACGCTGAGATTGACATCACCCCTGCCAACTGGAAACGTATGGTGCTCGGTGCTATCCTCCTAGCTTCCAAAGTGTGGGACGACCAAGCAGTCTGGAACGTAGACTACTGCCAGATTCTCCGGGAGCTGACGGTGGAAGACATGTAAGTTATCTGGACTTCTAAGAAGTAACATTTTAAACTTCTGATCACAATACAAATATTTACCTTCAACATTTGGGTTGTCATCTACAGCCTTCGTCAGCGTTGTGACCTGACTTGATCTTTGTGTCGTAACGATTGATCATATATATTTGTATTGTGATCAAAAGTTTAAAATGTTACTTCTTATGAAATACAACTACAGATGAACTTTCATACTAATCTTGACTCTTATTCATCTCACAGGTGAAACCCTATCGTACCACTCTGTATATAGCCCAATGCCACACTGATAATCCACATTTTGCCAGTCACAAATCCACCCCCCCCCCCCCCCCCCCCCAGTGCCAGGTTTATTTTTCAGGTCTTTTCAATTGGACTTATTTGTACAACATCCAAAAAAATGTAACCGATGTAAACAACGTTATATCAAAAGTCGATACTACACGCTACGTATGATTAGAATTACCAGGGTATGTGAAGCACACTGCTCAATGCAGTGGACTTAAACAATAGGCGTATAATACAAATTCCCACATTCATGCAGAAAGCATAACGGAATCTTACCCTTACAAATACAAAATCTTGATATGGAATTTGCACAATAATAAGTCCTTCACATAGCCGAAATGGTTTCTCAGATGATTGTAGAATCCTAGGACACCTATGGATTAAATTTCCAATTACTAACATTAAAATTTAGCTTATGGATTAGAATAAAAGTTTATGGGGATAGCTGCACTGCAATAAGAATTATTCTTTCACTTCTATCACAATACAAAAACTAACCTCCACAATTTGTGGCTGTCATCTGTAGCCTCTGCCAGGGTTGTATAATGTACAGCAGTAGGTCAGGTAGTTATTTTAGGAAATAAGAAGTGATCTTATGAAGCATGTCACTTTGTATATATGCTTTGGTCTGATATCTTGAGATATTGATTTAAAAAACCTGCATTTTAACCTGGTAAGTGCATTTAACCAAGCTTCAGTAACATGTCTCTCTTCTCCAATTGTGTTCCCGTTAGGAATGAGCTGGAGAGGCAATTTCTGGAGCTGCTACAGTTCAACATCAACGTTCCAGCCAGCGTCTACGCCAAGTACTACTTTGATCTGCGCGAACTCGCCGACACCCACGAACTTGCCTTCCCACTTGAACCGCTCAGTACGGAACGGGCGAAAAAATTAGAGGTAAGGCCTCATACATAAAGTGCTCAGTTGTAAAACAGTTTCAAAGGGATTTATTGTCCAAATCCATAAAACTTTCTTAGAATTCTAGTGGTTCTCTCATACCTCGTTGTATTAGTATTACCAATAGAAGCATGGTTTTGGTTTTTCAAATTTCCCTTTCGTTAAGTATATTTATGATTGAAGTATTCAGATTTCTGATTATCCACTTGAAAGTTTTAACTGTGTACAAAGTAAGTGTAATGAGCAATCAAATACCACTTTGCATTTTCGATCATTACTTGGCCATATAACATCCATTTAACGTAAAATGTTCACATATTACCTAGTGGATATATCAAATCACAAAAAAAAAAATTTTGTCAATCACTCATCACTTTTTGCATATTTTAACAAAGTTACTAGATCCCTTTGAGCAATGATTTATGTTAATTAATTAGTTGATTTCCGCAACCTCTACAGCATCTACAAACTTGCCTTCCTACTTGAACCGCTCTGTATGGTCGTCTATTATTATTATTATGTGATGCTCTTCAAAGAAAATTGATCATCTCACTGAGCTCTGAAGTTATTTACAGTATGCCTCATTTAACTCATACCTCTTAAAGGGGACCACCAGGCAAAGGACAACACATTATTATATGTTTTGGTACCGTTTTGTGATATCAAATAGATACCCAACATTTTGCAAAGGGTTGTGTAATTCATAAACAAAGCAATTAATTTCCACCACTTACGGAACCACGGCTATCTTTTGGTTCCACACGGGCCAGGAATTTGCGAATGCGCCAATGCAATACATGCGTACGTCAATAGAATCCCGGATGATTCGTTCGCTCTGCACAGAGCGCCGCTGGCTCTGCTTGCATAATAGTCTGCGCATTCAGACCGCATGGTCGCATGGCTGAGAATGGTGATGCGTTTTCCAATTATTTATTTTTTCTGAAAACATATTTTTGTGAACTTATTGAAGGAATGGAATACTAAATATGTTACCTTTCTATAATTATATTATTATTTTGGGGTAGTGGTACCCTTTAAGCCCGTCGCAGACAGAGTCGACTCGACCCGATCTGACTAGTTTTCAGTCTGATCAGCTCTGTGTGCATTGCCTCACGACTCCAATTTTGACAGTCGGAAGCCAATCTGGCCTGATTCAACATTTTGAATCTGCTGCGACTGAATACGACCAACTGTGGCTTACTGTCAGGTCGGGTCAGATTGGGTCGAGTCAGCTCTGTCTGCGCCAGTCTTTATAATTGTTTTGGTCTCTCATTCATATGGTCATTGGATAGTGGTTTGAAAGGATTGATTTGATTTTTTTTTTTTTTCCACACTTGTTCAAAATAAGACACCATATCACTAGGACAATTTGCCCAATCAGGATTAAAATTATTCTAGTATTCATGCATGAAAAAAAAAGAAGTACAAAATTTGTATTAAAATATACTGTATCTTATCCACAGGTCTTCTCCAAACCAGCAGACGAACACATCGGAGAGTTTCCACCTCGCCCGACAAACGTCAAGAGATCGCGGAGTGCAGACAGCATACAAGTAGTGCCTCGCTTCTCCAACGCTATCATCTCGTGATGTTTGCCATGGCAACGGGGATGATAACCGTGGCAACGGGGGAAACATTCATGTGCCAGTTACCCAAGCCTAACATCCAGACTAGTACAGACAGTTGTAACTGACAGTAAACGGGACAGGTTTTTTTTGTTGGGGGGTTAATTTCTTGCTTTGATCCGTGGGTGAACATGAATATCAAAACAAGAAAAGTTATTAATATTCTACTGAATATAGTTGCTACGATTTCACCTAAACCGCAGTAACAGAGAAGGGGGGAAATGTGTGCCATTAGCAACATAAGCTTGACATATTTTAGGGGAAGTACTGTTCTGGTCGAAACAGGGACTTAAACAAAACTGGGGGGAAGAAGAGAGGGAAAAAATGACTGTAAGAATTTAAAAACAAAATGTTTGTTTGATCAAAATCCGTCCAGAAATGGCTGGCGTATCCATGAATTAAATCACAGATCATTGAAGAAATGTGGCTGTAGACTTCTATTCGCAATATCACCGATATAAAATGTGATATGCATTCCAGGTGTCTAAATTGTGCCCTCTTGTGTTGAGGACTGCTATTTGACTGAAAACAAACTTCCAACTGAGCCATTCAGATTTCCTTCTTCCATTCCAGCATGGTTGAAGGATAACGTACAATTGTGAGTCAATATCAGTTCAGTTTGACCAGAACGTTTCTTTCCCTCTAAGTTCTAATGTTCTGTTTATGATACCAAATCTAATCTGTTAGTTTAGATAAGTCCATGCATTTTGATACCAAAATTATGTCACATGATGCAATTTAACCCCAAGTTTCAATTCAATGCACTGTTGAGAATTTGGGTCTTTGTTTTCAAACAGTACGATGTTACATATTGGAACCCTCTTTACTGTAATACAGGCAGTTGTGTAGTCAATATGTGGCTTCACAATGGCTTATTCATAGGTTTATTAATGTCCAATTTTCATTTACCTAATTTATTGATTGGTTTAATGGCTGATAATATTCATACTTTTGTAGATGTCTTAATGTATTTATTTGTCTCACCTCTAAACATTCAAAATATGTACAAACACTCATGGATTTTGTTCAGTCGATTGGTTTTGAGTTCACATTGTCATTCACAATTCTTATATAATGAAACAAATATATTTTGAATCATTTATTAATTTGTATTTCTTGGTGAACAGAACTGTGTGAAGTTTTGTTTATCACTAGAACCAAAAATATTCTGTGACAATTTGTACACCTCTACAAAGTATGTTCATTCCTAAGAACAAAAACAATATTACATGGCATTATTCTTGATATTTGCTGCCAAAATGAACTTAGAATTAGTACTTGTTTTGATTGTTTCACTTTAATATCTGCTAAAAGCACCCATGCATATGAAGCATTGTTAATCTGGTACATTGTGTTAAAGATGTCAAGTATATTTTTGGTTGCACAGAATGCACATGTAGCCTGCATTAATGTTTTTAAATATTGTTAACAATTTTTCTTAGTTAATAATACTTCTTGTATTAGTTTATTTTCACACCAAGTTGCTTCCTAAAGTGCATTCTGGAAGCTGCGTGGGTTTTGCCCTGCCCTCTGATTTTGTGAAAAGTTCTTAGTTGTCAGCTAAACATGTATAATGCGTTGAAAACTATGGCTAAAGTATCACCACCAAAGATGATCCCGGATATTATCTGAAAGATAAATATTACATTCAACTAAACATTGTGTAACAGTGACATTTAAAGCATTTGATGTAGTTTTGTAATTTCCGTGGATATAGAGTTATGGTAAAGCATTCATACTGTACATGTCTTTTTTTCACCCAGACCATAACTACTACTTCTTTTTTTTTTCAAGCAATTTTGTCTGCAAGGAATTTCCCCTGTTAAACGTATTTGCACTAGATTTATTTTTATGTAAGTCATCATTTTGAGTAATTTTTGTTGTCAATTATTAAGTAATAATTTTATTTGTGTGTGAACTGACAACATTCATTCTGTACAACTTTGCTACTTGCCACTATGTTGTTGTTTTTCTATACATTTTTTTTTCTTCACAATCCATGGCTTGTTTTTCTTGTCTGTATATCAAGTATACAGTACCGTAAAACTTCGCCTATAGGCGGTACTGGTTCAATAGGGTTGTCTCAACTTTACATGATTATGCTATCATGAATATTCATTAAGACCTGCTCGAAGATCGTTGACAAAGGGCTAGATACATATTCATTATACTAGATCCTTGTGGACGCGGCTGGGGCTGTTGATTAATACCTGCTAATACTGTGAGATAGTAGCGCCTATAGGCGAAGTTTTACGGTATTGTCATGTCACAATTTGTGAACAATTTTCAAGTTGGTTGGTTTATCGAATCCCAATTTAGGCTAAGAAATATACTACATCAACAATTAATTAAATTTCTTTAATTTCTGACTTCCTCTTTAATATTTACTTCTCCTACTTGGCAACCAAATTTAATTTAATTTTCTATTGCTTTCTTTGGGGGAAGAGTCTTTATTGTGCTTGATACTTGATGCGATAATCCCTTTGGCAGCTCACACAGGAAGCTATACTGGGATGAAGTGTTGTGTGCCATACGGAGGTGTCATGGTGTATTATAAATACAATTTCCCTCGTATTTACAATAATATAGGGAGTGAATGGTGCAAGTAATGGTGCTTGCATCATTCGGCCTCAAAGAGTTTTAAAATAGTAACCTTTGCCTCCGTGTGATTTTGTAAAAAGTAAAAAGAAACATATATATCAACTAGTGGCCAAGCACCACTCTGCGATGCGTTGCGTGCATGCATAGGATCCTGTTTACAGTTATCGTTTGCGCTCTGAATCTTTTCGATGGAGAGTATTATCGCATTAAAAAACTTCGCCCACAGTGCATAAAAACATATGCATGATTGTCTCATCAGACAGTTTTCCCATGATTGGGATTTAGAGCACAGTCTGGATCTATTTGACAGAGATTGGAGAGATATATATATATATGTATATCAATCTATATTGGCCTCAATTTCTCTCGCTTTGTTTTACCTCATACAGGGTCTACTATAGAGTCTAATCTGGAAAAGTTTTCCTCTTTTTTTTTTTTTTTCACATGTACCTTGTACACGATGTATGTCTCAATTTCATTTGAAGTTCTACAGTGTAGTATTATACAGTGAAGTAATCAGGAAACCTCAAGTTTGTCATGCACAGGGATGTCGAGGATGGTCCCAACATTCCTAGCCAGGCAAGCTTGTGTGTAGTATACAACTCTGGCCAGTGTGTATTTCGCTCGTGTGCGAGACGTTTGCAAGATGGCACCGCACGTTTTTCCACCATTAAGTTTCAAGTTTATTTTTTTCCATTTCCAAAGAATAAAACAAGTGTACGAGGTATGGAGTTTTGAGCTGAATGGCCTGGTCATCTCCCGTAGAATGAACCAAACATATCCCAAAATATTCTACATGAAGAATGTGTGACGCATTAAATCGTCTCTAATGAGTGAGTGCTTCCAGTTGCTAAATAGATTTTTGTTTTTTGCGCTGCCATGCTATTCTCATTAAACTAGCCAAATGGCCATAATGTGCCGAGCTCATAAATCATATAAAAATCATATTTAAAAAATGCCACAATTGTTCTATTCTTATGAAAGCATCAAATGCCATTCATTGTTAAGCTCACAAAACCAGCAAAACGACCATAATTATGTCCAGTGAGTACCAAAGATTGTGATTAGTGATAGAGGACCGCAGTTTGTAAAGATAAAAGATAAACAAGTTCCTTTACCTGATAGTATTCTTTTAAAACACTGAAATAGTCTAGTCATAGAAAGTGCTCAAATTCATATTTTTTGTCAATTTGTAACTGGCATATGCTTGTAGATTACACCGTTTCCGTTTTGATTGTTAGTGATAAGTATTTATGGTCCAAGAGGCAATTATTCTATTTATATTGTAATTTAAATATTAATTTATCATTCTCTTTTGTGAAACACATCTAAATTTAAAAATACAATTAATTGGTGTTAACAATTTTTCTACAAAAAACTTATAAATATTGAGCTTGTCATTTTTTGTCTTCGACATAAAAAGCTCTGCCTAGTTTCCCATGCCTGGCAGGAATATTCCGTTTCCATGGATAGGGATGTTGATAACGAATGATTGAGCGAGTCTTAAGCCCGGCGCAGACAGAGCCGACTCGACCCGATCCGACTGGTTTTCAGTCAGGCTAGAGTCAGTTTCGCTCAGTCGGAGCCGATCCAGCATGTTGAATCGGCCTCGAATGACCTCCGACTGGCACCTGACTGGAAAAAACGGAGTCCTGAGGCAGCACATACTGAGTTGAGTTAATCAGGCTGAAAACCAGTCAGATCAGGTCGAGTCGGCTCTGTCTGCGCCGGGCATTATAGAGAACCAATGTGTGATCCCAGAGCTATTCCTTCACATTGGCAATGGTTCTCAACAGTGACAGTCAACCCTTCATTCATTTTCGTAACAATTAATAATTTTTATAGATGGGTCAAAGAAAATATGATTAATGCTTTAAGTTATACATCAATTTGATGTGTTTTCCCCAAGTCTGAATCCCGGCGCAGACAGAGCCGAATCGACCCGTTCCGACTAGTTTTCAGTCCGATCGGCTCTGTGTGCATTGCCTCACGACTCTGATTTTGCCAGTCGGAAGCTTATCGGGCCTGATTCAACATGGTGAATCGCCCACGACTGGATCGGACCGACTGTGGCTTTCAGTCGGGTTGGGTCGGATCGGGTAGAGTCTGCTCTGTCTGCGCCGGGCTTTATAAATTATAAATCTAATCTTGTGATTCATGTATTTGTCATGCAAATAAAATCTAACTATGTATATTTGGGTAATAATAATAATAAACAGTTCTTATATAGCGCATATCACATTGCAGAAGCACGTCTCTATGCGCTTGTATTATTACCCTGGTTGTTACTGGTACAGTTCAAACCCGCACAATTATCTTGCGCACCATCTCAACTCCCCGGGGAGCATACTAGCTAATGGCAGCCATATATGATATATATAGCGCGCATGCTAATTAACACCCAACCAGGTACCCATTTATACTCCTGGGTAGAGAGCAGCAATATGGATTAAATGTCTTGCTGAAGGACATAAATGATGGGACATCAATCGGGTTTGAACCCACGACCTCTAGATTTGAAGTCTAGCGTCCATCCGATCGTGCCACACCATCCCCATAATTTTTGGGGGATGACACATTAAAGCTATTGTTATTTGATTCATAAGTTACCAGAATTACATTCTTGAAATTCCATATTATAAGGTTTATTATTGTCTTAATTGTTTTTCTAGTCACTTTTAAATATTTTGTTTATAATCAAATAATTGTGATTACAGTATGTTCCACAGTCAGAAAAAAATGGCACAAACATGACCAGTTATATAATGATGTTGCAAATCTTTATTTGCAAAAAAAAAAAAATGGTCACCCTCTTATGACATTCACTGTGTGTGTGTATTATGATGTTATGTTTATTACCAAGAACAACTCTTGTATAGATTTCAATGTGTGCACATTTATATCTAATTGTGGTATATCAAATTCAGAAGAATTCTTGTTTACACAGGACCCTGTATCAAATGTTTGTTTCACCATTTTGAAGTTCAGCAACAAGCGTGGTCTTATAATTGTCAATTTTGTGTTAAACGTAGAATCTGGACTGATTTATTATTACAAATTACAAGTTCAGCAACATCTCTTCAGGTTCAACACAGAATCTAGATTTATTTTGTATTATATTTTGGAAATACATGTACTAGCAAACCACCCTCTCATAAACAAGTTGACTCCAACGTATAATGGATGGCATATACGACCAGTTCACTCACATAGACAAACTATGATTCTATTCCTATGAATAAATAATGAAATATCAAAAGATATCAAAAGTTTGAGTAATTTAGCAAATCAGTTTATTGTATAGAGTTATTACTACAAAGCCAATATGGGCTTTGAAGTTTTCAAGAAAAAATTACTTTGGCGATACATATATATTTAAATTGCTTCTTTCGCAGTTTGTAACAATTATGTGAACTTATTTTTCTGTTGCCTTTTTTTTCTAGAATTAAGAGTATTATTTCATAAAGTGCAAGAAATGTTCAAGATGTTTGAAAATTGAGATTACTTGGGTGTACACTATGACATTCAAGTCAGATATTTTGTTTGTTTGTTTGTTTTTGTTTAATCTTATAGATGAAATGGAAGGCTGATAGGCTGGCTGTCTCATGTGAAGCTCTTGTTGCTTTTCCCTTAACCCGCTCAGGACTAATCCAGAATGCTCAGGCTGTGGTCTATGGAGAATGCATGCTATACCAAAGTAAAATACATGTAGTCTTAAAAGGGTGGAATATATCAATATGAATTTCCAATTGTATGATAATTGTGGTATGTTTTACATGTTACACATGTCAATAGATTTAACTGAATGAACACAACAGTTCTTGTACCCATTTGGTAAATTGATATTAAATTTTGTTGAGAGGGGGGGGGGGGGTCAATGTAGTTCACACTTCACAGTGATTATGATTTATGAGTAATCAATATCTTAAATTGTTTCTGGTCTTCACTTTGTGTTCACATTCATGTACACACGCGTCTCATGTATAAAATGATTAACCAAGGCCATGTAAATCGGTTGCAATATATATCTGAACTGATGTCACTGTGTTCCCACTACACTGACATTGATGTTTTCGTAAATTTATTAACAGAAATTAAGACAGAGACAGAGTGCTCTGTGGACATTACTAGCTTGGCATTGTCATGTATTTGTTCAAGCACAGGCTTACTGGATATATTTAAATCTATATATTGCCCAATAAGCACTGCTGTACAGAGTTTGTTATTCAAGTTACACGTTGAATTTGAGACACGGTGGTCAACTACACATGTATCAAAATATTACATTTTTGAGAAAATTTTAAGAAAAAAAAAATCATGTATTTTAACTTATGCCTTTTCTGTTAGTGTAAATTAGTATCTACACTTAAAACTTGCAATTGTATATCATGGTTTTAAGATGTCATGTATGTGGCAAATAAAGAATGATTTGCAAAGTCACCAGCAACATTTGCTTCACGTTTCTTCTTTGGATTCATTTGTATTTAATCTTTACATTCAGTTAGATGATTATGATGATTCAACTTGTGCAAAGAAAAAGGCACACAGACAGGACAAAAAGGTGATTAAACAAAAAAAGAAGACTATACATTCTTTGTTTAGGTGGTGGTGGTGAAGATGAGGAGTAGGAGCAGAAGAAGGAGATGGTGATGATAATAACTATGATGATGACGATGAAATTATTATTATGACTGTGATGACGAAGACCAGGACGATGATATGATGACGACTATGAAGAGGATGATACCGATGAAGACGATACGATGATGATGAAATGATGATGGTGATGGTGATGGTGATAATAGTGGTCATGATGAAAATAATGGTGGCTACGATAGTGATGATGATCATGATCATGATAATAGTGTTGGTGATGGTGGTGGTGGTAATAGTGGTAGTGGTGGTGGAACATGGTAAAACGTTGAAATATGTTATTAGCATATTATACAGTTATAATAATGGTATTTATTCAACAAAAATGTCACATTCACAGCCAAAAGCAGAATTGCAGCGTCATTTGCAACACTGTTTACAAACATGGAAATAACATTAATGAACTCACGATATAAAGAACGTTGATATATTATATACAATAATTAATGACATACATCATAAAATACCTGAATAGTATCACGAATTAGGCATGAATACTAACGAAAGACAGTAAATTATATTGTTGTTTTATATATCAATTAATAACTTAAGTGATTACAAAAGTCATTAGGCATCTTGTCTAAATTTATATTTCCTAATGCAAATTTTATATGTTAAGATAACATTAAAATCATTATGATTGATATAACAATTACTGTGCTAATTAAAGATTTACGAAAATTACATAAACAAGCTGCAATGCATGAAAGTAAGTAAGAATTAATTTTTCAAGGTTGTATACTACATAAAATATGAATCATTACAGTGTCATGTGCAGCGATATTTACAAACATCAAAATAAGTTGAACGACTCACGAGGTATAAGGAGATCTGAATATATATAATAATTTAGAGAAAGACATAATCACAAATTAATAGCATTACGAATTAGCCTGTGAATACTAACCAACGACGGTAAGTAATATTGTTGTTTTATATATCAATAAATAAAATGAGTAATGAAAAATGCTAATCATATAATATTAAGGCATCGTGTATTAATTTGATTTTCTAATGTAAATTTTATATTTTAAAGTAAAATTTAAAATCATTATAATTAATATTTAACACTTACTAAGCAGGCTAAAGATTTATAAAAACAACTAGATAAACTAGCAGCAATTCTTGGAAGTTAGTAAGAATTATTTATCCAAATTGTATGATATAATATATGAATCATAATTTATTGCATTCAATTGCTTAACTATACTCATTCAATTATATGGATTATGAATATAATGATATTACCCATAAATTGAAACTCGTACACACAAATGCGAATTCAAATGCATTTAAATAAGAGTGTTTCAGTTCTGTGAACAATATAAAATTGGAGTGTAAATCGCAATAGCTTATAATATTCAACACTTACTGAAGTCAAAAGTATTAAATGCACAATTATATATTGTTACTGTATCTCGCTGTAGTAACCAATTACTTATGTTTGTCCAAAGTAATTATTCAATACAATTCGTAGGGGTGAATGAATGCATTATTACCATCAAAGTAAATTGTCCGTTATGTACTTCATACAAAACAGATTATACACAACTGCCTCACACCAAGGAAGCATCATAATAAAGATCGGAATTATGTGCGTGAACAATTATAACACAACAGTTATTTATATATTCTGATTTCACTAGCCATTTCTCAGAGAAACACTAATAGAGCACATTATACAAATGATGCGCAGGTATGAGTGGGTCGGTAGGAATTGTTTGCACAAGGTAACTATGGAACTGTTAAAACCACGAGGCGAAGCCGAGTGGGTTTAGACTAGTTACAATAGTTACCGCGTGCAAACAATTCCACCGACCCACGAAATAAACTTGCGCATCATCTGTTTTATAGCATGGGCATTGTTACGCCCCCCAAAAAGTCAAAAAATTAAAAATTAGAAAAATTACCGGATGCATGAAATAATTTTACCGGACGCATGAAATTTTTTACCGGACGCATGAAATTTTTTACCGGACGCATGATTTTTTTACCGGACGCATGAAATTTTTACCGGACGCATGACATTTTTACCGGACGCATGATTTTTTTACCGGACGCATGACTTTTCATGCATCCAGTACAATTAATTGTCTGCACAAATTTTGCTCTCAACCAATCAGATTGCAGGGATTTATCAACCCATTCTATAATAATTAATGAGGATAATTTACTCCAATTTTCGAATATCTGTCACTTTTATCTATTCACTTTTATCTATTCTTCAATGCATCTGTCTTTTGGCATAACAATTAATTTGATAGTTCATTCACAATTTGGTCTGATACTGAATGTCAGTAAAATGTAAACTCATTTAGGACTGATTCCTGAAATAATTGGGATAGGGTCAGGGGCGTGGCTCATGGGGTCCTGGCCAGGGGCATACCCCTCCTCCCCCCCTAACCCCACCCCACACACACGCACACCATTTATGTGCCCTTCTATATACCCCAACCCCACTCCCGCTCAGTGGCCTGGGTCATGACTCATGGTCTGGTCTGACAAAACTATGCCTCCTAACAAATGCAAGGCCCATCTGCCCTCCCACTAGCCTATCCGATAGGCGTCTGAGCTTTCTGGCAAGTACTAATCGCGTTTAATATGGAGACGGAAAACCGGTGTTCTCGAACCCGATGCGCGGAGCGCATTTAGGGTTCGGACATCGGTGGTTCCGTCCACATAACGCGATTAGTACTTGCTAGAAAGCCCGACGCATATCGGATAGGCTACCCTCCCACTTGAAATGTTCTAACTGCACCACTAGCTGGGGTCTGAGGAGAATGCATGTCATATCAAACTAAAATCGTCCTTAATTGTTTAACCATACTTATAATGAAGAAAGCAGGATGGCATTGTGACATCATGATGATGTCACATCTACCCTTGAAAGAGCCTACAACTAGATATCTGTGCATATAGACTGTGCATCACCCTTTCTTGGTCGGATGTCGCTAGCTTTGACACCAATTTGTACTTGAAAAACAATAGATAGAAGAAACAATCAACAATCAACTTTCATGAGAACCTGTTATGATAACTGCATGCCCATTGCTTTGCCAATTACTGGTCGAAAGATATATTTTTCAACATTCACCAAACATTTTTTTTTTTTTATGAGAACGTGCTCTTTTTGTCGTGACTGTATTATTTTTAACGAAGGGCTGCAGCTAGCACGTGGTAGTAATGACTTAACCAGAATAATGATGAAGAAAGCAGAGTTGAATGATGGCATCATGATGTAAAGTCTATCCTTGGAGGAGCCTGCTAGGTATCTGCCAAAATATGTGCTTAAGTATCAAGTAACGATTAGTAGGTTCACACTGGTATAAAAGGTTTACCCAACTCAGTCAGACCTGCTTGAAACAAATATAGCCTACATCAGTGCATGTATAGAGCATAGTTGCGTGGTAAAGTTTCCGGTCTGCAAAAATAATGTTATTTGTTATAATTATAGAGGAGAGATATTAAAAGAAGGGGTGTTCATTTGCAAAATATAATTCTGTGAGGTAATTAGTAGTTTAACTGTCTAAGCCCCCCCCCCCCCCCCACCCCCCCCCCCCCCCCCTCACCACCGGTACACTCTTACTCTCAATCTTAATGATGAGGTGAAGTTTCTAATAACACGGCTAATAGGTCAAAAACGAATCGAGAGGTAGAGTGGAGAGGACAGATGATGAATAGGGTGATCTTTTGCAAAATATTATTTGTGAGAAACAATTCAGCAAACAAATGAGGTAGATGAAAGAGAGGGAGAGAGAGAGGGGGAGAAAGTGTGAGGGATCATTTATTATAGTTCTAAAAAAGAACTGGTGTGAAAATGTTTCGATTAGCTGGTCTCGATATAACTTAGGCGAGCCTATATAATGCTGACTGTCTTCAGGAGAAAATAATGATTATTATTATCCAACTGTGATCAAAATATTAATTTTTTACTAATAACATAATCTCATGACTGTATTTTGCTCGCACGTGTCAGTACAATGTCTTATCCAGCCTGCTGATGAAGACTGCAGAGTTTGATGATAATATCATCATGTGACATCTATCCTTGGAGGAGTCTACACGATATCTGTCAAACCATGTGGACATCAAAAGTTCCGTTACAAAACATAATGATAGTGGCGTACCTGGGGTGGGGGCATGGGGGCATGGGGGCACACCCCCCCCCCCCCCATAATAATTTTACAAACACAATAAAAAGGGGTAATGATTGTGAAACAAAAGTACAAAGGTCGTGCCCCACAATGATTTGCGTGCCCCTGGATCAGTCGGACCATGATGGATATTACAGAATAGTTCATTTCAAATGATACCTCAATCATATCACATAAAGTTACGTTTTTGTATAAGTTATAATGATTGTTATTAACAATTATCACCTTTTTTCTGAGAGTCAATATAGGGCCTAAATTTTCGATCCTAGCAGAATCTACTTCAGGGGCTAACTTAGCCTTCATAAATAGCCTCTGAAGAAGATTCTGCTAGGATCGAAAATTTAGGCCGTACTACACATGCATTATTATAGTAGATAAGCAGTTTTCAGCAGTATTTTTGCATCATATTTTGTTTCTGTTATTTGCAAAATGCAATCAAATTCGCTTTTTATGGTCATAATTATCAAGATAGGCCTATGTAATTATCAACAGTATCACATGATCTGTTTTAATTCTGTTTATGTATTTGACCCGTTTCAATCCCCAAAATAAAACATGATGTATTGTGTTTATAGCAACCAAACTCTTCATGTATTTATAGCAATGATGGTTTGTAGTTTCATCCTGTAACAGACAGAAACTATTAGGAAAACACATGTTTACCATGTATATTACAATGAAATTGTCTCCAACAAGTTAAGTGACTCAAGCCGTGTTTACACATTTACATATTTACACTGTAAGTGTAAATATTTTTAAAGATCTATATTTTTAAAGATGTTTTATTTCATGAAGGGGCCATTCATTCTACAATCCAGGCTGCTTTCTCACTTGTCCTCGTCATTTTTTAATAACAACTAACATGTATGCATTTGTAAATCATATCTGTTAAATTATATGTACAACCATGTTTGTGTCCAAGAAATGTGAATATAATTTACTTTTGATATTGTTTATATAATATATGTTGAAAATATTGAAAATCAATATATCAAATCAAATCCAACATAGAATGATTTGTGTAAGTCCTTTGGTTTGTGACTATTTAACAGCAACAAATAAAATATACACAAAATAATAAATAATGGAGAAGTGTACGGGGTATAGATGTATGCTTTTCTATTTGAAAAAGGACATTCTGAATTTGTATTGTACTGATAACATACATGTTTCGATAATAAATTAAGCCATTTTCAAAGTTTCTCACTCATAAAGTTATATAGCATATAGACGCTGATGGCGCTAACATTCTTTCTCTGTCTTTCTCCGATCAGAGTTGTGATGCTCTGCGATGCGAGTTGAGTGGAAAAGAGTGGTGCTTTCCGCAAACACCTGTACCGCGGTATGTAAACACGGTCTCTATCGATCAGTGTAAAAACTCAAAGTAGCGGCAGAAACTTGTACGATTCAAGTCGGGAGCGTTCTAAAACAAGTTGGATATGAAACTTTCAATATAGATTACGAGCAAAGGAAATATACATGATTTATCAAAGGAATTAGCAAGAAACATCGCTGAGACATGAGCTGGTCGGACGGCAAGGAACATCGCCTCTACCACCTGTCCTCGAGAAAGTGGGACGAAAGATGGAGCGATCAACTTGGAAGTTTTGGATTGGCATCGCTGGATGATTGCGACTCAGACGATACTCTGGACGACGTGAGTAATAATTAATAAACATATATCCGTAGATTAGATGTTGTACTGTATGACTATATGATTTTCTGCTTAAGTTTGTCGTGGAGTAAGAAGTTATGAGTGTTCTTGTGAAGTGCATTTTTGCTAGCCCCGCACTTCAGTGAGAAAAGTCGTGCAACTTCTTTGGCGGTGCTAATCTGCTAGCAGACGATAATACTAATAGTGCCTCTGATTACATGTAATTTGCGGCTAGCTTGTGATGCGGTGGCGGTATTCTGTTCAGTAATTACAATATCAATGATATGCCTTAGATGTAACTTTCCCTGGCCAGCTAATGTACCAGAGGAAGTATGATGATGATAATAAATGCTAATACTATAAATAACCATCTAGATTAATTGAGATACTCTTCAATAAATGTGACCCTATTCCTACAACTTACAAGTTATCAAGGAATACACCATTGGATACTAATGAAAATGAACTAGTCCGACAAAGTTTGATTTGGTCTCGAAATATCAATTTATTAATTTTCATGCTTCTTTTGTGAAGGTGTAATCCACAAAACCCTTCTATTGCAGAGTATAATTAAGAACTAAACAGTGCATAGACATAGTATACAACTCTGCAAATCAACATACATTTCATATCTATAGTCTAGACAATTATCTTCATACCACATCATAATATTTTTCAAAACTTTGAAAGCAAAGCATGACAAATTATGGCTTTTATTCAGACACCAAATTTTCTGAATAAAGAGCAATCTACAAAGCCCCTCGTAAAATTTAAGGATTTTACAAAAATTTGCAATTAGCCACACAAAGAAGTCCTTACAAAGAAAATGCATTCCTGAGCTTTACAGACGAGAGGTGGAAGGACCCTCTGTTTACAGCATGATGCAGACAAAATAGCAACTGTATTGCATGCAGTGTGAGAGGTAACCGAGAAGGAGAAAAAAGAAAGAGAGGTGGAAAGAGAAAGATAGAGGAGGAAAGAGGAAAAAGGGGATAGAGAGATGGGGGAAGAGACGGGAAAGAGAATAGGAGAAGAACTACAAGGAGAAAGAGAGGGGGATAGAGAAAGACAGAAGGAGAGAGGAAAGGAAGTAGAGAGAGAGCAAGAGATAGAAAGAGTGGAGCAAGACGGTAACATAGAATAGGTGAAGAACAAAAGAGGAGAAAGAGAGAGGGGATAGAGAAAGACAGAGGAGGGGAGAGAAGGAAGAAGAAAGGGGGTAGCAACTAGAAAGAGCAATTGTGGAGAGAGGGAGATAGAGACAAGGGAGAGAATGGAAGAGGAGAAAAGAGAGCATAAGAAAGAAGAAAAAAAGACGATTTGTCGTGCTCCAGCGATCCACGTAAATATGTTTCTCTCTGCATCGCCTATTTCACCCCAAATGTAACTTGAGATTAGCTTTTGTGTTGTGGATCTATTCCATTTGAGCTGAATAGCTTTCAGAATGGAGCTTGTTGTTTGCCACTGTTGTGTAGAGCATTTGTTTGAGTTTACTGTAAACATTTCTACTTTTGTCCGCATTGTAGATGGTTATGCAATGGTTAGCAGAGGAATGCAGATCTCTTATTTTTTCCTGTAGTATAAAACTCCACTAGAAGGTGTCATTGAATGCACATTGAAGAAATAAGATTCATATTAACCTGTTCCCTACAAGTTTCTGAAATCCCCATAGACTTTGTACACAACCCACCCGGTTCCCGTAGTCAAGGGGTTAAAACAAACTAGTAAGCAAACTGAAGGAGTTGGAAATGTTTTGCTGGTATTATACAGTATTATAGTGCATTATTGGTACTCTGAATAAATTGGCTTTTTACTGCACATTTTTAATAAATCAACATTTCAAATATCATTATCAAATTTCAACAAACATACATGATTATAAGTATACTGCCTTGTTGGTACTTGGTACAAATTGGCTATTTACTGCATACAAAAATAACATTTCAAATACATCACAATCAAATATCAGCAAACAAACAGAAAAATTAACTAAAAGAAACTAAAAGTTTATAAATTTGAAGCAAAAAGGGTCCATATTTATGTTTTGAATAATGGTTATTCAATTGAAAATATGTAAAAGAAATGAGAATTGACTTCCCACTTTCATTCTCCATGAAAACCTTATTGTGATTCAATTACCTGATAGCCCTTTCAAAAGGGAAATTAACATTTTAACTGATTTCAAGTAGGCCTACAAAAGATGCCAAGTCTCTTATAGGGCAAGCTCAGTTAAGCTGCTATTGATTTTGAAAATAGAAAACTGGCAGCAATTACCCATTAGGAAATAATTGACCCTTTTAATTGATTTCAAGTGGTCTCTTACAATAGGCATTTTATCTTTATTGGCAAGTTAAGGATTTAGGGATCATCTCATTAGCACCCCTTTTTAGCTCTTGATTTTGGTGGATAATACCCCTCTGAAAAGTTGGTATTTGACACAACTACCACCTTGCAATGAGTGTCAAGTCTCTTTGTGGGCATAGGATGTAGGGTGCATTTATTTAAATCATTTTAAAGCTGCTCTTGAATTGAATCAATACATTGTAAATAATGGTCTGCTAATTAGGGTGAACAGAGTTTTATTGATCTTTCTCTATTTTTTTCTTCTTGAAAACTAGATTTCAAGAGTGTTGATTCACAAGTTGCAGTTGAATGGTGTGTACATGTGTAATTGTGCAAGATCAGTGCTTGAAACCTAGGGCCCTTTTCATGAAAGGGTCTAAGTTAAAACCGTCTTAACTGTCACATGACTGTGACTGATCTACGGACATATGGATGGTGTTTGTTTCAATCACAGAGGACAAGGTTGGAATACAAAGACGTGATGGTTAATACGTTCTTACTAAGACCCTTTCATGAAACGGACCCCTGAGTTCTAAGGAAAGAGAGCATCAATTTAGTATTTGGGAATGATCATTATTTTATTAGTAAACGTAATATATGATTTTATTACGATGTTCAAGTTAAGGATATATTCCTTGATTAAAACAAGTGGAAACAATTGTTAAAACTTGTCCCTTTCATTGGATTCAAATTAGCACTTTGATTATATTTAATCAAATTCAAATTAACTCATTCAGGACTAGCCCCTAAAATACTCAGGCTAGGGTATATGGAGAATGCCATCTTGGTATAGCCCCTAATACATATTAGCAAAATAAATCAGTCCTGAAAAGATTAACATTAGAACTTGAAGAGATACTTTTCTAGTTTGTACACAGTACCTGAATTATATTCTACATTGTGATTACAAGTGCAGACATAGAATCAGTATACATACCAAATGAGGTCTACACTTCCACACTAATGAAAATTCAGTCTTGAATTTGATATTAAATCCAATGGTGTCCTCAGCCCAGCAGGTGCGTGAACCATTGGAGTATACCAAGAGCTTATTTCCAAAAGGGGCTATATCCACTTTTTCAATTTCATAGAGAATATCAGGTTTCTTTGTCCAACTTTGTACATGTGCCTATGGGAATATGACAATTGAACGTTCCATATTTTGAATTTGATCTCGTTATTCGTCCTAAAATTCAGATTTCTAGATAGCTACGTTGTAATGCGCTGATATCGTTAACTCATTTTTTATGGAAAGTGGATATATAGCCCCTTTTGGAATTAAGCTCTTCATATATATACAGGCACAATCTTGCCAGAGGGGCTGGCAGATTTGGCCAGAATATTATTCTTCCCTGGGTTTTTTCAGATGGCAAGCAAAAAATAATATAAGATCCTCGCAATTTGCCTGAAAATAATATGAATTTGATGATTTAGCATGAAGATAGACATGAGTTTGCTGGAATATGACATAGTTTTGCCCCCAAATGACCCGTTTGCCCCCAAATGACCCGTTTGCCCCCAAATGACCCGTTTGCCCCCAAATGACCCGTTTGCCCCAAGAGATGCCCTTTGCCTTAGTTAACCCGTTCCCTTCGAGTTTTTGAAATCGCAATAGACTTTCTACACAACCCTCTTGGTTCCCATAGTCAAGGGGTTAACAGCATTGGGGGGGGGGGGGGGGGGGGGGTGCTGGGCTGCAGCCCCCTATCGTCTGCTCACCCCCTCCCCCTTTGTACCGTAAAACGCCTTCATGGCATGAACATACATGTATGTTAATATGTAGACACTGGGGCATCCTTACTCTAGGCTTTGTTTTCACAGAGCAACATCTGTGCATAGCTATATCAACACTCTACTCAAATATCCTCCCCAGTTGTTGGGTGAGAGTGAGAAGCTTAGGGCAAGGGCGTTCAGTACATTTTTTGCTTAAATGCTTTCTTCATACTAACTTGTTGTAGGATAAAGAAAAGCAAAATATATATAGGCTTCCACAGCAATCATTGAACCTGATATCTCATACATGTAGATTGTTATACCTGTGCTCTGACCACAAAGCTGTAAACTCTAGTGATGCTAGTCAGAAGCACAAACTCAAAGGATGAGAAACAAGGGATAAACCAAAAATCAAAATGATGTGCACAGCTTTTTAATGGCATCTATTTTGCCATGGAGCTATGCAAAAAGAGCATGAACAGAATCATGATGGATAGAACAAATTTATGCAAAGTCGACTTTGGGTTAAGTTTTCCCCCGTGTTGATATTTATTTGATTTTGGAATCTACCATATTTTGTTCAATTTTAGTGCAATATTCCAAGCAATGTGCAGTGTTTTGCATTGTTTTACATTCTTGAAAGCAGGTTTCCGCTCTGCTTCGTTGTTTTTTGTACTGTGCATTTTCTCTTCTTCCACTACAGGTGGAGGCCATGGATATTTGACAAACTCATAAACAATATGTTGTTAGGTCATGATCGTGAACATGCTGCATGTTGCGCATCTCAAGTATTAGTTTTCACAGTCATAATTTTGTTGCCATTATTTCTCTAAAAGGTGATATTTTTTCATCAGACATTTTTTAGTGAAGGGCTCCTAATAGGCCCAGTAAATCTCTCAGAAAAAAATATTGGTGAATACTTAGCCCATAATCCAAAAGAATAGTGTCACTTTTCAGAGTCATAATGTTATTGTCAGTGATGATTTAAAAACTAATAATTTTCAGCATGTATTGTGGATTGAAATGTAGCTGATAGAGCAATAAAATCTCTCAACACTGCTTTGTAGGAGAGCAGCAATATGGGAAAATTATATTAGTTCAACCTGATCTTGCTGAGGGTTAAAGGGATCTAGAATATTTTTGACATACATGTTGCAAAAACTGGCAAATGGTTGATAAAACGTGATCTGAGATCTGGCATATCCACTCAGTGATGTGTGAAAATTCCACATTAAATAAATGTCATGAGAAATGAGCAAAAATACAAAGTGATATTCGCTAAAAAATATGTTCGCTGTACACTCATTAAACGTATCCAGAAGATAATTATGAATCTGAAAACTTTGACAACCGTACATGTCTTTATAATGAAAGAGCAATTTGGAAAACTGAAAGCTGTTCCATGCTTTTATTGGTATTGCAAAAAAAAAATACGATGAGGTATGTGAGAATAGTTCCAAGTAAGATTTGAGAATTTTAACAATGTTACTAGATCCCTTAAGTTTAAAGGAAAAATGTTAGTAACTTTGTCCAACCAGAATCACTGATATTGAACTTTTATCATACTTTTTTTAAAGCTCAAACCTGATAAGAGCTGGTCCAGAAATGCTTCCTCTATGATCTACATGTGTACAGAGAATGCAAGTTACACCAAAATGAACCAGTCTGAAATAATAGAGGCATGAGAATGTTTATTTTCTTGGAATTTATCTTTTGTCATTGAGATATTTATGATTGATTTGTTAGTTATCCTATGGGATGATAATTTAATCATTAATATTCAATCATAATTGATCCTTGGGGATATTTAAACTGTGTACAAACCTTTGACAATGAATCATCAAATGGCAAATTGCGTGATTGATCATATTTCAACGGCCTGACATTCATCTAATATTTAACATTCACACACCCTTCAGTGGACGTAGCAGATCACATGAATGTTTCATGTACACTGCCTCAGTTTGGCCAAGTGACTGTTAAGTGTTCTATTCCCTTTAAGTTACTGCTTGACATTTTGGTGGGAGCTCATATACCATGTTTCATGAACATTTATTGTAGATTGGGGACTTGTTTTTACATTATTTATGTGTTTTGCACATTTGTACTTTGACAGATCATATTGAAGCATTGCTTGGGATTATTTGATGTGTCACCTTACATGTGGACAATATCTGTAGAATCTATAGAATGTTAAACAAACCAAATCAAATCAAATCAAATCAAATCAAATCAAATCAAATCAAATCAAATCAAATCAAATCAAATCAAATCAAATTAAACCAAATCAAATCAAATCAAATCAAACCAAGTTGAACAGAAACCAAACCAAACCAAACCAAACCTGAACAAACTTAACTTAACTTAACTTAACATTTAACTTTAAACTAAACTAGACTAGACTAGACTAAACTAGACTAGACTAGGCTAGGCTAGACTAGACTAGACTAGACTAGACTAGACTAGACTAGACTAAACTAACCCAAACCAAACCAAACCAAACCAAAAGCAAATTAAGACAACAAAACAATACTTCTTTAGCAAAATCAGCCGATATCATAAAAGGGTATTATAATTTTCTTTAAAAATAAAGCTACATGTATGACACTGTCACGGTGTCCATCCATTCATGTTGGTCAGTGAAATCAATTTAAGCAAACTACTTATTTTCTTATCAGTGGCGTAGCTACGGGGGGGCACGGGGGGGCACGTGCCCCCCCAATAATTTCGAAAAAACAATAGAAAACATAAGGGGACATTTTTTGAAAAAACAAAGAAATACATAAGGTGTGCCCCCCCAATAATTTTCGTGCCCCCCCAATCAGTCCGACCACGCTACGCCACTGTTTCTTATGTAGTGTAAGTGATGGCCATTGAAGTAAACGATACGTTTGATGCACCAATTCCAAGCATTTTATCGAATAATTCTGAATAAGGAAGACATTCACAATAAATTGCACTGTGAATAAAACAAAATTGCTGAAGTGGTGCACGGTTGCTTCCATTGCAATTCTAGATTAATATTCTGTGCGTCCTTGCGGATGAGATAGCCAGATTGGCAATTCTGAATTCCAGATAGAAATTTATTGTTAATCAACATTGAATGAGTGTCCCCGTTGCCAATTGACCTACAATATGAGCTACATACAGGTTTGCATTCAAGTATCTTACAATCAGAATATAACATGTGGAACCATGTTAAATCTATTTTGCATGCAAATAGCATAATTTGATAATGCAAAGGAAAATTCTGGGTAAAATTAATTTTAACCATGCATGGTTTCTAAAAGACCATTGAGTTATTATTCACACTTTGACCTGAATTATTATTGAAGGGTAAAATTGAACCCTACATTATTTTGATCCATTGGTTACTGGGTAAACTTTAACATACAATTAGTCCATGTGTTATATTTAGTATTAATTACTCAAAATTACAATAAATGACATGATTTCACCTCTATATTTAGCCTACTGTATTTGTGTAAACTCCGCTCATTTTCTACCAAGAAGGTACATTATTTTACAAGAAAGGTTAATATTTGTTGCAGTCATTAAGTGTGTATTTGTACCAATTAAGTGCCAAAAAAACGGTTAAAAACATTTTTAGCAATTCCAAATTTGAAACCTGTAAAACACTGAAAATAATTAGAAAATGTCTGATATATTGCCAATCACATCTTCAGAAGTTTGCCTTGTTATGGAATAAAGGTGTTACAAGGCAATATTTTGTTTTATGGTACCGTACCACTAGTTATCTTAAAATGACAAAAGTGCCTTTATCATATTTTGTTCATGAACTCTTTATATTGAGTAATTCCTGTGGTCTAGCACCCTTGCCACAGTCCCAGTTGGACCACAGAGACTGGACCAGGGTCTGGCATTCCTAACGGTGGTGGTCTTCTTTGAAAGGACTGGAACCCAACTGGGCCTAGTCCAAGTGTGAATCAGAGATATGCTAAGTGGACCAAGCCTGCTATTAAAATAAGGAAGGGAATATAATATCGAGCATGGATAGGCTGAAATTTAAGTCATAATAGTTCTCATAGCACATTCTTATAACCTGTGTTATGTGATCTGCCACCAACAAACCCAAATAGTGTCACAACATTTAAATAGTCTGATTTGGGTATTCCTAAATTCTCCATTATCGTAGCTTTCGGGTGATATATATAACTTGTTATACTTCGGTAAAATACATAAAGGGTCAGAAATCTAGTATGGACACAGACACTGTATTGACAAAGTCAGCTATTTACTGAATTTTTCCCAGCTTTACATTTGGCAACTTTATAAAGGTTTTGTGGTCGCATGATTAATTTCTTGACCAATTACTACAATATTTGAATATTAATTTCTGTAAGTGTATGATTACAGTATCTGTTCAAGTGGAATATTTTAATCATAAATCATACAGACATGAATGAAGATGCAATATGAAGATAAAAGAGAAAACGAAAAGCCAAGCAAAAATTTGTTCAACTTCGATTTGACCCCTCTCTCACCTCAAGTTCAATATTTGTTGTTCATTCAAATAAGATTGTTATTTAGCTCTCTGTTTGCATACCAATATTTTATATGAAACTAAGTCTCTGAATTGTGCATGATATTTACAAGAACAACATTGTTGGAGGAAGGTTTCGCAAAATAAAGTTGACCCCTAAAAAGTCAAATAGCATGATTGACCTACCCATTATGAGTGGAATAAGAAGAAAAATCAAATAAGAAAGAAGGACAAGAATAGAACAGAAGATTAAAAGGAGAAGGGTATTCATGAGTAACAGAAAAGGGAAATGGAAAAATATTTGTAGAGAGATGAAGGCATAAAAATGGAGTTAAAGATGTAATGAAGGAGAAATAATTTGATTACAATAAGTATTTAAATTGGTCACGTTCTTTGCCAGCGGGCTTGAGTTCTAGAACCAAGCGTGTTGTGCCAGAGGAAAGATTGGAACTGGCAGGAGATATTAGTGGCATGCTGCCCTCTTGTGCTCATTGCTAGGACAACCTTCTGAGTATACAAAGTGGGGAGGGCTACGAGTACCAGTTGTACTGTATATTAAAGTCTGTTTAATATGGGAATGACAAAATCTGGGAGGAAGTTTTATTGAAATTCTGAAAGAGAAGGTGCAATGTCACTTTTTGTAATTAAGAGGTGATTATCATGTTTAAACCTGTGAGTTTTGGGATAAATGGATGAATATTAAAGGCCAAGTTGAGTTTTGGTAATTTCCAAAGTGCCCCCCCAACATCGATTGTAACGGATTTGGTTGATTTCAATTCCATATGAAAGATCATCGAAAAAAACATGGGAAATAATAATAATTTCCATTCAAATGCTCTAATTGTTGTGAAATTTGCTTTCAAAATATCATATAAAAGTGGTTGACGCCCGGGTATCACTTTTTAGAACCGCTAGTGCGAGGCACTAGCGTTCTATGTTCTCCTAATAAAAGACTGAAACCAAATATTTGTGTGCACGCTAATTGTGCTTAAAACTATGCATATGATACGGTACTTACCAGCAATTTACTCTCCAATATGTGATCCAACTACCGGGTGGATTAAGATTATGATTTTTCCTTCCATTCCGCAAAAAATCAGTGATATATGCGCCTCATGGACCAGTCTCTCCGTGTGTTAGCGCGACTGTGAACGAAAGGCGAACGAATGCGAATGGGGCTTGCGAGTTGCGTCAACGGCAGTGTTGGAGTCATACTTCTATGGTTGCGATACATAATATACACGTACCGTACTACTGTATTACCGCACACAGTGACTGCACTACAGTCCCGTATTACCGCACACTGCACTATACAGTCCCGTATTAGGACCTACAACGCTAGTGCTTCGCGCCGAGTTAATTTGACACTTCGAGTTGTAACGGCTCTTTTTGAATGATAACAGGGGTTTTACTTTGTCGTTTGTAATTGTGTATACTTTTCGAGCATGGTGAAGTTATAACTATTAGTTTGTATCGTAATCGTGCAGGTTTTGGTTACTAAAGTTAAGTTTGACCAATACTCAACTATCCCTTTAATACACAAAATAAATATTAGACATCACATAGATGAGGTTTTGGTGTACAAGATTGTATGCAAACTCTATTCAGCATAAAATCAACTTAACACCCTTCTCACTCTCACTGAAGACAAGGTTTCTTTGCTCAAACCCCATTTTGCCCTACTAACACACATGTTACTTGAACAATTTTAATTTGGATCATGTTTGATAATATTATTGACAGGCTTGCTTTTCATCACTCCCAGAAAATTCCTAGCCTTCCACATCACATTTGTTCTTAGTTCTGTCATGTATTTGAAAGGATATGGGGTCTTTTAACTCCAATAATATAACTTTTCTATTGTTTTTCATCAAAACATACAAATAATAACTTATTTATAAAAGTCCACAAAATAGCAACATTTAATTTTGCTTATTAAAGGGGTAGTTCAGTTTTGGTGTAGAGGGCGCTGCACAATATAATTTTTTGGTGAGATAATGAAAAGCTGAGTGTAAAATTTGAAAGAGCATACAATTTTAATGGCAGAATAAACTTTATTTGATCAAAATCGATTCACGTCTCCGTGACGTCTCCTGGAGACTAGCCGAGTCTCCGGTGAGTCGCGGGGAAATCAAACATGTTCGATTTTTTTTGGAGACTTTTTCCAGTCTCCAGCAGGTCTCCGCGACGTCTCCGAGACCTACTGGAGACCAAGGCGACTGAGAGGAAATGTTGCGGCGACGTCTCCGCGACACTGCTTGACGTTGCTTGACCCACTTTAGAGACCACGTGACTGAGGTGTTTATCATCTTGTTTTAGATCTAGGTATATAGACAGGCAGAAGTCCCGGCGACGTCTCCGCAACCTTGTGGAGACCCATGGTGACCTATCGGAGACGTCGCGGAGACGTCGCGGGCGTCGCCTTGGTGAGATTGCAAGCCATTTTCGGGTCTGCCGAGTTGCCGCGACTACCGCGACTGATCAGTCGCTGCAGTCGCGGCGACGTCTCCGCCAGTGAGATAGTACCTTAAAGCTCAGCCTTACCAAAACTGTACTACCCCTTTAATGTATGTTGATAGTTCTGTTGTGTATTATAATAGTTTTGATCCTCTAAACTCCAATATATCTAGTGAAACCTGTGTATTTTGACCACCAAAGAGAAACAATAAACGTGGCTGCTGTAGACAAGTGACCTCTATAGACAGGTTCCATAACATGTCTTCACTATGCAGGGAATCACTTTGGGCTGGTTGGCTGCTTTAGACAGTTGAATGAACTATGTAAGTCAACTGAAAACAACATTTCACTTTGCATCAACAGTTAGTTCTGTCATTTTGGAATATTTTGGAACTTCACTAAGAGCCTTTCAGCTGCAATTTTTCTGGTTAATACTCTGAATGAGGTTTGACTCTCTCAGAGGACAAAATGTGAAATCCAAAGACCTACAAGCTTCTGTGCAAGCAATGCTCTACACCAAGTGATGTTGAAATGTTATAGATCCCCTTTGTGACATGTAACCGCAAGTTCTAGTAAAGTCACAAAATTTAAACTTTCTAATTTCTCAAAATCTCAAATTTCCAGTGATTTATAATGTGGTATAATATTTGGTAACAACAATCTTTACGCAAAAGGTTGAAAAACCTTTTCAAACAATGACTTTCACAACTGTATAATTATAGCCAAGGTCAACATTAACATTTTTTTTTTTGGGGTTACATTTGTGGAATTAATAAGGGTTTTGTGGGACCTGCTCATATTTGTTTCACATCACTTTCTCCCCGCTAGAAAGTCAGAGAATTAGTAGGTTAATACCCTGAACGGGGAGACAGGTTTCCCCCAAGTCGCAGCCTGTGAATGCATGATTGGCTGGCTATGAAAACAACTTCTTGTTCCTCTCTTGTTTCTGCCGCCAGGTATTTGTGAATGGCAATTGGCAAATGCTCGATCAACTTTCAGATTTTCCTTCTCTTCCGCCTTTAAACTTCCCTCAGAAGTCATAACATCTGAGAACAACAGAGGAAGGAGTTTTAAGAGAGATTATGAGTTGAGGAAAGATTTGGGGGAGGAGTAGTGCAAGAGGTGTGAAGAGAGAGGGGGAGATGGGGGGGTGGGGGGGGGGGGGACCATGAGGAATGCGAGGTTCAGCTTTTATTTTTGACTGCACGACAAATATTTCATTTTAATCATGAAAATATATCTCTGCTGGTATTTCAACAGCATTCATGAATGCTCAACAGCATTCGTGAATGCTTTTACAGCATGATTTTTTTAAATATTACAAAGGTTGACCAAATACTCTTTATTTCCTTTAATCTGTTGTTTGAGTTCCTTTCTCTCCCAGTAGGTTACTGTCTGAATGAAGAATGCCACAACTCTAGAATCTGGGTTTCTGATTCAGGTCATGTAGTCATGACAGTGAATGCATGGAGGAGATGACGCAACACATTTGCACTAACTTAAATGTGACATCATCACATCTCGGTCAATGAACAAGATTCATGTCATATTTTAACCCTTTCAAGATGGGTCCCCCAAATAACCAGACAGGGATCTATAGAGAATGCATGTTAAACAAAACCAAAACTATCTTAACCCATTGCCTATGGAAACCGGGTGGTCTATGTACAAAGTCAATGGGGATTTCAGAATGTCGAAGTGAAGGGGTTAACATGGGTTGAAGCTAACCTTCATTTATAATTGATGTTCCAATTCCACATTACAAAGATATATATCTGTGGATGTACAGTACGTGCCCTAATTAATTGGGCAATATTTTGTAGACCCCCATTGTCAGGGGAGGTGTAGGTTTCTCATTCACTACACCAAACTGTCATCAGTTTTAATAACTGACGGTAATCATTGGTTGGGAAAGAGAACGTCCCTAAGTTATGTATTGCTGATATAAGATATTCTTATCATCTGATGATGTCCATGCCCTAATTGATTGGTCAAAAAGTTTGGGATCTTTGTAGAAACCCAATTTAGCATTTGTTTAGCCTCCAAAGCCTGATTGGCAATTAATTGTAGGATTGATCAATTGATCCTACGATCAATTAATTGGTTGTAAAATTAATCATGCATTTTTTTTGTTACGGGCCCTGTTCTTCTGTTTTAGGTCAATGCTCCTGGAAAGAGCCACGGAGAAAAGAAAGAATTTTGTAATATGAACCTCTCCCTCAACTTGCTTCCTGCTCCTCATATTAATAGATACTGACTTAGAATTTCTAACTGTTATGTTATTTAAGGTACTTGGCAAGTTTCTTGGAGGACAATTTCAAAACAGTTCATTTCGGAGGTGTAATATTGATCAGGGGTCTTATGTGCATGTACAGCCTGGTAGTGTACACATTTTGGTGTAAATTATCCAAATACAACAATATATCTTTAAAATTAGCCATTTGATAGCTTCTAAGGTCAATAAGGCCTTTGTAAATTTGATTCCTTTTTCTCAACTGAAACAAATATGTGAGCGAGTCTCGTGCTGTGAGCAAGAATGCCTCTGGACAGCTGAACACTAACTTGATTCTGTCGTCCGATTTCAGTTTATTCGCAACATCGATTTCATCTTAGTATACCCTAATTGTTTGATGATAAGAATTTGGAAGACTATTTTGCTTGATTGGAAGCTGGAAGGTCTACTGGTCTAACTTGACTCTGCCCTCTGTCTCCTTTTCACCATCAAGTTGTGACATCCATTTGTTTGTGGAATTCAGTGAGTCAATTTTCTTGATGGAAAGACTAGTTATCATAATTGGCGCACTATTTTAAGAGATTCTGATACCATATTTTGCTTTATCAAATTATTTTTCATGCTGAATCTACAGTTGTTTACTGTTAAATTTTGCTTGGAATTGTCCAACTCTGGTCTTCTTGATTGAAAATAAGAGTACTAGTCTTTTTGTGGTACCTACAGTATATGCCTTTTCAAAATCTCTCCTCTTTGCATATATAAGTTGGATAATGCAGCCATCATCATTATTAATGTCATAATCAGCATCATTACCATCATCGTCATCATGTATACATCGTATTTGTCATTATTGTCATCATCGACATTGTCATCAATGTTATCGTCATTGTCTTCATCATCCTCATTGTCATAACAGTGAATGTCATCTTCCCTATATTCTTATTCATCATCATCTTCATCGTCATCATCATCATCATCATTATCATCATCATCATCATCATCATCATCAGCGTCATTGACATTGTCGTCGTCATCATCAGCATCATCATCATCTTCATCATCCTGATTTTTACAAATAATGTTATTTGTCTTTGTTTTAAAAGTCTTCCATTTATGTCATGTCTGTGTGCCTTTTCGAAAATCCTTCTTTACACAAGTTGGATAATGCAGCACTCATCAATCTCACTTCATCCCTAAATGAGACAGAGGGATGAGGCAGAGGGAAGATGGGAGAGAAGAAAACAAACTTGGCCTGGTAAGAGGTCCCATCAGTCACTGGGTGCCAGATACTAGACCTTGATTAAGTGAATATTGGGAATGTGTCACATTATCAATAGCGTTGTCGTCTTTGTCTAAGTTGTCATTGTAGTCATCATCTTCCTTGCATCATCATCCATCAATGTTGTCTGTTTTGTTATCATCAATGCCATCATTATCATCTCCATTTTCATCCTCATCATCGTAACATGGTCACTGATGTCATCATCATATTCTTCATATCAGCAGTACTAGCATCCTCCTCCACCTCCTACTCCTCATCATCATCATCATATGTGCCTTATTAACATCATAATCATCATGATCATTATCATCATCATTATCATTATATATCCTCAATATGTGGTTATTGTATTCATCATTGCCATCATCATTACCATCATCATTTTTATCATCATCAACGTCACTAGTCAATATCATCCCCACTAATTGAATTCATGGACATGCAATGCTTTAATTGCGAGGAGACATAATGGTAATTTTCATCAGATTGTCTTGTTTCTTTTATCTGGAAGAAACGTTAATTGCATCGAGTCTCCTCTTGAGCAAATATTGAATACACTGTCTCCTCATTCTGTCTCTCCTCCCTAATTCATCTTTTGGAGACAGTTTTGTGACATCTCGACCGCATCCTGCAATCTCTAACCAAACAAGAGTTAATCATTGAAGCATCTTAAAACGTGATCATCTTTCATTATCGACTTTCTTCTCTGACACATGTTTGTTATTCCATTTGGCTTTTACTGCTCTTGTATGTTGCATCTCGAAGCATCTTTAATGTACAGTAGTTTCCTCTGGTATTTATCTGATATCTCCCTTTTCTTGTTAGTATTGATTCTTTCTCATTTTGGAGGTCTTTTTCTGATCTTTCTCTTTCTGTCTTTATTTTAAATTGCTACATCTATAGGTTTTGCTCCTTCCCTGTTCCCACCTTATTGCAGATCTATTTTAACAAGTTCAAGACTCAATGGCCCGTATTCACAAAGGAGGTTTGTACAAACCATGGTTTAAACCATGGTTTACATCTATGGAATGCCAATTGTAAACTGATGGAGAGAGAATGTGTACCATCAACATTGTTAACAAGTAAGGAATTTACATTCTCTCTCCATCAGTTTACAATTGGCATTCCATAGATGTAAACCATGGTTTAAACCATGGTTTGTACAAACCTCCTTTGTGAATCCGGGCCTTTGACTTTGGTAACATTCATTGTCCATAGACCACACCCCAAGTATCTTTGGGACCAATCCTGAATGGGTTAAAGTTTCTCCCCCTCACTTACTTTGTTTCCCCCCTTCATGTCTCTATAAATGTATCTCTCCTTTGTACTGTTTCTCTGTTCCTTCCTTTGCTGTTTCTTGTCTCCTCTCCTCCCTCGTCTCATTTGCTCTTGGGTCTATTTCCATCTCTATCTCTCTCTTTTATAGATCTTTCTATCATACATGTATCTAACACTCTCATTTTACCTTCCTCCCTCCCCCTCTTTCTGTTACATATTTTTCTTTCTTTTCTTGAAATTACCTTTACCATCTTCTCTCCACACCCCCCCCCCCCCCCCCCACACCCCCATTTCATCTCCCCTACTCCTTTACTTTTTTCTCTGTATTCTTTCTATTTCCACCTACCTCTTCTCTTCTCTGTCTCTATCTCTCTCTAATACCTGTCCTAGTTCCCCTCTCCATCTCACCTCCTTCCATCACACATAGTCGTCCGCCCAGCTCATTAACTGTGACCTCCTTCCCTCCCCACACGCTCACACGTGCTGGATACAAGGCCAATCCCCCCTGTCAGTCGCTCCATCGATCCTTCATTTCGTTAACTCCCGGCTCTCTCTCTCGTCAAACAAGTGTTTACATTTTTGCGATACCCATGTGATCTCCAGTTCGTTTCATTGGTAGTGAAACAGGCTTGATCATACCGCTCATGCTACTGAATTGTTTACTAATATTTCATGTGCGGCTTGTGCTGTGACACATGCTTGTACGTTCATTACTTTGCTGTGTGCTGCGTTCGATTCTACTCCCGGCTCCGTAAACCCTTGTTTACATTTGTGATACCATAACAAGGTAACAAGGTAATCTCTCATCCAGTTTTGATATTGAACGAGATGGATCTTCATAAGTAGGGATCTAATCCTGCTTGATATATAAATGGAATTAGCTGACATTTCATATTTAACCAAACGTGGATCCTTTGATGTGAATTTCATGGTGGTAATTTTAATTTGAAGCTTGAGCGTTTTTATAATCAAACATGGATCATTAGTTGTGAATTTCATAGTGGTGGTTTTCATTTGAAGCTTGTGTGTTCTAATTATTTTTGTTAGATGGTCGATGGTTCATTTCATTTGATTTCATTCTGAGCTCCAAGTACAAGTGTTTGCATTTGTCTGATGCACAGGTTTTCAATTATGAAGCAGGCTCATTCATACTGAAAGGATATTTCATTGTGAAATTTTCCAATTGTTGGTGTTTTGCCCTCTGTATGAATGATAACAGCCCTGGATCAAATGGAGTGAATGTGGAGTGAACCCTCCAGAAAATATTGCGTTTTCTTCAATTTTTTAATAGAAATATGAAGTATTTGTTGCTTCTTTAAACCTTAAGGTAGAATATGTCCTGGATAATGTGCATCAATTTTTGTGAGTCATGCAAGGTTTATTTTGTGACTTAATTTCTAAATTTTTTCCAACTTGCTATTTGAACTCTTATTTTAATTTTAGTATTCTAATTTGCATTATCATTCCAAGTATCTTTTGCTAGAATTATACCTTGTTCACTGCCTATCAAGGAATACATTTCCGTCAGGAAGATTCACATATATTTTCTTATTTTCATTGTATAACAACAGGCTTAATGGCAAATGTACTTGTGCATAGTATGCTTCATTTTAAATTAGATACATATCCTTGCAGTTCCAGGCAGTGGTGTAGCTACAGGGGGGGGGGGGGGGGGGAAACATCAGGGGAAAATAATTGAAAAAACATAGAAATACATAAGAGGTGGTGTCCCCCCCCCCCCCAATAATTTGTGTGCGCCCCCCCCCCCCCTCCCCCCTGATAAATCTGACCATATTGCGCCACTGGTTCCAGGTGCCCCAGGGCTCATGTACACGATAGAAGTGTAAGCCTCAGGGGCTTTTTCAGTAATTGTGTGATATATTGAGATGGTTGACGCAGTGAAAGTGCAGTGACCTTTATTCCCATACTATCAGTAGTAATATCATTATGCACTATGAAAAGTATTCCCAAGATAATTATACTTTATATGGAACACTTTTCTGATTATCTCTTTTTAATTTAACCTGTTCAGTATTGGTCCTGAATATACTCTGGCTTGGGTCTATGGAGAATGCATGTTATACCAAAATCAAATGGTCTGGAGTGGGTTAAGAAACTGAGCAAAGCTGGTATATTGGCCTTACTTTACTCATTAAACACAGTGCATGTATGTAATTTGTATTTCTTTTCATATCATATTTTTTTGCTGTGCTAAATTTATCATCAGTTTTCAAGTGCTTTTACTCTCTCTGTACTGAGCTGATTTTATTTCGACTATGTTGATAGTTGAATCAGGATTTCTTTTGAAAAGCATAACAAACTCATTGCTCTATTTTTGGTATGATATCATTAAGAGGATTAAAAGGATTAGGTAATCCCCAATCATTGAATGTGCCAAATGACACTCAAAGCATGAAATGGGTTAATTGTGGACCCGGTATAAAGAGGATTCCAAAATCTACTAGGGAACAGGTTTAAGGGGGAGTACAGTTTGGGTAAGGCTGAACTTTAGTAACCAAACCTGGACAGTAACATTATAAACTAACAGTTATTTACTCCACCATGCTCGAAAGGTATACCATATTACAAACAACTAAGTAAAAAGCCTGTTATCATTCAAAAAGAGCCATTAAAACATAAGAGGGCACTTTCTAAAAAGGCATTGGTTTCAACCATTTTTCATACAAAATTATGCAACATGTGATGTTTTATTGAAATAATGATTAAATAGAGAGATCATCAACAACTTACTATTTAAAAAACGCTTTTGAACATTTTTGAAAAAGTGATGGCATTTTGTACATTTTTTGAAAAAATCATCTAATTATTTGGGCCCCAAATAATTATAAGATCAGATATATTTATTGATATTTCAGCCGTTTCTGGGTCGATTTTGACCAAATAAAGTTTATTCTGCCATTAAAATTGCATGATCTCTCAAATTCGACACTCAGTTTTTCATTACCTCACAAAAAAATTGTGATGTGCAGCGCCCTCTCTACCAAAACTAAACTACCCCTTTAACTATTATGATTTAAATATGATATCGGCACATACAACTCAGCTATTTGCTGAATCTGATACTGGCAGCTTAAGCTACATTGTACAATACAAACATACGAGCATTAATAACTGTTACAGTTATTAAATTGCAATGCTCGTAAAAATAGATTTGGTTAATTTTATTTTGACAAGTATTGTGTTTGGACATATGCCAGTTTGTGTGTTCCATTGACATCATTACATGAACAGTGAGCTATAGCTAGTCGGTCATTTGATTACAATCGTCCTTGAGTAAGAATGGACGTGTTATTTATTGCTGTTTAACTCTTTCCTTCCCAGTTGCCAGTATATACCACAGATATTATGATGTTTGCTACTTTTTAGGTGAAACATAATGCTGAATTTATTTTGTTTACATATTAAGCTATATGAACATGCGACTCTAGAGGTTGAAAAGGACCTACCTGAACTGCATTTGACAGTGTTGCATACATTTTACATTGATAAGTGCATTGTAGTTAATACACAGTGCAATATTCAACGGATCATATCAAATGCATTTTCAGATATTTTGTATGTTTTTGGATGAAAATAAATACAGGAACATTATATCTCTGCAACATATTTTACAGCATTCCTAATTCAAGTAGACATTTTACAGCTCTATAGTACATAGTAACAATCAAACCCAGATAAAACAAGGGACACATTAATGCATTCATGTTGATATTATAAACTGTGCCATGGTTCATATTCTATTTCCCTTACAGTTTGTATGTTTTAATTTAATTATTATAATACCAAAGAAAAACCAGATGTTAATTATATATAATTAACAAAACATCATCATGTATGTAAACAAGCAAGCTGCAATATTATTACAGCGCCTGCACTTATATACATACACGTAGTCCATGCCTACCAAGGCCTTGTGTACTACAGGCATTAAGCCTGGCCTGGATCAATAATTGATATTTACCGATGTGGAGTAATTTCGCCGATGTCATGTTTACCATTCCTATCTATTCAGTCCAATGGGAGCATCTAATTCGGCCTTGAGTAATGATTGCTGAAAAATATAATTCTATTAGATTATGAATAAATGATTGACGCTGCATATTAAATTTGTGTTATCGGAAAATGCCAATCATCGTTTGTTAAAATTTAAA
Source organism: Echinarachnius parma (assembly GCA_037951105.1). NCBI lineage: Eukaryota > Metazoa > Echinodermata > Echinoidea > Clypeasteroida > Echinarachniidae > Echinarachnius > Echinarachnius parma. Next base: position 23,660 of record JBAMJV010001394.1, on the reverse strand, counting down.
AATTAGAATAACGTTGTAAATTTAGAATGGTTTAAAATTGATTACATTTTATTACTACCCTGTGTATAGTGAATCTATATTGTAATATAACAAACCAGAGATAGAAATATATATATATTGTTGATTTTAAAAGATAATATAATTGTCGGCAAAAGCGCAACATCTGACAATGAATAGTATCAATATTACCAGACTGATGATTACTAGGACATTATATACATGTAACATAGTTATTATCAAATACAGTACTGGTTTGCACAAATGCTGTTGGCCATTTGGAAAAATTGTCAGGCAATGCCAAGAATATTTTTTAGCATTGATAACCTTTTTTTGGGGGTGTGGGGGGGGGGGGGGGGGGGGGGGGCTAAAAATGATTGGAAAAAATAACACTCCCTTCAAAGTCCAGGAATCCACAAAATGCATGCTTTCAAATCTAAGTAATTAAATGAAATGCATGTATTGTCAATTTCAATTATCAATCAATATAAATATTTAAAATCAAATTAAACAAATTTCAGATATTTAACATTGTTATTATATTGATGTGTAAAGTTTTGTTTTATATACAGTACTAATTAATACAAATATACTCACAAAATTAGCCAACAAATAGCAAACATGCTAGCTTCAGATATATGATTTAACTACAAAATGAAAGGGATATACTTTGCCTATCCAGGCATTAACCCTAAGAAGACAATTGCTGTGTTTTTAGTACATATTTATATGTCAAATTCATATATAGTTTAATAAACCCACAGGTCTGTATAGTATTACAGTATGCATTTAACTATTCCCGAATGCTATTTTGCAATGGAACAAATGTGATAGTGTGATTTTCACGCTTAATGAGATTATTTCTAATTTGTAATTCAGACTTTAATCCCTCTATAAATTCATTTTGGAAGAATTAAATAGCAAAATATATAGATATTGCGGGTGTTATATTCAGTAGCTGCATATTGGCTTTATAGTATTATTTGATAGTGCAGTATCAACCTCAAAGTAAAGGGCCCTACTAAATGAATTTGATATATCATGACACTTAGCCCTAATTCAATCAGGTATATAGATTAAATGGTGTATTTGGCAAAGTGTTTGAACTTGTATGTGTATGCAATATGTCCTTTTTTCATGGCGAAAGAAAACTACAATGGCTGGTGGCCCCATTTTTAATTTGTTCTGTATATTTCTTGCATGTTTTCCCTGTTTGAATTTATTTCATTAAAATAAGGCTCTGCGTCTCTTATTTTGAGATTTATCAGGTGGGGTTGTGTGAGATTTGTATTTAACTTCTTTCAAGTATGAGAATTGGAAAGGGTTTCTAGCAAATATCAATATTATAAGAGCTTTGTAACTCGGTGGTTTACAGTTCATCGGTCTAGATATCCAGAGATATCAGAATAAATTTATGACTTAGCCTAATTTTCTCTGCTGATTTAACCCCTTGCCTGCAGGAACCTGGTGGGCAATGTACACAGTCTATGGGCAATTCAGAATCTCAAAGGGAATGGTTTAATTCATTTGATTTCTTTCTCTTTGACAATAAATGGATCAGCAGCTGTGATATTCCTCCTCAATCCTATTCAAAGCCATTGTCCATTTTAATTGCCTTTGTGCTGGAATTATAGTGATAATCCTGATGTTGATACTTGCAGAAGATATTGAAAGAGCTTATTTTCTGGTAGATTAAACTCACACCTATTAATAATAGTGACTTCTACATACCATGTACAAATAGACTAGGTAGCAATTGTTGGCGTTGAATTTCACTCTGGTCACATCTGTAGCATTTTCACCTAACACCTTGATGCAAATAGTAATGATGTTTTCCAATAATTTGTATGGATCTACATCTAGATTTCGCATGTGTGTGTATGTCTGCCTAGATGTGTTTGATTGCTTGTGTGTTTGTACGTTTGTATATGTCTGCCTGTGTGTGTACATCTGTGTAGATCTTGTACTCTTTGTATGTGTATGTCAATGTATATTTGATTGTGTGTGTTGTTTTTTGTATGTTTTGTATCATGTTCAGATGTCTGGTGGATAAAATAGATGTAAATGTGATGTAGGTGAACATCATGTATATTTTAATGTTCATATATTATAATTTATGTAATTTGCAAACCCAACATTACAGTATAACTGTAACATGATTAATAATTTAAACATTACAAGTATAATGTCAAATATATCCAAACTGTGTTTCTTTCTGAAATGGCAAACCAAAGATTATGGAAATGTATTTGCTATAAACAGATTAAAATGAAGATCTAATGTTACATGTATTTCTGAGAAATACAATTGCATGTTTTTTTTTTCTTCTTTTTGATTAAAAAGGATATTACACATGTCAACACTCTAAAGAGGGTTGGTTTTGAGAGGATACAATGCATTCTTGAAAAAGGAAACTGTCTTCAGATGAATAATCCTTTAGAATGACCAGTAGGATACAGGAGAATGGTCATTGACTTTGTTTATCTTGTAGTTGTATTGTATTTAACAACTAGGTGCTACCTTCCTTTGCTACTTGGCTACATGATGTGTACACATACACACATATATATACCTGCTCATAATACATACATACAAACACACATATTTATGTACAAAAAAGGTAGAAGTACATACATTCCTTCACTGATGCACATTTACAAATAAACATCATTTTAGACTCCCAAATACAAACATGCTCACTCACACATGAATACAGACACATACATACAATAACACACATAAACATACAATGATATAAACACACACTGACATGCACACACAAAATTGTGCACAGAAATAGACACACAAACACACAGACATGCACACACACACAAATATGCACATACACATGTATGTGTACACAAATATAAACATAAACACACACAAACACACACATGCACGTGCTCACACTCATGTACACATAAGCACACACACACACACACGTACGCAAACATACACATACAAATGCCTTTACAGTGTGGTTTAGTAGGGATGGTTGAAGTAGTTTAATGGGCCGTAACCCTGGTAATAGACGCGATAGAAATCCCCCCACGCTCGCTCTTCTTTTAATAGTTCACCTGCACTATTTCCGCTAGAGCTTGCTACCGTAAATAGGAGTATTTCAGTAATAACGACTTGGTGTCAATGCTCGATTTCCTTCGTAATTAGCACTGTGTGTGTGTGGCATGTTCAGTTGTGTGTGTGTATTTGTGTGGCATGTTCAGTTGTGTGTGTTTGTGCATGTGTGTGTGTGTGTGTCTATATGTGCGTGTGTGAGTGTGTGTATGTGTGTGTATATATGTGCGTGTGTGTACGTGCACGGAACAACTTCTTGAGGTGCAGATTAAGAGTGCTACAGCAGTATTAATATCTGTTAACATTGTGGTGCACGTGTGCTGTGTGTGTATTTTGCTGGAGTTAACAGATTTACCTCTGTGAGCATCAGAGCAAATGTCTTTTCATTTAAGGTTTTGAGTGCATGTTTGAGAGGAGAGGCGGCTAGTTAGTAAGTTGCGGCTCCTGTCATCGGTCGGCACACGTCTGTAGATTATCGGTCAGAGTTTGACATCCACTGTGTACTTATTTTTGTTTTACTCTCTCCTCCTCTCATGGTATATATACTTTTGTTCTCATTTTCCTCTCTTTCCTTTTCTATCTCCATCTCTCACTTAGCTCTTTGTTGTTGTTGTTGTTGTCATTCTCTGTTTTCAGTGTATATTATAGTAATCTGTTATTTTTTTCTGTTTTTTTCTCGCCTTTTATTTAGTGGTGTACTTTAGTTCTCCCTTCATCTCTCTTTCTTTTTCCCTCAACCTGTCATTAATATATGTTCTGTTTCTTTTGTCAATCTTATTTTATAATATCCCCCTCTCTTCACCTTCCCTCCCTCTCTTTCTTTTTGTGTTTATTATTTCTTCTCATTTCATCTCTCATTGTATATTATCCATTTTTCTCTCTTTCTTTCTTATTTTGAATTTTTGAATTTTATTTTTTGTTCTTAGAACTTTTTTCCCCCTTATTCCTATCTTTTTAAGTAGCCTTTTCATCCTCTTACCCACCTTCTTGCTTCCACGCACCTCTCCCCACCCCCCTTTCCCTCAGTTATTGCCCCTCCTTTCTGCACCCCTCCCAGAGCAACCTCCCCCTCTTTCTCTCTCACCTATATTTCTTTTTCTGATATGCTCTGTCAATCTTGTCCCTAGCCCCCCCCCCCTCATCCCCCTCTCATCCCCCTCTCCTCCCCCTCTCCTCCCTTCTATCTTTCTCATTTTCTCCCTTTCTCATTTTCTGCCTTATTCACACCCTCTCTCTCTCTCCCATGTGCTCACCCAGTCTGTCTCGTTCTTGTTATTTATTTTCATGTGTAATCGGTGATGCGTATTTCTCCAGTTTTCATGGATCGCGTGCTATTACAGCTGGTATGACTAGCATGACCAGGGCATTACTCTCTAACTCCAGTATTTACTAGACAGTTCTTTATATTTGTGCTGCTTGAGAATTATTTTGTTTTCAACACTGCCAAGAAAGCATGTCATCGGTGATTCTAGGTTTGTTCTTGGATAACATTGTCTTGAGGGAGTGACATTTGTGTTCAAAGGAGATTTGTATTTTAATACTAAGTATGTCAAGGATTTTTCTTTAATAACATTGCCTGGAGAGTTTATCATTTGTGCTTCAAAGGAGATTTTGATTATATTTGCTACCAAGGATTTTCTGGATTTACTATCACTCAGTGAAGAGGCACATGTGATGTGTTGTTGATGATCATACATGTTATGGAATTATGTAATGCTTATTTATTTTGATAGATCATGTGTAAATCATCATTAATTAATACATTTGAAGGAATATTTTTGCTGTCCAATTGATGGATAGTGATCATACTCTGTTGATAGTAATTTTTTTCTCATTGGTTGACCTTGATCTTTACTAGGGTGGATTGTGGATGTTATCAGTATGGCACACTGGTGATATCATACATTTGTTGGAATTGTATATTGCTGGACGTTAAATGGATAATAGGTTCATATCATATATGGCTTGATATGTTGTGCTGTTTTACGATATTATTTGTAAATGTATTTTGCTGTTTTACCCATGTCCAAGTGATGTTCATTGCATTTTATAGAATTTTAATGTTTAACAAAAAAATAGCCTTGGGCATGAACAACTCATTATTGTAGAAAAGTTAGAAAAAGTGTATGCTGTTTTATTCTAAGATGGTCAATTATTACAAACATAGTAATGATATAATGCTATATAGTATTTTTATTATAAAACATCACATCTAAACAAATTATTCTTTGGGTCTCTCTCTTCTTGCAGCATTTACACATGAATGTTCATCTAGGCAATAATTAAATGGAATTGGTAAAGGCATACATTTAATTTGGAAGGATTTCTTTCAGTTGGCTGTTCAAAACCTCTAGAGTCAATGACCCATCACAATTGAAATGTAATGTGCCTTGAAATTAAACCATTGTGGATATGTGGAAGCTTCTTTTCACGCATCTCTCTGTGGTTATCAATTTCACTCAGACTTTGATGAAATCAAACACATATTTGACACCTTTAGTAATGATTTTTGAGGGAAAAAATGAGATTTCAAATGAGATTTCAATAATGATTTGAATGATCTCTTCCTTGGTTAATATCGCTACAATTGAATGTACTGTAATATTTGTTCATACATTTTGATTAATAATATTTTTCTATGTTTACTGATTCACCCTAGCAGCCATTGTGATTATTGTGTGATGTTTCCCAGACATGGAGGCATTGTGTAGGTCTGTGAAAAGTTATATTTTCTGCTTCTTCCTTCAGGTATCAATGTTACTTGGTCAAATACGACAGTATTTGAAATTTTGAATGGAATCTAGAAACGCCATACAGAAATTTGTATTGAATATTATTTTTTTTTGCTGCTGATTCACCCTAGCCATTCAACCATTGTGCGATGTGCCCTGAAAAGGAGGCATTGAAGATCTGTGAAAAGTTTTATTCTTGGCATCTCTCTTCCGGTAGCGATTTCACACGGACGTATTCTTCATCCTTGGAGTCGTTCAGCGAGATTCAATTTTGGGGATTGCTCACGTTGTCACTTTCGCTATAATTGGCTTTGGGTGCGTGTGTCTGCCCATGTGTTTGTGTGCAGCCATGTGTTCAGGGAATATACGCTGGATTACGCATTCAATAAATTCTTGTCCTTTTTAAAAAGTAGATGATAGATTAATATTTTTTGCGTTCAGTAAATTATCATCCTTTAAAAAAAAAAAAAGATTTATTAACTCGCAAAAATGCGAGCTTGGCATGTTAGGTGTTAAACAATATATTTATGGTATGACATATATATGTTGAGATGTATGACATATATATGTTGAGATTTACTTACTTTATGTCATTCATTCATTTTGAATGTAATACACAATTTTAACCCATTGCCTGCTGGAAGCTGGTGAGTCATGTAGTCACTCTATGGGGATTGCCAAATCTAGTAGGGAACAGGTTAACCCATTCCCACCCTGAACCCGAGCCCTGTATTAACTTTATGTGCATTGCAAAATCTAGTAGGGAACAGGTTAATGTTCTTTCCCAAATGGATCAGTGCTTAAAAATATAAGTAGCATTCTCTATTGCATATCAATGTCCAGGGGGTTTTTCACAAAGATCCGAAGTTGATCTTAGCACTAAGATGGTCTTAAATATTATGGAAAGCCATTAGTGTCTTGAAACAGTTTTATAAAAGTTATGTTGAAATGCATAAAATGTTGATTCAAATCAAATATTATTTTCTAATTATCAAAGAGATTCATAATCTTCACATACAATTCATGAAATATCTTTGATAATTAGAAAATATATATGATTTGAATGAACATTTGATGCATTTCAACAAAACTGTTACAAAAATGTTTCAAGACACTAATGGCTTTCCATAATATTTTTTAGACCATCTTAGTGCTAAGATCAACTTAGGATCTCTGTGAAACACCCCCAGGCATGTTGGATCGTTGGTCATGTTTTATTGTTGGTCATGATATTTTGTCCCCAGATGTAAACATACCTGAGCGGTCATTTTGTTTTATTTCCTGTCTCATTCTCAGTCAAACTTGTTTTTTTTTGGTGTTGAAAACTTCTGACCCACAACATAAATCCTAGAAACTGATGATTTTACTCATTTGAATGAAGTGTTTTTTTTTATCCGGATAGAGTTTCAAGCAACCTAAATCTGCTTATTAAAATGAATCATAGAGTGCCAAACTGACTACTTTTGATATTGTAGTATCAAGTTTCAGGCACCTTTATATCTGCTAATTAAAAATGAATCCTAGGGTGCAAAACGTACCACTTTTGATATTGTAGTCTTGAGTTACAAGCCCCCTACATCTGTATATCAAAGATCAACAATGGAGTGTTGAACTTGATACTTGTTATATTGTAGTGTTAAGATTCAAGTCCCCTTAATCTGCTCTAATTAAAATGGATAATTGAGTGTGGAAGGTTTCTGAACTGAACAGGAATATACCGGATCCCATATCATATTCAAATCCCCTATGCCCCAAACCAGGTTGAGAGATTCAGTCTCTGACTGGGAACGATGGGAAATATTACCAAACTGTATTAACCCCTTCCCTTCCAGATTGTAAAATCCCATAGACGGCCCACCAGGTTCATGTAGGCAAGGGGTTAACTAGAAGGGCCACCCTGGTGAAATACAAATAGTGTTGATTGGCAGAATTGACATTCTGTTCATAATTCTCAACTTCTTCACATCTTCCTCTGTAATAATTGATATTCTGTATCTCACCTTCCCTATCATACATTAGCTTTCTGAGGAGAACATGATGTACTATTGAATCTTTGATGGAGAAATATGGAATTGAGCCTGACAAGTGTCAATATTTCATCAAATAAAGACCCTTTAACAGATGAAAGCGAGTCTGTCAAATTGACATTTGCACATTATTGACATATCAACCACTTCAAGTGAAAAGTTATGACAGAGAGTTACGGAATTAAACTTGTCGAGTGTCAGAAACTCATTGATTAAAGACCTCTTTGAAGAAAGACCAGTGTTGAAAGTGGGTCTCAAAACATTGACAACAGCATATTATTGACATATTGCTCACTTGGACAGAGTAGTTATGAAGGAGGATTATGGAATGGAGTTTGACAAATGTCAGTAATTCATCAAATAACAACTTGTACGATGTAGATGAAAGTGGGTTTGCATAAATTGACAACGGCATATTATTGACACATTACTCACTTGGACAGAATAATTATGGAATGGAGTTTGACAAATGTCAGTCTTCTCAATGAATCTAAATTCTCAACTAGGTTCGTTGATTATATCGGCATACATACATTACTCATCGCAACAGTTGCAGTAAAACACTCTTGCATATGTGGGACGCATGACTTGAACTAGTTGTCATTTTTAAAGGAGACAGAGTGACAGAAAGTATGCTTGTAACATGACTTCAATCACGCTAGCCCAATTCTTGCCAACATTGCAATATATCAACATTTTTCAGAACGTGAACTCATGCTTGGGATTTATATTGTCTCATGTGGGCTGTGGATTCTTGCAATATTAACATTTAATTACTTTTGCTATTGTTGGAAACCTTTCTTTTGACACCCTTTAAGTCATATTTCTTGGAAACGCTAACAAAACTCTGACATACATGTACTTTCAACAATATTTTAATGGAAGCAATTATATATTGTCACCGTTTTTCAGAGAAACTCTTTATTTCTGAAATTAAAAAAAACTCTAAATACATCAGTGAAATAGCTTTCTGCCTCGTTTCATGGAAACCCTTGCTCATGTGGGATCTAACATTGTGTGCAATAATAGTCATAACAAATCTGTGTGCTGCCTAGCTCGGTCATTTCAGACCTTATGAAAAATAATAATTCTTTCGATTTTGATGCCGTGAGACGATGTGGATTAATGATGATGATTTTATGCGCGAGTTGGACGAGACGATCCAGGAGTTGGAGAGGATTGTGCATTGGAAACCTCGTAAGATGGTCCGTTTCTCGGCAGACGTCGAGAAATATTTCACGCTGACACCGCGCCACTGGAGTCTAGAGCTGGATAAAGATTCACTGGTAAATTTTGATAGCACTTTTCCTTTATTGATAATTGCTTCATGTGAAATCAACATAATTGTCTCTTTAAAAACAAAAATTGAAATTAACTTGTTAAGGTTTGTGTTCAGCTCTTTGTTTTTTATTGACAGTACTCTTCTCTTTACAAGAAAAAAAGTACATACTACTACAAATTCTAATGTACTTATACCTGAGTGTCATGCTTGTGCATGATTCCGACTGGCTTAAAAAATATGGCACTGTTTTACGCATGCGGTCCTGAATTTGACAGTGCATGTCATACCTTTTAATAATAAATTGTTGAAATTTACAACTGCCTGCCCAAAAGGGTTTTAACTGATGAGTTTCAGTCAGGGACACCGAGGCTTTATGATGTGAATGGCTTGATTGATGGAGCCATTCAGTACACACATTAAGGCCCAGTCACATATCACCGGATAGCTTAAACGGATGCCCGACGATTTGAAAATTTGCAAAATCCAATTATTCGGTGGGGAAAGTTGTCTCCATTGCTTCATGCGCAAAACATTCCGCCGGATAGAACAACGTACATCGCCTGACAAGGAACAGACAAGAAATGCATACGAATGAAGACAAACGGGAGTGAAAATCAAACTCCCCATCCATCGGGCATCCCTTTACGCTCTCCGGTGATATGTGACCGGGCTTTTATGCAGAGTGGGGGATGGGGAAGTAGGTCTATGGGTAGAGGAAGGGAAAGGACACTGCACAAGGTCATTGCACTTTGAGGGATTTACTGAACTGGGGGGTGTTTCACAAAGATCCTAAGTTGATCTTAGTACTAAGATGGTCTTAAATATTATGGAAAGCCATTAGTGTCTTGAAACAGTTTTGTAAAAGTTATGTTGAAATGCATAAAATGTTGATTCAAATAATATATATTTTCTAATTATCAAAGAAATTTCATGAATTTTATGTGAAGATCATGAATCTCTTTGATATATGATTTGAATCAACATTTTATGCATTTCAACATAACTTTTACAAAACTGTTTCAAGACACTAGTGGCTTTTCATAATATTTAAGACCATCTTATTACTAAGATCAACTTAGGATCTTTGTGAAACACCCCCTGGAATACATGTGTATTGTCTGTTGAGGGAGAGACGGGTGCTATTCGTCACTTTATGTATTTCTGAGATATTGTAAATAAAACCATGTTTAAAGTTTGGGAGCCTTGTACAAACCACACTAATTGGCTCTCTTTCATAAATAATCATAATAATAATGCATAATTTACATATAGCGCATTTTCCATATTAAATGTTCAAAAGTGCTGTAAGTCCAAGTTATTGAAAGAGGTGAGTTTTCAATTGTTCTTTTAAAAGATTGAATGAAGCTTGGGTGCCGAGGGTCAGAGGTACAGTATTCCCATTATAATTTTACAACACATACAGATAACAAAAACATACAAAATGATATGCAGAACTCAGTTTAGCAAAAATCAACTTAATGCCCTTCTTACTCTCAGTTGAGAAAGAGAAGAGTGTTAAGTCCTTTTTGTACTTCAGATTTTGTTGTACTTCATCCTTGCTCATTCTCATTTATTTGAAGTATATACTGTAGAACCCAGCCCAAGTATTTGGGGGAACCAGTTCTAAATGGGTTAAAGTTCCTGTTAGTGGAATGTTCAAAAATAATGTTTTAACTTTGAATTAATATAACTGTATGCTCATTTTCAATACCCGTTTAATTTGATGTTTTCATCATTTATGCAAAATTGCAAATGTAAGTTCACCATCATTACTTTGTGTTCAGTATTATTCATTTATGTATGTTTATTTGTATGTACTTCACTGTCAATATCTTCAAATGTTGGCTACCATAAATCATAATGTACATTATTTTCATATAGGAAGTCAACAAGCCCAAGTGTAATCACATTTCCTCACACTGTGTTAAAGTCATGTTAATCTAGAGTCAGAATATTCTAGATACAAAACAGAACTGCTTCATTTTTATGCTATCTTTTGTTATTCACTTTCTCTAGCACACTCGTGAACCAAAGTATCGAATACATTCCACGGTAATCAATCCCCGTTGTTTATAAAAAAAACATTTCTGGCTACTTTTGACCTTATTTTGCTAATTTCTATTTGCTTTAACCCATCTTTTATTTGCAAAGAATCTGAGCACAGTATTTGTTTTCACAATCAAATATATAATTTTCATTTTCATTTATAAATCGTAATCACCACAGCTTTGTATAACTTTGATTCCTGGCTATTGTTTACCTTTTGTTTTGTTTTTCTTTCATTTTGCCCCATATATTATTTTCTGCAAAGATTCTGTCTGTGCACAGTGTTTTCAATATTAATTCTATATTCTTTATTTCCAGTTATCTTTAGGGATAACCACAGCTTCATGCCAAATATGTTTTTCCATTTCTAAATTTGAGCACAAGCTTACTGGTATATGTGTGGTCATTCTATTAAATTATATTATTTTTAAAAGAAAAATTTGTTCTAGGTAACTGTGTCTATACCCAGCTTTTTATGTAAAGTACTACAGTAGTATAATGATAAAATATACCTTGTGCTTTTATCATATTGCTTTTCTTGTTTAGTTTTTTCCATTAATTATCCATTTATGTGGACGTGTTCAGCTGTATGTTGTTTTGAGTGTTTACCTGCACAAATATGTTCCAGACTTTGAGGCAATTAGGTGTATAGTCATGTAAAAAAAACAACATTATTTCACTAATGTTGATTAATGTATACGTCAAACCCCAGGTTAGTGAATTGTATTTCCCTGCAGTTCAATCACAATGTAATGTTTGCTATTGTAGAGTACCTTGTGTGAATTATGTGTTTAAATGTAATAACTTACTAAAAATTGATATAAACCATGAGTTAGTTAGACATCTATTTAGCTTTATTCTTATATCATATTTCTTTAGTAAATTTAATTTGGTGAAGGATGTAATTTAGAGTCAGAGTTGTTGATATAATGGCTCATCAATGCTGCATATTAGTTGTAAATTTGTTTGTTTAGTTTGATAGTTAAGTCTGCTGCAATTTGTATTTTAATGTTCTGTTATTTTCATTCACCATTCACTGTTCTCACTTTTCTACTGATTTTGCTAATAATTTTTATTATATTTTTTTAAATTAAACTCTGAAGACTTATTATATTGTCATTGTTGATAACAGGCTTTGGGCTTCTATTTAATTGTAATATTTACATCCATTATCATTGAGGCTTTCTCTTTGTATTAAAGCAGTGCATCATCTAACAAAAGCTCATCAAGATAAATCTTTTTCATTTTACGTGGAAATCCCATATCTCACTATGAAGTGATATCTCAGAAAAAAATTGATTAGAAAGCCCATCAAACTGTGATGTGATATTTCTATTAAGAAAATTGCCAATATTGCAAGAAAATTGGACAACGTGATTATCACAATGCTGTAGATGAGAGTTATGAGTACATGTAGGAGGAGTTATTGGGGAAGATTGAATGAAAATTAATTATTTATCCTTGGGATACTCCTGAGGGCATGGTATTTGAAGGCTGAAGTTTGATATCATTGTTATTTTATGAAAAGTGGAATGATATATCTAAGATTTCATTTGATTTGAAGCTAACAGTGAAGATTAATAAATACTGGTGGCCAATGATGGGATTTCTTGTTAGAATATTGGAATCTTTTGTTGTTCCATTTCATACAAATTTAGTTGTAATATTCACAGCATTTTAATATCGACTCATCAGTGCATCAGAGAAAAAATAATACTTGCCCTAATTGAACCATCATTTCCTTGGAAAAGGGATAGAGTACATCTTATATATTTTTGAAAAGGGGAGATTAATGTTTGAAATACAAGAGAAGAGAGATAGAGGGGGACAAAGGAAGAAATAAAGAGTGAGAGAGACAGAGAGGATGATAAGGCCAAAAAAAAAAAATGTTTTGATTGGCGTAACGGGCAACCAAAAATTAGGGTAGGTCAGTAGGGATTTTTTTTCTTTTTTTTTTTCTTTTTCTTTTTTTTTCTCGCACAAATACACAAAAACACACACAAAACACATCGCAATCGCAAATTCTATTGCAATTTTTTATTTATTTTTTATTTTTTGTTAATTTTTTTTTTAAAAATAAAATTCAGAAAAAACCTCTAGGGTCGGCGTGCATTAGCGCCGGTATTTTTAGGGGCGGGCGGGTTACGCCAATCCAACCATTTATTTTTCATGGCCTAAGGGTAGATGAAGAGAGTATTGTTAACCCATTGCCTACAGGAACCTGATAGGCTGATGAACTGTATAAATGAGAAATAAACATCTAGTAGTGAACAAGTTAAAAAGGAGAGGGGGAGAGATGGAGGTATTGGGAAGGAAGTTTAACCTGTTCCCTACATGATGTTGCAATCCCCATAGGGATGCTACACTAGGGTCCGCCAGGTTCCTGTAGGTAATTTGGTAAGTTGTGTCCACGCTATAATGAACACCATCATCACCCATACTCCACAAAGTACATTATGAGTTCAGGGTGATGATTATTATTAAATTTCCTTCCCAGGTATGTATGGTCTGGCAATATCCTTGTTAAATTATGTCTCAGGCCGCCTACTTATTATTACTATCTCGCTGTCATAGCTGTCAATGAGGTGTTGAAAAGATGCACGGTAACTTAATGCACGGTGGCGTGCAGTGGTTTGTAGTCGTTGGAATATGTCAGAAGAAACAAAATTGGTTGTTTGATTATCTCTAGATCAGCAAAATGTTTTAAACATTTAGCAATTAAGATGACATTATTCAGAATTGAATAAAGCTGGTTTTGTATGTGAAATAATTGTCTTAACAACCTGTCTTAACCCAATCAGGACTGATTGAGTTTGCTATAACATGTATTCTCCATAGACCCAAGCCCGAATATCGAGACCAGTACTGAACGGGTTCATAAGTTCCTGTCCTAAGGCTTTGAAAAGCAGCATTGCTCTGTCAACTAAAAATGGTTAAATATCAGAGTTTTCATTGAAGAAAAAAATTGAAATTGCAGAATACATTTTTAAGTGAACAGCTGTATCAATATTTGTTCACTTTCTCTTTGAAGAGTGCAATTTTATCCCCATTCATTGTCACTCAAATGTGACGTTACTCAGCCCCATAAAGGAATTGTACACAAAACATGGACTTACAGTGATCTCCAATATTATATTGAATAGTATTTTAAAAATTCCCGTTGGAATAGGAAAGCATTATTAATTATTGATTTCTCGTCAATCATTGTGATTTTGTTGTGCCACCAATGATCTAAGTGCTTGAATTTTTATCATGAGGTTCTGGGCTCGATACTGATCAGTATCGATGACGGGAATTGTATTCTTTGCAGAAAGAAATTGACCTGTTCACTTCTGCAATCCCCATATAGTCAATACAGGACTCATCAAGTTCCTGTAGGCAATGGGTTAACCTGTTCCCTACTAGATGTTGCAATCCCTATATAGTTAATACAAAGCCCACTAGGTTCCCATAGGCAATGGGTTAACCTGTTCCCTAGCAGATTTTGCAATCCCATAGAGTTAATACAGGACCCACCAGGTTCCTGCAGTCAATGGATTAATTCATATTGCTATATTCAACCAAGGAGGATGAAAGGGTATCTGGTCTGGTAACAATTAGCCTGGTGTACAAATATGGTTGGCCTGGCTAGTATGCTCCCCAGGGAGTTAAAGAGGTGCACCAGATAAATGTGCATCTTTTAACTGTACCTAATGTTCAAGGAAAATATAAATAAAAATGTAGCTTAGATCCTTTTATGTATTAGATGGAAAAAAATGTTATTCTATGATTATCATTATACTATTTTTGTTGTCACAATTGCTTTGCTATTCTATAGTACGTAGTTAAAGAGGAATTCCACCCCAGAAATGTGATATTTGCTATAAAATGAGGTGAATATGAAGAATCGGGATCGAAAATTTGAGCCAAAACGGAAAAGCAATAAAAAAGTTATGACAGGACGAACTTTGCTCCGATTTTTAGTATCGTTCGCAATTGCTATCGATCGTGACGTCACTTGCGAGCTGCAGCCATTTTGACTTCTACATGGAAATTTAACAAAATTTAAATTTTCTTCATAACAAAGCAAATTTATGAGCTTACACATTCAAATGAGGTTGCCCCATCGATATTCTTTTATGAATTCGTGAAAAAAGGAGAGAAAAGTTAATTTTTAGCATAGAAAAATGAGAAATAAGTGTATTTTCATGTACTAAAGCCATGGCGAGGTGCTCGTGAATGAGGTTGCATATGGCGGCAATTTTGAAACGATCGCTCATTATTACATAATGTTCAAACAGGTATAACTCCCGTGTTTCTTGTCCGATTTTGATCAAATTTTCACCAATCATTCGTCTTGTTCTGCTTATTCAAAAAACGAATAGTTATATCAGGCCCGGACTACCCCTTTAACAGATAGACTATACACTATTATATATAACACATAATATATTTCATTCATATTTAGCATGTGTTTCAAAGCAAAGTGCAAGGTAAACAAGTCATCCAGTTTTAGAGCAAACAAAATTACAACGAACAGCTGTTTCACCCACCCCAATTATTAATACATACATTGTCAGCGCAGTGGTTTGTAGGAAATGCAGTGTATATTAGATTCGGATGTGACACAGTGGTTTAGTGTGGTCGGACTGATGAAGGGGGGGACACCTTATAAATGTATGTCTTTGTTTTTTCAAAAAATGTCCCCTGTTCTAAAGTTTTTGTTTTCCTTCACATAAATAGGGGGGCACCTGCCAACCCCCCCCCCCCCCCCCCCCCCCAGCTATGCCACTGATGTGACATGTGTACTGTGTAAATTGGAACTACAATGATCTGTCCTTGAGGTTGTAGTGAAGCCAATCAATAGTGAACATGTGTTATCACATTACCATCACCTACATCCAGATACAATATGATTTCCATGCATTATTTAGTGTTTACAAGCCATCCATTTCAATATTTCACTATGACAGTCACTAGGTGAGACGCGCCAATTCAATAACTGATGCAATGCTGACAAATGCTGAAAACTGCAAATTTCATTTTATCTTAAATGTTTTCTATTATGTATGTATATATGTATGTGTGTGTGTAAGTGTGTTGTGTACAATATTTTGTTGTATGGTTACAATGGATACTGCTCCAAAGCTGTTAAAAAATGATGCAATATTTGTCATATAGATAATGTGTTTGGTTGCTGGTCATGTTAGGCAGGTGGTCACTATAGACAGGTTTGACTCTACATGATTTTTCAGGGGTGGAAACAGGTGCGGTCATTATGATCAGGTGGTTGCTGTAGACAGGTGGTTGCTATGGGAGATTTGACTGTATGTATGTGTGTGTGTGTTTGTGTGTGTGTGTTTTCTAATGGCATTTGATGAAAGAGTACATACATGTACAAGTAATTTACTAACCAGGGACGTTGATTAATATGATTATTTACTGATATAATTAACTGTTTCAGTTCATAATTGCCTACCAGTAGCAGTGGAGCCTTTTGTTCTATGGTTACTATGGATACCCCATCAGAGCTGTCCAAATACAATGTGCATTTCATCTTAACTTGTTCCCTTCCAGATTCAGAACTCTCCATTGACTTTGTACATAGCCCACCATGTTTCTGTGTTAATAATAAATAAGCAAAAGTATGTTTGTGATATTTAAAAAAAGAAAATCAAAGAGTTACCGCGAATAGCTTACTTCAAACATCAATGGATAAGATACCATATATAAATTACCACTTGTACATTAGATGTGAATGGGTTAATTAACCCATTCAGGACTAATTGATTTTGCTTTAACATGCATTCTCCATAGACCCAAGCCAGAGTATATTGGGGACCAGTACTGACAGGATTAATGTGTTTTAGTGCAAACGAAAGCTCTACATGTTGCGTCTCTTAAAGAGCCATGGTCTACCCAGAAGTGACCTCCTTACCATATTCCAGAGCTATGTCCGTCGGTCCCTCGAATACGCTGCTCCTGTCTGGCATGGAGGAATAACCCGTAACCAAAAACGATAAACTAGAAAGAATACAAAAACGCGCCTTACGCATTATTTTTGGTGACCAATACACCACTTACGACGAAACACTACAACTAATTTCTCTGTCGACCCTAGAAGAACGCAGGGAAACGCTCTGTACAACATTCATTAAGAAAACCATGGACACTACATCACAATTCGAACAATTCATTCCCGCATGGCCTGCCAACAGACGAACTCTAAGATCAACAACAAAAGTACCAGAATTAAAATACAAAACGAATCGAATGAAAAACAGCCCTTTACCATACCTCATTCGGCTTTTTAACAGTGTGTGATAATCTCCTCTTGTTTTTTATATTGTACATAGGAACAGTTGTGTTATTCGAATAATGAATTGCTTTAATATTCATTGTATTGTCAGCATACGCAAAGCCGTGTATTTATATAATAGTCCTCTTAATCATACTCCTTTAAACAAATTATTCCTGGTAATGATTTGAATGATTGTCTAATTCCGTCTATTTACACTGCATTGCATTTGCTTTATGATATACCCTACTTTTATGATTATATTTATTAATTCATGATAATATGATAATTTATGATAATGTATTATTTATCTAAAAGAATGGCAAACCCACATTTTGTGATTTACTTTTTTAGAACCTGCTCACAAAACCCTTTTAGTTAGTTGGATTTATACGCATCCCCTTGAAAGGATCTTATTTATTGAAATGTAATTTAATCACTTTTGTTTGTGTAATTTTCTTTCTAAATACAATGCAAAGCCACAACTGGAGCTTTTATGTTAAAATGCAATTACACACGTGCAATATGTTTTAGCATTTTTATATTTTTAGCGTTATTAGTTGTCCAATTTTAGATGTCTAATTTTGTTCTCCAAATATACACCTATTATTTAAAATGTATTTCGTTATGCATGTTTATCATTTACGTTCTTAATTTTGTTAAACTTTGTATGTAATTTATTTTTGTAAACACATATGCAATTCAGCCCTGTGGCTGCCATATATGTATTTTTAATGAATAAACCATATTTGAATTGAATAGTGATTTATGCAATTATAGCTATTAGTATCCAGGGGTAGGATTAGGAGAGGCTTGTTATGCTGGGTGATTAGGAAGAGGTTCGATAATGAATTGAGGGATTAATAGAAGCCAGTTATACCTAGCTTAATTAGACAGTGTGATGCTAATTGAATTGCCTGGGTTTACTTTTGTTCATCTTGCTCAGAGAGCTCGTCAGAATTACCTACTCACAGGGAATTACATAAATTCAATTTCTTTTATCATCCTTTATCATTTGCTTAGGAGTAGTAAAAGTATGATCAGTATCATAATGAAAGTATAATAATTAAAGCATTCAATAAGCAGGGAAATTCAAATATTTCATAATAATAATGAGGAGTGGTGATAATGATGATGATGATGATGATGATGGTGATGGTGATGGTGATGGTGATGGTGATGGTGATGGTGATGGTGATGGTGATGGTGATGGTGATGGTGATGATGATATTAATAATAATAATAATAATAATAATAATAATTTACTGATGATAATAATGCTACTAGTAACACTAAGTACTTCATATAAAAGAAAGTGTCAAGTTTCCATTCCAGATCATTTGATGGCAGCCAGTACGTCTCTTCTTTTAATCCCACTTTCTTGAAAAAGGTCTTTCTCTTGAAATCGAGCGGGATCAAATAATGATCTAAAGGAAACAGCTTCTTAAACTGTATTACTGTTATATCTCATTACATTCACACTTCCATTCACAGGCATTAACCCTATCAATAATTCAGACACATAAATGTGTAATAAATGTCAAATTATGTGAATTACCGTTTCATTGATTGAGACTCTAAGGATTATAATGTCTTTCTTTTAAAAAGTTGTATTCTTGAAATACAACAGGATCAAATACTAATGTACAGGAAACAGCTTCTTAAACTGTTTCACAGTTGTATCTCATTCCATTTTACGTCTTCTGTCTGCAGTCATTAATCCGTATAATTATTTTGACACATAAATTATGTGTAATACCCAAATATGTGAATTACACTGTCATTGCTTGAAGCTCAGAACTTCAAAAGGTTCAATCTTTCTTTCAAAACAGTTTTAGTCTTATGATAAAGCAGGATAACTGTCTATAAATCTGATTCGTTTACTCCTTAACATTAATATTTTGTTACAGTTCACGCTGCTCTTTGCAGTCATTAACCAATGTATTACTTTTGGAACATATACGTAATGTAATGAGTAAACTGCCATATTTTATTGGCTGGAAACTCGGAGAGTTAAATCCCGAGCCTTTGGAAGGTTTTAAAAAGTGAAACAGGATCAAGTTATGTCACACCCTGAAAATAATCGCCTCCAAATTCCACAGAGATATGCTGTGGCAGATTTCTCTTAAAATAGCACAGAAATGTCATGAGCTGTGAAACTTGAAGAATGCTTCTAATTGGGCAAAAATAGGATTGCAGGTAGTTTTGTTTGTGTGAGAATGTACATGTATTTGTGTGCATGTGTGCGTGTGAGTGTTTGTTTCTGTGTGTATATATTTGTGAATGTGTTTGTGAATGTTTGTCTTCTGTGTTACATGTGTGTGAATGTGTGTGAGGGTGTGTGATCTTAAACAGGAAATTCAGAAAAGACCCCTAAGAATACTCGCTAATTGGCCTGATATATTCAAGTGTAAATCAAATGTGATGCTATTCAGATATATTTCATATGTTTGTTTTGTTGCGTGTGTGTGAGTGTAGTGTATGTACATGTATGCGTGTGATTGCATGAGTATGTGCACATTTGTATGTTTGTATGAGTGTGTGTGTGTGTGTGTGCGCGCATCTGTATGATTGTGTATAATGTTTGTTTATGCACAATTTTCATCAGTCTGTTTATCATGGACATTGGGAAAAAAAACAAATTTGGCTGATTGGAAGTAGAAAAACAAGAGCTCTGGAAAGTAAATTCTTACATGATGCAGGTACTGAAAGAAACAAGACATTTATCTTTTTGATGAAAATGTACATTGGGAAAATATGTTTACATGTATGTCCATTCAACCCACACTGATTCAATTTTCCATACCGTACTTGTAGTTATTGTCCCTATTGCATTAGTATTGCTTGACCGGTTACCCGTGGCAACCTTCAGCATCAAAAGATGTCAAGCAAAGAAAATTTCTGAATTTCTGAGTATGTACTGAGCAAATTCTTATAGTGTTAGAATGAATATTGGTGTTATGTAAGGAGCTAATACCAGTAGCCTTGTAAATTAACTGCAGAGTGCATACATATTGAACATTGCATAACGTGTATTACAAACATGATTAAGAGAGAATGAATTAGACAGCTAAATATTGCATTGATTGCAAAGTAATCACACAATTATGGAATACATATGGTAATTTAAGATTGGTGTCTTCGTGAGTAACGATAATAATATCAATTGGCATGAGTTATATATATGGTATCTGTGTAAATATTTTTTAAAGTGCATAATTTTTCCAATATATATTTAATGTACGAACATAAGATGTTATTCTCTTGACATGATAATGCATTAGGAGAATATACAAAGTAGAACAGTGCATCGATTGACTTGTAACCCATGACAACTAAAAGCATCCAGGGAAAAAATCCATCCTTGAGCATGCACTTCTAAGAAATGCATAGTATTGTGTTGCAATGAATATCATTGTTATCTAAATTAATAACACAGTTGGCATTTGCCAAACCAGTGTTTATGTGAATCAACTGTGAAATCCATTATGAATTACATTGTTGTGATATGAAATGAGATGACAAATAAAAAAAAACTACATCAGTCCTTTATTAAGCCTTTAACCTTTTTTAAACAATAAAGTTTGAGTTCATAGATTGTTGTTGACTGTTATTTCTATGCTGTATTCATCATTTCCAACAGTGCTATTAATAAAAAATAAAAAAGAATAACGCAATATTTTCTTGTTTGCTATAATAATAATAATATACGTTACACCTTTTACAGTATAATGTAATTATAAAAAAGGGTGTGTATGGCCTACATGTATATCAATTTAGATATTAATGGGCTCTTGATATTAATAAGAAAAAATAGCTTCTGACCAGGATTTGACCTTTTAATACCACCAGCCCCATCTGCTGAGTCTCCCAACCTCTTCCAATTTTCTCATTAAAGTTGACTCACAATATATTTTGATTCTGTGGTCATGCTAAGATCAAAAGCTGATATTAAGCCCCTGGGGACGATTTCATTTTTTGGTACAACGCACAAAAGCGCATTTTCCGTAAACACAGTCTTAGGAATCTTTGGAAATGTCTTCAATAGGTGAAATCATACAACCTCGTCTAGTTTTCTTGCTAAAGGTAACAGAATATGTTTTGATTGCTATGGTCATACCAGGATCAAAAGCGATTAAATTGTAGGGGACGACTTTGTTTTGGTGTAATGCACATTTTCCATCTATCTATGTCTCGGCATTCTTTAGCAATGTTTTTGATAGGTGATATCCTGGTAGCTCTTTCCCTCTTTCCAATTTCTCATGAAAGGTAGAATAATGTTGAATATGTTTGGCTTTCTGTGGTCGTGCTGAGATCAAAAGCGATTAATCTGTAGGGGTCGACTTTGTTTCGGTTTAACGCACATTCGCCATAAACTCATTCTGAGAAAATATGATATATATATTTTTGATTTATTTTGTCCTGCGAAAATCAAGAACAAAAGTTAAGTCTTCCCATATTGATTACTAAAATGTACCTTTTAAACGAGCTCCTTTGTGAATTCCAGCCACATAGATTGCAATGTACTAGTTTTGGTATTTACATCATGGGAGCTCATTGAGAGAAGTACTACGTGGTCTATAGAGTAAGATGCAAAACAATTAATGTCATACAATATCAACCAACTTTATGTCTTCAAATGCGGATGGCTAAAATTGCACTATACATGTATATACATGTAGAGACTATCTTGATGTGAGTGAATTGAGGATATCAAGTACACAGTTCATGAGGTTACGATAATTAGGTACATGGTTCTAGAAGATAAGATGCTCAAATCGGCATCATACAAATATTGATCAACTTTTTAAGTCCTCAAATGCCATTGACTAGTAGATACTGTACAGTACCTTGACATGAGTTAATTGATAGAATTAAGTTATGAGTTCAGAAGGTTACGATAATGTAGAGAGAGTGAGGAGCATAGTTTGTCCGCCAAGCCGCAAAGGAAATCCGCTTTTCATCCCTCTTCCGCTTTTTATTTAGCCAGGTCGGTCAGCCGGCATCTTAAAGAGTTTTTCAGCAAATTGCATTTATTAGGGGGAGTGTCGGAGGAGTATTTGGGAGTGCTGTGGCATATCGGGTTAGGCCTTCATCTTTTAATACAAATGTCTTGGGTTTAATGCCCAAATTGGCATATGTCCTTCAGCAAGGCTGATTCCCTTAATTTTCTGTTTGATATGCATGGTGTGTGAGTCTGGTGGCCATGTATCAACTCTATGGATTGCCAAATCTATAGTGAGGGATGGTTAATAGTGCATAAACAACTGAGTTTAACACTGAATTTTCATTTATTTTGGAATTTAATTTCTAACATGACTATCTATAAAATTCACGTATTCCAGTACATTTATGTAAAAGCCTGTCATGACCTGTAAAACCTGAGCGGGGGGGGGGGGGGGGGGGGGTGGGGGGGGGGGGTGGGGGGGGGGGGTGGGGGTGTTCCAAGCCATAAGCGTAATGCAGCTACAAAACATTTGGAGCCTGCTGTTGTCATCCTAATTGGGGCACAAAGAGTACACCAGTAGTGAGAATGAAAACCCTCCTCGGGGCGCTTTCCCTCTGACATACAGCCTGCTATGTGATGATGCCGCTGTCCCGGGAAGGTGCATGGCTTGTATTAGAGAGGGAAGAGACCTGGGCAGGTATTCCATACACACATAAGGGCTAAACATCTAAGCAATTTTGCTTTGATTTAAGACAATTTAAGTAACATTTCTCAGACAATTTGCTTATTATCGCTATAAGTAAGTTTTCTTAGAAGTTTATGGAATACCGGCCCGGGGAGTGTTTCACAAAAGAGTTTAAAGCTAAATATCATGATTGGGAAAGTAAAGTTTATTGGCCAAACTAATTAATCAATATTGTTGAAGTTGTATAAAACAAAGGGGTTTACATGGTGAAATCTGAATCTTAATATTGTTAAATGCAGAAAAATAAGCTGAAAATGTTATGTGGGCCACTGAGATTTCGCCAAAATCTCCCTTCCTGTTTTCCCCCCTTTGTCTTGTATAAGTACAAGTGGCTACACACTTGATGCGTATGTGGGACATTTCTCAAAGCAGCTATTTAGCTTTAAGTTGAGTAATTATTCATATTTCCCTCATATTAAAAACAGATAAAAGGATATCTTAAAAGCTTCACAATAAAGAGAATATCATATCATATTTCTTCCCAAATATGTGACACAGATTATCACATGTGATATGCAGATAAACAGGAAA
>JBAMJV010001393.1:0-120467 GCA_037951105.1 Echinarachnius parma | reverse complement strand
GTCATGAGACCAAGTAATCATCCACCCCTGACCTATATTAGGGTCAGTTTCCTGATCTAGGTACATAATTTATTAGTTTAATTCTCTTTGCAATATTAACATGAGTGAGCACATTGTGCAATACCTACATGATGTTTGTATATATATATATATGTACTGAAGGTGTTAAATGTGTTATTTAAATTAAATTCCTGCAGGCAACAGGAGATGGCCTGAAAATATTGCATGGAGATTACATTGAGGACTACACACTTACATAGATCTATAGCTTGTTTCTTTAATGGAAGGGTTAACTGTTTCATTTGATTTGTATTTATTACTACAGGGAGTAAAAAAGGGATGATGAGTTAGACTATGGTGAGGACAGTCCTGCATACATCGTGAGTGTCAGATGTTCCTCAAAGACCTCAGCTGACTTCAGCCATGGGTGGCCTGTGCTGCTGCTGCTACCGCGACCCCAACCCCAACCTCAAGACAGAGGAGCCGAGCTATCTGGTGAGCAAGGATGGATCGCCCGCCCAGAGTCCCCGGAAGTCTTATGGAGCAATACCAACGGAGGATCCCTCCCCCAGAAAGACATCAGTGCCATCGTCACCCCGGAAGTCACCCAGCGAGCTTCTGTACAGCGAACCTCCGCAGTCAGCAAGAGTGAGGTCTCCATCACCCAGGACCTTATCGCCCATGTCAGTTTCACCCGGACGGAGTAGTGAAAGTATCTCGGCTCAAGAGGAATCAGGATGGCTGGGACAAAAGCGAAAGAAGACTCTTGCTGAAATCGCCAGTCTGTCCCCAAATACCACCTCTGCCTTCCAGCCTCCAAGTCCATCAAAGACTTCCCAAGAAAAAGAAAGCGACACTAAATCTGCAGGAGACCCTCGACAGAAAATGAGAGATCCGTCTCCTTTGCCAGAGGTGACAGGTCGTCGAAGTGCATCTTTTGAATCAGACACGTGCCACTCGATCGGCGGAACGACCGACGAGGAAGTGGACGAGGACACACGGATTCTCGACTCGCTGACACCAACGACCGCTTCCATGATGTCCGCAGGCTCCGAGTCTCGACTTATAACAACCACTCCCTCACCTGGATCTTCCACACTGGACGTGTCAAAAGACTCAATGGGCAGGAAGCCTTCAAAGGCCAAGGACTTCATGAAGAAGGCTGGCAAAAACATGAAGAAGGCGAAGAAGAAGATGGGGAAGGGGGTGGAAAAGATGCTGAAGAAGAAGGAGGAGAGTGACACGGACAGGAGCGACATCTCCAGAGATAGGACTGGCTCCAACACAGGTAAGTTTTGTGCTATTTTTGTTAATGGCTTACCCATTTAATTCATTTAATTCATAAGATACAGAGAACCATTTAAAACTGTTTATTTTTATAACCAGGGCTCGACACTCGCACTGGCCCGCTGGCCCGGGGCCAGTGAAATTTCACTTCGGGCCAGCAAAAATACATATTTTGGTGGACGGATCGGGCAAGCAGATTTTCAACCCTTCATTGACAAAATTAGAAAAATCTTTTTTTCTTCCATGTTATGCTTCAAGATTTAGATATTTTGAATAGTAAAAAGTGAAATAGAATTTTCAGGCCAGTACATTTTTCTTTTGGGCCACCAGAAAAGGGGAAGAAATTATTTCACTGGCCCAACTGGGCCACTGACAAAAAAGGTGAGTGTGGAGCCCTGTTATAACAATACATTTACCTCCAAATTGTGATCAGAAGTTTTTGGAATCATTTATAATGGATTATACTTTATACTGACTGAATGTGCTAAAACTGGTTTGAAGCTCTTATGTTGCCTCCTAATTCCTTTTCACTGTAATTTGATGATGAATGTTGTATTCTTGACAGGTTTCATATTAAAGATATTTCCATACTTATATTTCTGGTTTGGGAACATCCCCTTACAATTGCTTTCGCAAATAATGCATTTTCAGGTATATCATTTCACTTCCTGCTTTGTTTAAAATAGTGCGTACCCTTGAATTGTATTCTTTACTGTTTGACTGTGAAAAGTCCCACTGTAGATCTTGAGGACCAATATATTGGATGTTCAGTTTTAAAGATGCATGGTATAGGTAAAAAAAGATTTGTTGTTGAATTCTTGCAACATAAAAGATTTGATTGATTTTAAAATGAATTGCCAATTTTAAACTTGTATGGTTTCGTAACATTATAAGGGATTATTTGAGATTTGATTTTCAATAGGCTTCATTGTATATTAAATAAGTTAGAAAATTCAATACAAAGCAATTTAATTCCTCATCAACCTTGAGTGTTCTTGACAGGTGTACACAGGAGGAAGTACACCAGTCTGTGATCAGGCTTGTTAGAAGTCAACCTGTATACTTTGCCAATCGTCATACTTTTTTATGAAGAATCAAATCAAATCAAATCAAATCAAATCAAATCAAATCAAACCAGTGACATGTTGGATTCCACATTCAAGCAGGTCCAGTTGCTTGAACCAAAAAAGGTTATCTAAAAGTAAAAAATGACTAATATTGATTAAGTTACAATACATGATAATCTAAAGCTAAACAACCACACTTCATTTGTTCTGATAATGATGGCATTGTTTGTAATTTAAAGGTTTACTAATGCAGTGCTCGAAATTAACTTTTTTTGCTGGTGCCCGGTCGGGCCAGTAAAATTAGTATTTTTCCAAATTTGGTGGCCCGAAACCAAAATCTACTGGCCCGAAAAAATAAGGAAAAACAAAAGTAAAATGTATACAATAACCATATTCATAGTTTCAGGGTACTGGGCAATACTTTTTATCAAACAAACATTGAATTCTTCGTAAACAATATTGCAGACAAGAGAGACAACACACTGTTCAAACTTCAAACACGATGTTGAATTTACGGGATTCATAACAAATTTGAAGAAAAAAAAAAAAATTTATATATTTTTTTTTAAATTTTTTTTTAGACACCCTGTAATTTTTTTTAGACACCATGTAGTGAATATTCATGAGCAGCATATATGAATATTCATGATGCTCATTAGATTTTTAAAATACGCAAAATAACTAAAATAACTAACAACGATTTTTAATATGAATTTTTTTTTATAACAACTGGTTAGAAAATGAGTACTGCTGCTCAAGAATGTATGAATATTCGTAGCAGCAGTGTTACTTGCTCAATTAACTTGCAACTTTTTAACTAACCAATATTTTGTATGAGAGAAAAGGGTATAAGTTGTTGAATGCTACGTTTAAAATCAAGCTCTTGTCATGCCCTAAACATGACTACAGGGTATTTTAAAAAAAAAAAAAAAAAAAAAAAATTTGCTTGCCCGATCGGGCCACCAAACATTGAAATATGCATTTTTACTGGCCCGACAGCAATTTTTGGTGGCCCCAGGCCATCGGGCCTATGCTAATTTCGAGGGTTGACTAATGATTAGACTGATGTACAGAAATAGAGCAGTTGTAACTTGTAATCTTCTTTACTCTAGGAATTCAGAAGCTATGTGTTAAGCCCACTACTTAAAGTGATCTAATAACATTACTTGGAAATATTGACTAACATATTGACTAAGGCACAATAAATTATATTCTAAAGCTAAACCACCACACTAAATTTGTTCTGCTCATAAGCAGGCATTAGTTTATAAATCAAAGGTTTACTAATTAATGATTAGATTGATCAATCTACATACAGTTGTAAGTCATACTATCTTCTTTATCCTCCAGGAATTTAGAAGTTCTACAAAAATGTATGTTTTAAGCCCACCATATAATAACCAAAAGTTAAGACTAAAGTCTGCACAAAAATTCAGTATTCTGAAGGAAACTCAAGATAAGTTACAGTGTAATCAGATTGGTGGTGGAAATGTAATATTACAAAGTACACAGTAGAACAGTAGAACACAAGAGAATTTACAAAACAAATAATAGTATTAAGTACAAAACACATATTTATTTTGGATTTGTTTCATTTGATCTTTGATGGGGTACAATGTGCAAGTCACCATTTTACATTAAACAGTAATCACACGTATGAGCAATGCATACATGTACCTACATGTCACTCATATTATATCGGAAGTTTGTGACATTAGTTTTATATTTGCCAGGTCAATTTTTGACTGACAAGTAATTTATCATTTCCCCCTTTTTTTTTGCTGGTAGATTATTGTCACTGCCTGAACATGCATTTAGAGATAAATTGTTACGTGCATTCTGATACAAAGTCCTTCTAATGTTCTACTGAGCTCAGTAAGTAAAGAAGGCTTCCCCTCCCCCAATAATGTTATAATTTAGGGTTTAAAAGAAACCATCTAGTCTAAATACACGTAGTAAGCCCCCCCCCCCCCCCCCCCCAAAAAAAAAAAAAATAATAATAATAATAAATAAATTAATAAATTATAAATAAATTAAATAAATACAAAATTATCATGAAAAGATAATTTGAAAGGTTCTTTTGGGGAGTGTGTTCTAAGTATACTGTACATGAGTCTTAGTTAAATACATTGATGAATTGATGCATATTTTTTGCCAAACGTTTACAGTACTCGTGTAGTTATTGAATTATCATTTAATATGATAACAGGGCTCGACGTAACACTAACCTAAAGGACAAGGACCAGTACAAATTCATGTTAGGCCAGTAAAATGTCATAAAAGTCACATGTTGATAGCTCGATTGGGCAACTAGATTTTCTAACTGACAATGACAGTAGATTAGTCACAAATATATGGCATATTTCTAAATCTCTTGCTTATTTCGCATTGAACAAATTGGATTGGAATCTAGAAAGAGGAAAAGTTGTGAGTTCATGGTGAAACAATGTACTGTTTGTGAACTATGACAGTAGATGCGATGGTCAGAATACTGAAATGCGTACTGTAGTTGTATTATTTCAGGGTCGTCGGCCAGTGATAAAATACTGGTACCCAGCATGCTGGTACTGAACACAGCACGGATGCAATTCACAGAAATTTGCACTAAATAATGTCTTTTTTACATTCCACTTAAAATGATTTCCGCATGATATGAAAATTAACAGGATGTTACCTGCAGTGCAGCTAGAGGAAAGAAAATTCCTCTTTTTTGAATCCATGTCGCTTTAATACATAGTACATAGAATCTATGCCTGGTTACCATCGACATATGCCAATTAGCATTATATAATTGATTTATTTATCAAATGCTTTTATTAAATTATTATTTTAGTTTTTTAAATTTATTTATTTAGTAATTTATTTATTTTGTATTTTTTAAATTAATAAATTTATTTATTTTTGTATTTATTATTATTATTATTATTATTAATATTATTATTATTATTATTAATTTTGTATTTATTTAATTTATTTATAATTTATTAATTTATTTTTTATTTTTATTTTTAATTTTTTTTTTTTTGGGGGGGGGGGGGGGGGGGGGCTTACTACGTGTATTTAGACTAGATGGTTTCTTTTAAACCCTAAATTATAACATTATTGGGGGAGGGGAAGGCTCAAAGTTCATTTTATGCAATGTAATATGTTTGTAGAATCTATCGTATGCAGTTGACCAGTGCACACCATTCTGAGTTTCTGTCAAGGGCCCATGTGAAATTTATGCACATGTATGCCATGATTTACGCCTGCATTTGATTGTATAAACAGTATGCAATACCAAGTGCTAATTTCAAATGCATGTATGCATTAGGAGATTGAGTGTAATTTTGATCAATTAATCCTGGGTTGTTTCAATCAATGCACTCTACTCTGCTTGTTGGGTGCCAGAATCAATAATCTATGCCTCATAAGTCTCATCAGCTCAGACATTACAACTGAGCACTGTAGATTGTAATTTGGGACCTACAAATTTTGTATGGGAGATGTGACTGCCTTGTGCATCCTGGACTCATTTATGGGGGTGTAAATCTTAATTTACTTTTAATACCAACTGGCGATTATCACCCCCCCCCCCCCCCTCCCCTTTCTCCTCAACATGTTTCTTTTGAAATTACAAGTGTGGAAGCTTTATCCTTTCCATGTATGTTCACACTATGATATTCATGAAGTATGTTTTGACTAAATGATATCATTGTACATAATTTAACTTATAATGTTGTAATTTTGTCTTGCTTCAAGCACTTGAAGTTATCAGTGCAACAGAACATTGGTTTCCTGAATGTTCTTGTTCAATTTATCCCTAGACCCTCTGCAGTTATCAAATTTTGTTTTAATACTAGAATGTCTTTTATTTCTTTTAAATGAAAATAAGAGTAGAAAACTTTCAAATCCCATCCCATTGCATTGCATTACGTTGACTTTGTCTTATTCTAGATGAGGGCTTAGCAGTGAAAATGAGGAATAATGTATCACATTATTGATGCTGGGCATGATCAGCTGTTATAATTGGGAACACATGTTTCGTACTAGCAATGGTGCCAGTCTTGCCAGAGTATAGATATATAGAACTCAAATTCAAAAGTAATTAATCATTTGACAGTCATGCTGAAAAAAATGTAACAATTATACAAATTCAACGTTTCAAAGCAGTTGTCTTGCCCTCCAGACCCAGACAGCAGCTTAACAATGGTTTAATTTCATGCCCTAGAACGATGTTAACAATGTTTGCGGTGTTATTTGACAAACATTCCTTCATTTTT
Source organism: Echinarachnius parma (assembly GCA_037951105.1). NCBI lineage: Eukaryota > Metazoa > Echinodermata > Echinoidea > Clypeasteroida > Echinarachniidae > Echinarachnius > Echinarachnius parma. The sequence goes on along the minus strand of JBAMJV010001393.1, from coordinate 113,851 downwards.
AGCGAGCATAAGCAGTGAGAATGAGTACCCCTCCCAAGGTACTTCATCTAAATCAACTTACTTTGTCCCGATTAAAGGTGAGTTTGTGTTTCAAAAAGCACTGATATTAATAAATTGCTGGATGCAGTGTTGCCTTGTTGAAGTTGAAGCGCTCAAGCCGTTGCCATCATCAATCAAATTCACTAATCACCTGCTTTACATGTAACATGATACAAATTGGCAACACAGAATCGCTTTGAATTTGATCATTACATGATTGAACTTAGGCAAATTTAATTCATAGACAGTTCTGGGCTTCAATCTGGTGTACTGCAGTGATGCATCTTAACCATATCTTTTCTGATTTACTGCTCTTTCGCATTATTTACCACTAGAGTATGAGTGTCATGGCTAAGGGGGAGGGGTCAGGGGGGGGGGGGGGCTCATGTTGCCCCTGTCATGGGAAATCATGCCCCCACCCTTTGCCCCGCATCATTTACCCCAAGGGGCGACTCAAAATCTCAATGAATAATAATTGCTTTGTCTTTAATACTTCTCTGTTCCTGCTATAGATACAAAACTTGGCAACGTGAGGTGACCTTGATCATTAGAATTAATGAGACAAAGGCAAAACATAGGCAGCTTTGTTCTTTGCATATCGGTAGCCGATTTGCTTTTCTGACTCTTTCTAAACGGCATCTTCTAATTGCAGTTGTTACATTTTAATTTACTTGTGTTAAATAATTGTGTTAATGATGGTAAATTATGGCAAAGCTATACAAAATAAAAATGTAGGATAATGATTCAAGCAACTTTACACTGCCAATTTGTATGTACCAGGATATCGGGAAGGGAGAATTTTAGGTGGTCGTGGACAGAATTACCAGCACAACTACACTGAGTATTGATCTTGACTCTTGAGATCTATACTGTCTTGATGGCTGCATTATTCTTTAACTGCTCACTAAGCCACATGTATGTTATCCAGTCTTTTATATCAGTGGGAGTTTGTCAAAAACATCACATGGCTGCTTGTGTTTTTTTTGGCACTATATGTCTGACTAAAAAGTCACGTTCACAAAGCCACATTTGTTTTCTAGTCTTTCATATCAGTGGGCGTTGCTAAAAAAAAACATCACATGATCGCTTGTTTGTGCACTAAATGTCTAAATTAATAATCACGTGCTTGCCGTTTAAATGTTTTATCACCTTTATCAAAATTCGGATCCCGGATAATAAGAGATATGTTTCCTGTGTATACAGGTATTCAGCTGAGTGATATTATACGTGTGGTTTACGTGTGGTTTGTGATATTATTCATGAAATAATTGTGTAAAAGCAGCTCCTTGCACACAAAAAAAATGCAATTTTATATTCAATAATAACCTGTAAACAACGGCTTGATGAATTTTTGCTCAACTAGGAAAGAATAATGTAATTCTTTATGAGTAAATCTCATCTAGAAGTAAGTGGGCAAGTAAGTTTTCTGTTTGGGCAAGTAAAAGTTGAAAAGTTATGATTCTGCTTGCCTGAACGGGCAAGTAGAAACAAATGTTAGTGTGGAGGCTTGCTTACATTATACATGTAGTCTTGATGGGTAAAGTGATATTTCAATTGCATATTATATTACAAGCTAATAATTGTTTAAATTATTATATTCCTACGGCTTACGCTTTCACTGGTTTTTAAGGATTAATCATGATTAACACTTTTTTTAGGTAGCATGCAGGATATGTGATAATTTCCTTTGCATACATGTACTTTACAGGTGTCATAAATTTAACCATATTTTCCATCTAATATAATACAACTCTAAAAAGCAGCTCATTGAAAAAAGAAACAACAAATACTTTAAATATAGAATAATAGAAATCCTTATAGTTATGCTGGGGAAAGTGATATTTTTATACTAAATTATAAAATAGTAATTTTACATTTCATGTTATGGCTTTGTATGTATCTGTTCTAAAAATAGATTCTGAACTGTTGGTTCGGCCTAAGATACATAAAGTTTCCTCAAGAAATACATTATATGTAAGCTTGCGACTTTGCATTTATTTACAGTATTGCTTTACTGAGGTACTTCTTTAATCAATCGTGGGGGGTGTTGCATAAAGAGTTGCGATTTAAGCGCAAAGTTGCATGTAATCACAATTCCGAAAATGAGCCTAAATGCTTAATTCTGATTGGCTCAAGTGCGCGTGTTTTCTGACTTGCGATCAAACGCAACTTTGCGATTAATCGCAACTCTTTATGCAACACCGCCCTGGAATTTATGGTTTGGTCCTAACCAAAGACACTAGTTAGACTGCAAAAGTGCCTTTATTAGTACACTGTGTAAGCAGTCCTCTTGTTTTGCACTAACCTGTAATTTTTTTAAATATTTTTGTGTGACATGACTTTTTTTTGGATTTGCACTGTTTTTATTTTAATTATGGGTTTACTATTAATTGTAATATTTCATAGACTGATCCGTTTTCAAGTTTAATCTTAACATCACATTATTTGTATTAAGTTAGCCATATTGTCAAAGTAGTGCAAGGTAAATCAATATATATATGTATTTAATTGTTTGCATTCATTATTCTCTACCAAATATTCCTAGAATAAACACAATATTGATAGATTTGATTTTGAACACAAGTTATCAATTTTTTCTTCTTATAAATTTGGGCCAAGTTTGGTTATTGATCTACTCAGCAAAATCAATAATTTATTATAAAACTTAAAGAAGTGTGGGGGATTATTTAATTGTAATATGTTTGATAAGTTGTTTATTTGATTTGTACAGATTGATTAAATTCATTATAATGGTTTGTGTGTAGGACTTCCTTTTATCTTCCTATCCGAGATATATGCAACTTACGTTTCAAACCTTGATCAATTTGTGTGACTTAAAGAGATCTAGTAACTTTGTTGACAAGTGCAAAAAGTGATGCGTGGTTAATAAAATGTGTATTGGTGTGATCTGATATGTCCAGAGAGTAATGTGTGAAAATTTCACGATAATTGGATGTTATTTGGCCGAGAAATGAGCGAAAATGCAAAGTGATATTCACTAACTCATTGCACTTACTTTGTACATGGCTTAAACTATCCCGTACAGTAGATAGTTTAACATCCGAACACTTCAATCATAAATATCTTTTGAACAAAATGGAAATTTGAAAGAATGAAATGGAAATTTGAAAAAACGAAACTTATCCCATATATGCTTTTATTGTTAATATGAATACAACGAGGTATGAGAGAACCACTAGAGTTCTAAGTAAGTTTGGAGGATTTGGACAATGTTACTAGATCCCATTAAGAGCAGACATTTGTCCAACAGAGTATCTACACCTCTCCCCATCTACTCCTATCCTGATCCTCCTTTTTAACTTTTAAATCCAGCTGTAGCCAAGGCATTTGGTTCATTAGACTGATTGTGTGTCTACTGGGCAAAGTTCTTCTTAGTATAAAAGACAGAAAATGAGAACAAAGACTAGTGAAGAATGATACTCCATTGAGCATCGGTTTAGCAAAAGAATGGGGGGAGGTGGGGAAGGGGGAAATTGCCCCCTGCCCTATGCAAAATCTGACCCTCCCCTTCCCCCCCCCCTCCCCCCCCCCCCTCCCTCCATGGCATCCCCTGCTCAAATTTGGTCCATAATATTCGAAGAAATACATAACAATACTTTGATTGATTTTTATCTCATTATGCCCCCCTCCATCTGAGTCCACCCTGGCTACACTGATCCCATTAATGACTTAATGGCTTTCTATGCACCCCTGGTAATATTACATGCGTCCGTTCATGCGTGCAAGGTGCTCTCAGCCCAATTGAGCAAAAATTAACGAGATCCCCGGGTTATCGCTGCGGCAAAGCCCGTAAAATAGCGCTTTTAGGGCCTCATCCCTTTTGTTATCTAGTGTGTATTATGAACTCTGCTCCTGTACCGTAGCAGCATCGTTCATCTAGGCTTGTCGTTGAATCGCTACCGTGCACAGAATATTGGGGAAATTCAATACCTTCGTTTCGTGGATCAGTCGTTTGTTAATCGCTTTTGTGAACTTGGCAGCATCATTGTGATTTCTTTTTGATACAATTATTGCACAATTCAACGACAACCTTGACACATTGTCGCTGAGCTTTTGTTATTGTCAAATGACAAAACGAATCGTCTGATTTATCTACTACATGCTGCTATGAGTAAGGATATTACTAGAAGATGATGTATTGTACATTGTGCATTGAACACATTGCGATGCCTTGATGTATATTGTATGTGTAGTTAGTGTGTGGGTGCTGTGAGATGCTAACTGGTGGCATATAGCTATGGGCGGATGTGTATCAGGTGGATGTAGTGTGTAGGACTGTAGGTGCGGAGAAACTGTACAATTGCATGTTTGAATAAAATAAATACATGTCTATGTTTGTTTAATTCTCATTAAGGCTAATGGATCTGTAACTTAGACAACATGATCTCATAATACTGTTGCTCTATAATACAGAATAATGTGACTATAACATGTAGAATGATTTCTGTCCTATTAGAAATTTAATTGAAGGATGTAGGTATACTGTACATCCTTACAGGTGGTGTGAGTGAAAATGATGTTGATTGTAGTGTGTGCAGAGAAGCTGTACATGTGCATGCTTGAATTAAATACCATGTCCTGTGTTTGTTTAATTCTCATTAAGGCTAATGGATCTGTCACTTAGACAACATGAGCTTGTAATACCATTTTGGCATTGCTCTATATGAATATTTTGCTGTACTTGCTATGATTTCTGTCCTATTAGAAATTTATTTGAAGGATGTGGGTTTATACAGTTTACAGGTGGTGTGAGTGGAAGTGATTGTTGGTTATGGTGCTTACATACATGCATGTCCTTGTTTGTTTAATTATCATTAAAGCTAATGGATCTGTCACTTAGGCAACATGCGCTTGTAATACCATTGCTCTATGATGTCAGTAGAATGATGGGACTATTTATACATGTACATGTAGTTTGGTTACTGTGCATTTGAAGGATACTGGTACAAAATTATACTTCTTTACAGGTGTTGTGAGTGGAAATGATATTGGTTGTAGAGCATACTGTGGAGGGGCCATTCTTTGAAAAGTGAAACTTTTTTGAAAAAAATGAAGTTTGTTTTTTCAGTAGTTTTATTCCATTAATGGAAAGATCAGTGTCCAAGGTTTCATGAAATATATTTTTTTTATTGAATTTATAAAATTTCTTAGAAAAATTATTAAATTTTCATATTTCAATATTCCAATAAATATCATAACACAGAAAATAATCAAGCTAGCTAATTCCTTTTATTCTCCTGTACATGATGATACCAACTTTGTGACAATTGAACTTCATTTTACTGTCTAAACCTAATATTTGTAAAATTCATATTTCCATTCACATTGTACATGTCACACATGTGACCACCCCAAAATGTCACACACGTGACCCAGACATCCCCACATAATAACGTGCATTAAAAAACAACAGTTTGAGATAATTTTAATCTTTCACCATTTTCTTACTTACAGATATATATAAGTTGTCTGATACTAATATGAACATTTTAGCTTTTCATATTTTACAGGATTTCCAAAATGAAATTGAGTTAATTTGTTTTTCTTCAAAAGTGCTCCCGTGCAAAGTCACACACGTGACCGATGCCATTTGACCTCTGTCCTTGGGCAACGTAATCCTAATAAAATCTTTTGTGTTACACATGAAAGACTTCAACATGTGCAAGTCATATATGAAGTTTACATCACCATACCTCCTATACTTACTAAAATATAAGCATCCTATTGCAGAATTTTTCATATTTTGGGTCACACACGTGACCAAGAATGGCCCGGAGGAGAAATAGATCTCTGTTTAATAGGCAACAAAAAACAAGTATTCTCTGTGCTGTGTCTCAGAATTACACACATTTTTTCGGAAACATTTTGAAATTATTAATTTATTGACTCTAAACAATATGGCGTATATGTAAGGTACATACATTGTATGTTTGAGAACTTTGAGAGTTGAGACTAGTAGGTTTATGGTTTGACTGTACCCGTTTAATATAGGGAATGAACTCAATCATACCATTTTGAATATGACCTCGTACTTCTACATGTACCGCTCTTTGTAAACAGAATGTAATATTTAGGTATTTAAAAGTGATCAATCATACCAGACACTAATCAAATTAATTTTATTAATACCTAGAGATGAGCTACATGGTATTTGGTATGTTTGCAGGTGGCGTGAATGAATGCTTGATTTACATGCTGTGATCTCAAGTACATTATTGAGATGTTGACAGAATGTACCAGATACATACTACCAATGTTGTAGAAACCCTTGAGTACATGTTAGATTCCATCATAATGCACAGGTTCAATGGAAATATTCTGTATGCGTTATGTACGGTAGTAACTAGTTGTATTGAAGTGTGGGGGGGGGGGGAAGCTAATGATCATATCAGAACTTATCTTTACTGTACATTTTAATTTGTGGATTTGTAGCAACTTTAATTTGTGGATTTGTAGAAAGCAGTGCCAATAATGCTAGCTACAATGTAAGTGCTATACACTAAAAGTCATATTTATCATGCATTCTGGCGGCAAATTGTTACTTTAGCTATCTACCTTAGGCCAAAAAAAAAATTGTTGGATTGGAGTAACGGGCAACCAAACATTAGGGTAGGTACATGTAGGTAGGTTTTGTTTTGTTTTGTTTTGTTTTGTTTTTTCAGGATTCGCACAAATACACAAAAACACACATATAACACACAAATAACACATATCGCAATTGGAAAAAAAGAAAAAAAAATCAGAAAAACCTTTAGGGTCGGCGGTATTTTAAGGGTCGGGCGGGTTACGCCAATCCAACCATTTATTTTTCATGGCCTTATAAGTATACTATATGTTTGACCTGGAAATAAAAATAATAAATTTGATTGGTTTTGGGGGGAAAATTATACTTTTTATTTTGGCATGGGAAATTGCGGGTCAGTAGCTCATTAAATTGTACACACTGTGCCAGTAACAGGTGCATACCTTATAACGATTGAACTTGAATTTATTCTGCATTGTCAAAATATAAATATTGGTTTATATAGTGAGCACTGTGAATATTGCACAATACATAAGTTAGCCTGGTAGATGTACTGTACATTCTACGCTGTACAGGTTTACACATTTAATAATGGTACTTTTATGATACTTAACAAATTTATTGAAGTAGTTGGAAATTATAATTGTAGGAAAATGCTGGTCAGTTGCCTCACAGTAGGTGCTTCTTCTGACATTGGAGAGTGCGCAGTTTAGCTGGTATATTGGTAATTAATAAAATGTTATTATCAGGAATGCAGGCATTATGATGTACGTATGTACACATATTTAAAGGGATAGTTCTGGTTGAAAGGTCAAATCAAGAAATGTATTCCTGTGAGATAAGAAAATGTGTAATTATTGAAAAATTAAAGCATAATTTCAAAACTAAACAAAGATTGGTTGATTAAAATCCACTCAGAAACAGCTGAAATATCCCAGAAAATAAGACATCATTTAAAAATTTGCTGGAATTAACTTTAATTCACACTATGCAAACATTTTATCAGGGTTTATTTATCAGACTCAAGCAATCTCTGTTTTGAATTTTTAGATCGAGAATATCCTATACAGATCATATGTAATTTTAGCCCTGAAACATTTTTTTTTTAATCATTGAAAAGCCCCACCAACACTGTAATACTAACTAGAACAATATTAAATGTTGCTTGTAAGTATCGGTTTCCATGGTGGTGTATATAATACGTGTGGTTTGCGGTTGCACCATGTGAGAGGGGTGGATTGGTGAGTCCTGAAAAGGACTATGGTAGTCCTGAAAAGGACTATGGTAGTCCTAGAAAGGACTGTTGGTAGTCCTAGAAAGGACTGTTGGTGTAGTCCTGAAAACTAGTACAATATTATTAACTTAAAGACAAACAATTTGAAACTTTCAAAATTCAGGCGGAAACCGGTTTAGACTGTTGTCAGACAAAAGGAGAAAAAGGGAACCCTTAAATTGACTTTGCAGATCCAAAAGATAGCTAGGACACATCTGTTTCCACAGTTTTCCAATGTAGCACTTTGCTAATTAATCATTTTAATTAGCTATCATATATTTGTAAATGCCATATGGGCTCATTAATGTACCAGCATGTGGATACATGGTTCGGCTGTAATGGCTTACTTGTACTACAATGTACGTGCTTCCCATGTATGCTGTGTAATGTGATTGAGTGTGTTTGTTTGTTTGTGTGTCTCTATGATTGTTTATGTTTGAGCTAAATACATGTTTGCATGATCCTACATGATCTGTATAATCCAGTAGGTGTGTCCGTTGATTTGTAAGTGTGTGTTTTATTTATGTATGTATGATGGTATGTAATGTTTGTTTAAAGGGATAGTTGAGTTTTGGTATAGAGGGCGCTACACAGAATAAGTTTTTGTGAGATAATGAAAAACTGAGTGTCGAAATTGAAAGAGCATACAATTTTAATGACAGAATAAATTTTATTTTATCAAAATCGGTTCAGAAACAGCTGAAATATCCATAAACATAACCATTTGTAATAATTGTGGGGCCCCACAATTAATCGATAATTTTGAACCAGCCGTTACATTTTTTTTTTTAATGCTGAACATTCAAAAATGTACAATAGAGGTTTGTAAATAGTTATTGATTATCTCTCTAACTAATCACTATTTCAACAAAACATCACATGCACAATATTTTATTTTAAATAGTTGAAACCAATGACTTTTTAGAGAGCGCCCTCTTGAGTTTAACGGCTCTTTTTGAATGATAACAGGCTCTTTACTTAGTAGTTTGTAATTTTGTATTCCTTTTAAGCATGGTGGAGTTATAACTATTAGTTTGTAATGTAATGGTGCAGGTTTTGGTCACTAAAATTAAGTTTGACCAAAACTGTACTCTCTTTACCAAAACTCAACAATCCCTTTAAGTATGCCTACTAACATTTTTTGCAAGAGCACAAGAGCGTCAAGATTTTTTTTTCTAAGGTATTGTATATCTTCCTAAATGCAGAATTCCTCATTTGCAAGTGCTAGGATCTTCGTCTGGAACCTAATAAAGACCCAAGTTTGGCCCAAGAATGGACAACTTTTTCATAGCTCTTGAAGTGGGCTTGGCCGTCCTGCTAATCATTCTTGTGCGATGGCTCCTTAATGTAATGAAAGGTGATTATTTTGGTGTAATGACCTTCAGACCGCTTTTAGATGCTTGGACCACATTAGATGCCACATTCCCCCACCCCCTCCCCCCCCCCCCCCCACCCCCACACATACACATTCGGTCCATATTGACTGACAGGTGCCAACCAGCAAAAAAAATACCAGGGAAAAACATTTACTTTACTTAAACTTCATAACCCATTTCCTTTGGAACTGTATGACAAGTGACCAGCCCCCTGACGCACCACCCCTTCCCCTAGTTTGTCCCCAAACCAAAACTTTGATCTACAAGATGGTATGCAGAAGTCAAATCAGCCAAAAATTGACTAAACAGCCTTCTTGCCCTCACCCGACGATACTTTACGCCTTGCTTGCCTTTAAGTATACATAGTATAGTAGCTTCATAACAGGTCTGTTCTATTTAGAAATATATATATCCCATGTTCGTCCCTAAATCCTCTGATCTACAAGAGGGTATTTAGTAAATAACTCAATTTAGTTTAAAATGTACTTAATGCCCTTCTTTCCCTACCCCGACTGTTATTTCTTTATACTTTTACAAACTTACTAGCTTCATAACCTGTTTCCTTTAGAATTGTATGACAAGTGACCCGCCCCCCTGACGCACCTCCCCCTTCCCCCAGTGTGTCCCATACAATCAGATTACGTGCCATTCATAAAACACTGGCTGTTCTCCAGCAGAGGAAAAAAGTTCAAGGAAAAGTACTCTAACTTTTGATTCCATTGCATTCAGAGACTTAGTTTACCATGTTAAAACTCCATGAATATTTAGATATCTAAGATGTAAGAGGTTAAGTTTAAACAAGATTTTCAGTCTTTTGCAGGAGGTGTTTTTTATGCAAATGTTGTGTCTGCTACATGTACATGTAGAGCTGTGTTATTTCCCTGTAGATATTGAGACTTTCCTTGTACTGTAGAAGAGATTGTGTGTACATTTAGCAATGGTTGACAAACTATTGTGAGCGCAGTAACAGTCCACAATTTACGTGTTTTTGATAACAATTTGTATGACTTTCCGGATTATATTTTCTTAAATTGTTGTGACATTAAACGTGGCTGCAACACTATGCTCTGTCTTTGGTGCGTAAGTGGAATGAGAGATGATGCCTTTTGTAAGTCAACCATGTTATTAACTGTTACTTTTTGAATGCCAGGGATTTTGCAGTGCCACTATGGCATCCGTGTGAATATGTGCCTTCGCAGTTCTTCCATTGCATTGCATGATGGGACAGCAGGGAATAATTTTCCTCCTCAAACTTGATTAGCAATTTCAGCCGATGGATAAATATTTCAAATGAAATTCTGTACACTTTTATGGAAGAAAACTGCTACACAAAAGATATTTTGTATAACAGTCATGCAAAAATGCATAGCATATTGCGATGCGATACCAGGAAAATTATTCCCTGGACAGTTAGATAGTACGGAAGTTCACTCAATATTGTCTGCTAGGTTTTTTTGTGTGGAATCTCTATGCACTCTGCACTTCTGAGCATGTCACCTGAAACTAATCAAAGAAATTTGCTAATTTGAATATCAGCCTCATGAATTTGCCAGTGCAAATTATACAAAGAGGACAATACCTGTCTAACATTTTCTAGAAATATTATTGTTTCTGTGCAAGTCTGTGACATCGGCACCCAAAGAGTTAAAAAACAGAGAGAATTGGATTTTCTTTGTCTATATAAAGTACCTACTTATCCTAACATATATATGTTGTATAAAGTTTAGTTTTGATGACTTGTTGAGGTAGTAGTAGAAGGTATTAAAGGGCAATGAAACCCAAGCAAAATGTTGCTTTCATAGTATTGAAGAGATTAAGAAGAATAATCTCTGAAAGTTAGAGCATAATCGGGTAAGAAACAAGAAAACTACGGCTCTTTGAAGATGTCCATTTATTCCTATGGGGAACTAAAATTGGCAACGCACTCTGATAAGTGTGTGGACAACTCCCCATATGTTTTGAACACAAATGTTCTCATTTTTACAGTTTTCTTCATAGTCACATTTTTCCATTCCCCCAACTCATGATATGTTATGTATAAAAGCATTCTACAAAACATATGTTGAACTCAAACGAAGGGTAAACATACATTTTGAGAAAATTTAACAAAACTGAAATTTTGTGTACAGAATGTATGGGGAGTTGTCCACAATTTTGCCAGAGTGCGTTGCCAATTTGAGTCACTCGAAGAAATACATGGCTCTTTTCAAAGAGCCATAGTTTTCTTATTTCTTGACCGATTGTGCTTAAATTTTCAGAGACTATTCATTATATTTAGTGTCTTATAGTGCATACAACAATTTTTCTGGATTTCATTGTCCTTTAACTATTGATGTGCATTCTTGTGTAGTTTCACTTTCTGTTTCATGGCAAGAACTTAACCCAATCGCTTCAAGATTCTGAAATCCCTATAGCCGTTGTACAGAATAGCCTACCAGGTTCCTGCAAGAAAGGGGTTAAGAAAAATGAGTTTGTATTGTATTGTGTTTGTTGTCATAGTTAGTGTGTATGCCTGATGTTCCTGTATAGCGTGTATTTCCAGCCATATATGTGTACATGTATATGTGTGTATGTGTGTTTGTCCTTATACATTTTTACGGTGCTTTTTAAAATATATCACACTTTTGGGGATCAATTAAATTTTCTTTGAAAACCTAAGTTTAAAAGTACAGTTAATATTCATATAATAACTAGCACTCTTTTAACCACTGTATTTAATTCGAATTTATTTTGCCAGGACTGTATTATTAAAAGTTAGGATTTCATTTTTGAGGTATAATTTTGACTTTTAACATGTAAAGCTGTGTTGCAATTCTACATGTACAAACATTGTACATATGTAGTTTGCTGTGAATAAATATGCACTTCAATTTTGATTGGCGTGGTTTTAATTAAATCTCGTGATGTTTAACTAGCTCTTTGACATTATAAGAAATATGCATCAGATAAATATAGATATGCTTTTTGGTTGGCAAATGTATGTATTTTTTTCATTTATTGTGCCTTCTAGTATATATTTTTCATTATGAGGGCAAAACAGGTAAAATCGCTTTAAATTTAAAAAGTTCAAAAACATTTTCACTGTGGGTTTTTATATTCAAGTGCTGTTAGTGTATATATTATCCAATCAACTTTCTACCAGTGCACAGTGCATATTTGTATTGTGAATGCTCAATTCAAAGAAGTATGATGCAACCCATATTCATGTTGATGTAGTAATATTGTCTACATGTACACATCTATAGCTAAGAAGTCAAATGTTGGTTTTAAAAAATGGCTACTGCCTCTCTTCATGTTTATTGTACATTTTTAGATAGTCATGCTTTTTAAACAATGTGAGATAACATATCAAATTGAAGAAGTCATCATTTTAGGAGTTATCAAAATAGAACAGTGTTTATGTCATTTTCACAAATTGGGGGCCTGCTGTTTATGGATTCGACCAACAGAAAGTCTTGTTTGAATTTCAATTCACTCTATTAAGGTACTATCAATATTGAAATAATAGCTTTTTTTCAGGTGGCCAAAATGACACTTCATATAGGCTTGTGTCTTGTAGATCCTAATTCGTTGGTGGCCCATACCATAGACTTACTACTATGCCCATACAAGCATTTCTAGTGTCAACATTGTAAAGCGCTTTAGAGATTATTATATTAGGCGCTATATAAATCAAATATATTATTTATTTTATATTTTAAATGACATGTCTGGTGGCCATTGGCATTTAGGCCACTGTTAAGTGCAAGCCCTGGATAGTGAAATTATAATGTTGTTTTTTCTGTCCTTGATTTATAGATGAACCAACTGCTGCCGCTGGAGCCCCGCCTAGGCGAGTCACCTCAGAACGCATGAAGTCAAAATATGCACGAAGTAAGAGTTATAAATAGATGTATTACACAAGACATAAAGTTTAGTTAGCACCTTTAAAAGCTGGCCCGCTGGGCTCTGGCCACCTTTAGAGGTGTAAGAGGTGTTCACTGTTCTGGTCTTGTGTTCGGAGCTCCGCTCTTTGCACTAATCCGCCTGGGTTGGAATCTAGGCCCCGTGTTTCGGCTGGTGATGATAAAGGGTGGTCCCAGATGTAAATAATCATAATTGATTGAATGCGTCTGCAAAAACCAAACAACCAACCAACCATCTGGCCACCTAAATAAGTAAATAGTACTTTTTGGACCACTAGAATTTCATTTAATTGATGCAGAACATTAAAATACCTTGAAATGGTTGTTTTCTTTCTCTTTTGGAGAGCTACCGAATTCATATGTTACATGTACCTGATTCCACCTCCAGTTGTTATTTTTGAGCCTGTCATTTCACCTGCACCATTTGAACTTTACCATGCTTTTTAGATTCTCAGCATACATGTAGGGACCACAAAGTATGTACGCATGGGAAGGGGGGAGGGAGGGTTCTCACCAGTCCGTACGATATGCGTACAGGGGGGTCCCAACATGTGCATACCTGTATAGCAACCAAAACAAAAAAATTTCACGAGGGCTATTTTGAATTTTTTTTTTTTTCCCCGTGCCTTAGCTCACGGGTGCGATTTCAAAGGTTTCGGGGGCGAATCGCCCGTCGCCCCCGTGTATTTTTTTGGTTGCTGTACAGTAGGTTATAAAAATGAGTGCTCAGTTATAGATCTAACTTGAGTGGCTATGAATACATGTAGACAGTGGAGATTTAATTGCCGAGCCATTCGTGCACTACAGGCGTGTATCCAGCCCTCATGGTGGAATTTTGTTATTAATATTTTTTTTTTTTTTTTTTTTTTTTTTTTTTGGGGGGGGGGGGGGGGCTGATAGAACCACATGTGTATGGAGTGCATACAGGGAGGGGGGGGGGGTCAATTTTGGGCAATTATTTGGTGTACATACTTTGTAGATGGTCCCTGAACGTAAAGGTATGAATCCTATTTAATTTGTTTCTTTATTTCAATTTTAGCGAGACTTGCTGAAATGGAGAAGAAAAGAGAAGAGGAGGCGAGTCAGCGGTCTGCTCAAGGAATGGTTGATCCAAGACAGGTGACTAATTCATTATACAAATGTACATTACCTCAATATATCTATATATAGTTTCAACAAAAAACATCTAGAAAGACAAAAGAAATGTGCGCACACTGGGCAGATTATAGACAAATTTAACCATATTAACAAATAATTTATGTGAGTAAAGAGAATGATTACCATTATAGACATTAATGAGATGAGTGAGATATGGCAATTTTGAAGTATAACCATTGAATAATTGATTGATGTGTATGATCAATATTTGATTGGTATATTGATTGATTGATTGATTCATTAATTTATTTAATCATTTATTAATTTGTTTGTATGTTCGTTTGTTTGTTTGTTTGTTCGTTTATTCACTCATTTATTCATTCATTCTATTATTCATGTATTCATTCATTCATTGATAGAACTGATGATAGTGAATTTCTTAAATTAACAATGGGATGTATCAATTTTACATGTGGATAATCTAGAAATAATTAATTTATGATTATATTTTACTGATAAATTGTGTCATTCTTTTTTCATTGATGAACTAATGGTTACTGGTAATTAAGAGTGGATTGATGGAATAATTTGATAATTAATCAATGAATTAATGAAATGGATGATGCAGCATTAATTTGTCTTCACTTCTTTTCTCCTACAATATCCCCTCCACCCTCTGCAGGCTGCACATGAGCGTGGTGAGAAGCTTTCAGAGTTGGAAGACAAGTCAGATCAAATGCGAGTACAGGCCGCCGCCTTTGCAGACAACGTTAGTCAGCTGAAGAGTAGGAGCGGATCATCTAGCTGATGATGCTGATACATAGAACTTTCATTCCCATGTTCCTCAGATTATTGGTCCCGACTTTAAAACCCCACCCTATCAATCCTCACACTCGATGTCTTGTGTTGGAGCAGGGTGAAAAAGCTTACAGGAAGAAAAGACGGAACAGTCATTTTGCACACAACATTAGTCAGCTGAAGAGTAGGAGTGCATCATGATGATGCTGATACATAGAACTTTCATTCCCCCGTTCCTCAGATTATTGGTCCCGACATTTAAAACCCCACCCTATCAATCCTCACATGCAATGTCTTGTGTTGGAGCAGGGTGAAAAGGCTTACAGGAAGAAAAGACGGAGCAGTCATCAGAGCTTGCAACTACGTTTGCACACAACTGTAGTCAGCTAAAGAGTAGGAACGCATCATGATGATGCTGATACATGGAACTTTCATTCCCCCGTTCCCCTGATTATTGGTCCCGACATTTAAACCCCACCCTATCATACCCTATCAATCCTCACACTCGATGTCTTGTGTTGGAGCAGGGTGAAAAAGCTTACAGGAAGAAAAGAAGAGAGCAATCGTCGGAGCTTGCAACCACGTTTGCTCACAACTTTAGTCAGCTAAAGAGTAGGAACGCATCATCTAGCTGATGCTGATACATGGAACTTTCATTCCCCCGTTCCCCTGATTATTGGTCCCGACATTTAAACCCCACCCTATCATACCCTATCAATCCTCACACTCAATGTCTTGTGTTGGAGCAGGGTGAAAAAGCTTACAGGAAGAAAAGACGGAGCAGTCATCAGAGCTTGCAACTACGTTTGCACACAACTTTAGTCACCTGAAGAGTAGGAACGCATCATGATGATGCTGATACATGGAACTTTCATTCCCCCCGTTCCTCAGATTATTGGTCCCGACATTTAAACCCCACCCTATCAATCCTCACACGCAATGTCTTGTGTTGGAGCAGGGTGAAAAAGCTTACAGGAAGAAAAGACGGAGCAGTCATCAGAGCTTGCAACTACGTTTGCACACAACTTTAGTCAGCTAAAGAGTAGGAGTGATGATGCTGATATATAGAACTTTCATTCCCCCAAACCCTTGATGGTCGCTCCCATATTTAAACCCCACCCTATCAACCCTCCCAAGCAATGTCTTGTGTTGGAGCAGGGTAAAAAGCTCAGAGTTGGAAGACAAGACGGATCAAATACGAGAACAACCCGCTGCCTTTGCACACAACGTTAGTCAGCTGAAAAGTAGGAACGCATCATCTAGCTGATGATGCTAAACATGGAATTTTCATCCCCCTGTTCTTCTGATCATGGCCCTCCCACCCCCATCCCAACCCCCATCAACCCTCCAACACATATTGTATGAGTTGGAGCAGGGTAAAATGTCTTGTAGAAAGAAAAGACAGAGCGAGGGAAAGACGGAGCAGACATTAGAACAAGGAGTAATATCTTTGCGCACATCATTTCTCAGCTGAATATTAGGAAAGCATCCTATAGCTGATGATGATTATACTTTTGACTATGTTCTACCTATCCCTTGATCGGTACCCTAACCTCAACCTACCCTCATCAAACCTACTACATGAAAAGCTTTCATAAATGAAGGATTTCAAAATGTACAGGCTACAAAGTAAATTATGCAACATTCAATATATTTGTGATAAATACTTTCTAGTCCTTTTGCAGTTACACATTTTATTGAAGAAGTTGTGATAATGAGCACTTGAAATTATTTTTAAAATGGAAATATTTGTGAACATTTAAAGGTGCACCTGTAAAGTGTCAGATATTGCCAAAAATGTACATTTGAGACTTCAATCCTATACCAAAATCATTGTATTTGTCCGAATGATGTGTGAAAGTTTCATTGGAAAAGAACACTGCTTTCCTGGTTAAAAAAACAAAAATTTGCATCAGCTTTTACAACAAATTACTCTATAACGTGTATGAGGTTTATGACCGTTCATTAACGCTCGAGCTGAATGATTATCAATGATAGATATCGTCATACTAAAGGGGCATTTAAACAAATCTAACCCTATTTTATTCTTCTCTTACCAGAAGCCAAACAACATGGTAGAAGAGAAATGTGGAAGCTCGAAGTAATTTTCGTGGAGTTAGACACTTTACTGGTTTCACTTTAATATTTGGAATTGACTTTGATCAATCTGCTGCCTTCAATCACAATTTGTATTTGAATTTTTAAAATTTTTTATTACATTTCATCACAATTTGTATGTACCATTCTGATAGATCTGGAACCAAAACTTGTATTACATTTGCTTGATGACTTATATTACATGAACAAATACAATATCTAGAAATTTGTTATTGCAACTATAAACTAAAACCAAATCACCCTACTCCCATCAATATTCTCCCTGGAACAGTAAATGCCAATTTTCACACAGCTTTAGTTTATAACAGTATTACTAATCTTATTAATCTTAGTAGGACTGATTTATATGTGAAGCAGTACAGTGGACTGGAAATAAAGGAGTAACATTTTGTTTATAAACACTGGAAACCCAATTAACCTTACTACTACTGTACATGACCATGCCCATGGTTGATGAAGTGATGATCAAGGAACATTGATAGTGTTAATTGGTCTTTAATAGGTGTCTCGTTACTATTTGAAAAACTGTTCGCTGCACTACCTTTGGATTTCATCCACATTGTGTTAGTATGTGGTCCATTAGATTTCCTTATATACATGTATATACAGTACATACTGATACTGTATATTACCAAGCTTAACTCAAAGTCAATCAACGAAGCTACCTTAATTACCACGTCCATGGTAGTTCAAGTGTTTATCAAGGGACATAAGTGTTATTAGGTGTCTGGTGTGACGAACCATTCCCCGCTTTCCCCTTAGAAATCATTAACATTACGTCAGTACATGGTCCATTAGAGTTCCTTATATACACACATACTGTATATTACCAAGCTTAAAGTCATATATATACTGTATGCGTGGGTTAAAATGGGTAGTCAGCAAAACCCAACTTGCACTCCACTGTAATCTCCCGAGGTAAACTCACGATGAGTGTTGGATCGATCGAAGAGCTGTGCATCGGAATATCTGAACAACATGGGCCTTCATATGAAATTGCATGCAGCACACAGCTGGTAGCAATTATGTATAGAGCGATAAGGTAGTCTAACCATTTCAGGCAATACAGCGCTGATAAGCGGCACTTTGATGTGCTCGGTCGAGCGTGTTGGGTAATACTTTCGCTCGTAAACATCTCTGATTGCGACCATGATTCGACTAGTACAAGGAGTACCTCATTGGTAAAACCATGGTAAAACCAACATTCCGCTAAATGTGACTATTGTCGACTCGGTCGTTCGGAACTGGGACAGTTTGCGATCGCTACTTATAATCGAGCAAAGGGGGATTACGTACCGTGCGTAAAAGTGCGCAATATGGATTCGCGCATCTGATATACCGGTCTGAATTGCCTTTAACTCAAAGTCAATCAACGAAGCTACCTTCATTACCATGTCCATGGTAGTTCAAGTATTTATCAAGGAACATTAGGTCAGTGTTGATTGGCCTTTAGGTGTCTGGCACGACGAACCATTCCCCGCTTTCCCCTTAGAAATCATTAACATTACGTCAGTACATGGTCCATTAGAGTTCCTTATATACACACATACTGTATATTACCAAGCTTAACTCGAAGACAATCAACGAAGCTACCTTAATTGCCATGTCCATGGTAGTTCAAGTGTTTATCAAGGAACATTAGTGTTAATTGGCCTTTAGGTGTCTGGCGTGACGAACTGTTCCCCACTTTCCCCTTGAATGTCGTTCACATTACATTAGTACATGGTCCATTAGATTTCCATGTGTATATTACGGGGCTTGTAATTAGCAGAGGACCGCTTTGAGCACTAATTGGACTGAACAAATTTCATTCATGCAAAATTGTACTTGCCTGACTGACCAACCACATATATCAGAATGGTTTTTGTTTGAGTCAAATGAGTCATTATTCATTCGGTCATTTTAGCCTTTGAAGAAGATTCTGCTAGGATAAAACATGTAGGTCCTATTATCATATATTGCATCATTTCGTTACACAGGCATTATTATAGTAGATAAGCAGTTTTCAGCAGTATTTGTGCATGGTTTTTGTTAGTTTGGTGGTGTTTTGGGGGATGTGGGGTGCCGGAGCATCCAAATCTAGTTTTGAGGCACAAAATCTTGCTCTTATAGTCTTAGATTTTACTTGCCTGACATAGCCCCCCACCCCCTCATGGAAAAGGTTCATTTCTTGCCCTGCTGATTAATCGGATATAATTGGAGAGTAGAATTGGACGTGATCTCATTTACTAGGGAAACAAACATTGATGGAAAAGTAATGACATGCTTGGTGAAGTTAGAAGACGTTACTGAGAGAGGAAATGATGATTGGATAATTGCCTTTGTTTGTTCTTTGGTTGGTTTGATCTCTTACAAAATGTCTGTAATTGTGGTCATATTTTTGAATACTTGTTTAGACTACATTTTATAATCACCCTGAACAAATGTCAAGACATTTTTGCAACAAAAAATGTTCATTACCAGTATGAAATATTATCTTTAAACGTTTGTGCTACACCCTTGTGTATATAGTTCACTCAGTGACATGAGAATGAGTTTGTGGATATAAACATACTTGCCAACTGTCCCGTTTTTTGAATTTTTTATAAGTGTAAAATCGGGACGTCCCAATTAAAAAAAATTTTTTTTTTTTTTTTACTTTACTTTATTAAATGTATAGAGACAACATTTAAACGTAAATTGGAAGAATTATGAAAAATGGGTCGAGAATGCATTTAATACTCAAAAACGTCAAGGCCTGGACCCCTGTCGCAATGAACTTTGTGCTTGCAATGTGCACTTCCCGCACACTTGTGCAATTATGCTGTGACTTTGGACCCCCGGCCAATTTTGTCCCTCTTTCCAAAATTCAAATGTTGGCAAGTATGTTTATATATAGAAAACAATCAAAAGATATTACGAGACAGAAGTTAAAGAAAAGAAGCAGTATAAAAGGAACAAACAGTATAGTGTGAAATGTAACCAAATAATATAACGCTTTTAATAGGTAACGGTGCAATGAGGATGCAAAAGACATTATACTTATGATTTTGTCATCTATGTAAATAGTTTGTATCATATTATTATAATGTAAACACAACTCTGTAATGTATCAATTATTCTAAAACATGTGTATTACTCCAGTATAATAACCTATATATATATATATCAATTTGATACTAAATCTTAACAAAAAATCTTTTAAGACGGTTGTAGATATTTGTTGCCTTTTTCAATGGTTTCACTTCCAATGAACTACATATATCAATTTCTCTTGTTTCTGTGATTATCTATGCAGTCTTAGAATTCTTTAAGTAAATGTACAATCACTAGGTAATGATAGTAATTCATTTATTCAATAACATTCTAACTATCAACATATAACTTTGAATGTACTATCTATGACATGACTTGTACATGTTATCTTTTCATTTATATTGTGTTCTATTAAATGTTCACGTATAGGTACAATATGTAGCTACATGTGCATTAGATCTTAAAGGTAGTGACTAAATCTTGTAGGCTATATTTGAACAGTAATAGTTATAATTCTACCAATGCGTGAGTGAGCGAAAGAAATCTGAATGGTTCATTTTGGACAATTTTGTTATTCAATAGCAGCCCAAGAGGGCGCAATTTACACACCTAGAAGATTCTGCTTTTTTTCTTCGAAATTGTAAGTGTGATTTGAATACAGAGATAACCAGAATCAGTTAAGAGGCATTTGGTATATACATGTATTATACAAAATTTGTAAGCTTTATGTCTATGATATGAAATTAAAATACATGTATCAATGATATTGCAGATAAAAGTCAATGACCGCGACTTTTATTCAAATGGCATAAATTGAGGATTTAGATCTAACAAACTTTCGGATTTCGTGCTGAAGTCGGCGTCCGCGAACATTAAAACCCCACAAATATTCAATTTTATTGATTTTCATTGACTATAATACAATATAATAATATAATTTTGATGAGGGTCTTACGATCGGCCTCGAAATTAAAACCAGCGAATGTGTTTTTGCTTCGCTCAGCGCGATTAATAACAACATTTACAGTATACCACTGAATAAGTGCTATAAGGCGGAGAAATTTGCCAAACTGCCATTTACCAACTCATTGCTCTTAGGTTTTACACAGCCATAATTATCCTGTGGATACTTTGAAAGTCAAACATAGATATAGAAATAACGAAGGGGAAATTTGAAAGGCTAATCTTGTTTCATGATTCTATTCGAAGTAATGAGGAAAACAAACACTAAAGTCCAAGATAATTTTGGTTGCTTTGCGGGACATCTTTTTATTGATTTTAGAAAACATGCATACATATTAAACCACATTAACTCTATTTTCACCACGTTTATTCCATTGCAATTGTTTTTTAATAAATGTAAATATATTTGGTACAATCATTTCTGTTTGTTTTTGTTGATGCATAAGTCCATGTAGAAATAAATGTTCATCATTTCACAGATAATTGTGGAAATAATCCTATGGGATACTAATATATATTGTATACTCAATTATTATGATTAAAAACAAGTTGAAATTGTATTTGTCATTATAGCTTTTGTTTAAATTCAAATAAAATTGTATTTGTCATTATAGCTTTTGTTTAAATTCAAATTTTAATTTAACCTATATAGATACATATCAGATTTAAATAGTAAGCTACATATAATATGCAACATGCATATGTCTGAATGATCACCATTCCACCATATGTGAATTAAGATGTTGCCTTTTTATGATAAAGAAGAAAGAAAAAAACTTTCTCATATTTGAATAAATGCGAAAGGTATTGATTTAGAAAATTTTACAGTTGTGCTTTGTTATTATTTTTGCTTTGTGTGTGTGTGTGTGTGTGTGTGTGTGTTTGTGTGAGGGGGTCAGGCGACTTGGACCCT
The DNA here is from genome assembly GCA_037951105.1 of Echinarachnius parma. NCBI lineage: Eukaryota > Metazoa > Echinodermata > Echinoidea > Clypeasteroida > Echinarachniidae > Echinarachnius > Echinarachnius parma. The sequence continues at coordinate 91,809 of JBAMJV010001393.1, read as the reverse complement.
GAAATGCAAAGAGAGCCCCCCCCCCCGGCCCATCCCCACCCCCGGCCCATCCCCACCCCAAATCCTAAAACAGCCCCCGTATGTCTCATCTATTCAGGTTAGCCTCTTCAGTGAGTTTGCACTGTTCTCCCAGAGGGACCTGCATCTAATATTATTATTACTCGGCCATCGGATACACACCCACAGTCAATCCAACACTTATTGTGCACTCTCTCCACCCCCTGGGGAGCATTCCAGCAGGTACTACTTTACAGTGCACTCGTGCTTTTAATACACACCCTCAATTTTACAGAGTACATGCAGGCAACCTTGAAAATAGACCCGGAAAACAAACTAACTTATTTTTGTCCCTGATATGGCCCATTTCCGGTGGTGGAATTCGCCTCCATTGCTTCATGCACAAAACATTCCGCTGGATAGAACAACATACAACATACATCGCCCGACAAGGAACAGACAAGAAACGCATACAAAATAAACAGAGACGAACGGATTGAAAATTTGAATCTCGGTCGGGCATCCGTTTACGCTATCCGGTGATACAGTGTATGTGCCCAAGGCCTTTTTACATTATGTAATTTCAATCAAACTACATGCAAGTATAAAAACAAGAATGGGGTTTTGCACCCAATGTACATTGTAGTTAAACCCCATTCATTTCAATTGAACACAACCGTTACATGCAACTTGTGTCACCATTCACATTAACACACTCGCATATTTACTTTTACACATAATTTAACATGACCGTACTTTGAAGCACAGTTATTGTGCCTTATTGTTTAATCTACATGTATCTATCATGACCGTACTTTGAAGGACAGTTATTTTGCCTTATTCTTTAATCTACATGTATCTATCAGGCCGTAGTTCATCCAGACGTTGGACAAAGCCCTCCTCATGACATTTCTATTCTCGGCTGTTCCCATACTGATGTTAATACTCTACCCAAATGCCTGACAAAATGAATTCTTCTTTGATCTGTCTTCACACAAACACACATGCACACACACATACTTGTAAGCGCCGCCAATGAAGGACCAAGGAAAACTATTATACAACCGTGGACCTGTGTGTATGAATTCACACAACCAAGGACTATAGCATATGGCAATCAAGGGACATGCATGGTGTGTTTGAAATTTGTTGCCCAATCGAGGAAGTACCCAGTGCACGAATTAGCATCTGTTTACACTAGAGGCGGGGCAAAGAAGGATGTCCTTAGTGGCAGGCATGTCCGTGGATGAATAGTAGGGTGTCCTACATGGGTCCTCAATGTTTTTCTTTTTGCAAACTCACACAAACACAATTTCACAAATGCACACTATGAACCCAAGAAATGACAATTAGATACCTTCAGTCAGTTTTTCATCATCATTTATTTTTCATTTATCCACATAGCTCATTCACAAGAAAGAAAGTTTACATTTTTTTTTTCAATGAAAGTTTTTTTTTCAACATATGTCCCATTTTCAACATTCAATAATATAATGCATGCATTTATTTTTCTTTGTTTTTTTTCTTTACCAAGTAATAGATTTACAAAGGCTTCCATTGTCTTACAAGTCAGATCTATACATTGCAAGGTAAACTGGTCGATTCAGTTGTTTGTGAAGAAGTTAACACCATAAATACGCAACTCGAAGATACAGACAAACGAAGCTACGACAGTTTTGAGAGAAAAATAGCCCTGATTTTTGCAAAAAGGTAGTTATCTACACATGTCCTTATTCCTTAATAGTCCCATGTATGCATTGTGCAGTAGTGCAACTGGTTTCAGTGGTTTGCTGAAACAAACGCCAAAATAAAGAACAAAAAACAAAATGTGAAGGGGGAAAAAGAACAAAAACAATAAAATAAAGTTGCCCCAAAGCCAAAGCCTACATATAATTTCTATTAATGTAATAACTGCACCGATTCTTTTACATTTTTGGAAGAAAAACAAATATGCAACGTTTCTAGAGTGTTTTTGTGTTATAATTTTTTTCTCTTCATCATAATTATAATGAAATGTACAATTAACGCAAAATCACTTGCTTCTCAGTGAATTATCAACATTTTTTCATTTTTTCCCCAATTTGTATTCAATTACCATTGCAAGATTTTTTTGTTACACACCATACAAGACAACAATACGGCAGTTAAACGCTTCTGCCTTTTTTTGTGTTTTCTTTTCCACGTCTTAATAATTGTCATAGAAATTCGCTTGATATCTATGTACACAGAGAATATAGTATACCTTCATAAAGCGCAAAGTTAAAATAAGCCTGAAATATCTCCATAGTATATATGTTTCAACAACATGTGCACAGAAGTCGAACAACAAGAACAAAGTACCTCTTATTTTGTAAACTACTCAAAAGTACCAAAATATCTTTCATTTATGACATAGGCATAAGAATTAGAATAGTAGAATTTTTTTTTTTTTACGTTTCATTTTTTTTCTCTCAAATAATGACCAAGCAAACACTCAATGTGTATAATACATATCCATGGAAAAAAGAAAAAAATACATGTTTGTTTTAATACTCATGCACATGAAGTTATATAATTTGTTTTTTTCTTAACGTCAAAAAACAAAAACATGTATTTAACATTATACCTCAACATATACATAGACACACATCATTGGATAGTCGACAATTACGATACAATACAAAAGGAAATAACGGGGGAAATAACCCATAGAAAAACAGGATATTTTATCCACAATAACTCTATTCATCTCTGATATTAAAATAAGAACACTAACCTCATCATCAAGTCAATCTCAATTTTCAAATAACCATAACAAAAAAGAAATTCTAATTATTGATTTTTTCCACCGCGTGAAAAAGTAAATTATCACATAAGAGTGAATCATTTCTCATAAAATAATAGTACCTTAGAGCACTTCTTAGGAGCTAATGGATTTTATTCCCTTTATATTTATTAAATGTTTATCAAGCTTTCTGCCTTGACTGGACCATTTAGATCGCTTGTTTAACTGTGGATCATGTTACGATGTCACAGTTTATGTAAGTGTGCATACGCTACACGCCGTCAAGCGGCCACTGCATGAATGGAAAATGTAAACTCAGTTTTCAATTCTCAATTTTTAGCAATGGCGGAGTGAGAGACGACCAGAGTGCTGTATAGGCCTACATAAAAATAAGTCAGTTCTTTTCTTTGGGATAAGCTCAAAATCCCTGCCCCATAATGGTAGTGACGTTTATTCCTATACTAAAGCTTACATTTGTGTATTTAGCCCAAAGAATTGTTCATCCTGTGAACAAATAAAGCTCAACAGTGAATGCTTTGGCATTTCTTCTGTTTTGATGAATTTATAAAGAAATTATACCACAGTATTTTCTTATGACATAGTAATGGTTCCAAACAACCTGTCTGATAGTAGACTGGAGCTGGCCGATAGTCTTCTTAGCAACCATAGCTAACAAATAGCTTGTGTGAAATTGCTTGCAACATAACTCACGACAACGAACAGCTGTGATATCACACCTTGGTACTCTTATTATAGGGCATTGAACATTTCTCCTCATTAACATATCGAGATAGCCATAGAGTTAATGCACATAAAACAAGTTCCTGTAGACAATAGGCTACTAAATGATTTTAAAATGACAACACTGTGATACACAAGTGTGGCATATGAACAAAAATGTGAAAACAAAGAGAAAAGTAATACAAATAAAATAGAAAATTAGGGTTAATGTATAATAAAAAGAGTACAAACTATATGGAAAGAAAAATTGCACATCACATTTTTTTCTTATTTGTCATAGTTCAACACACATTTCAAATTTGACAGAACACAAATTATTCCAAATAATGAAAAAGTTGCAGAAATTATTCAGTGCGAGTGACAAGTTAACAAAACAAGACTACGATTTATTGATTTAATTAAATAATAAAAGGACAAAAAAGCAAATATACTTCTAGGAAGCGTTTTAAAAATGAGTTTTTTTCTACTATGCATAATATCTCAGACAAAATTACAATTCAGACTATTTTTTTTCTTCTTTTTTGTCTTTTTCAAGTTATGAATATTATGAATAAAGCTGTGCTTTTTTAAATACATTCTGATTCCGAAATTGGTCAAAAAAATTCAATTACAAATTGATATGATTTCATATCCAAATTTCCAGAGCCGCTTACCCAAAACAATTACAAAACAAGGGCGAACGCTAATTAAAACAAAAAAAGACCTAGTAATTATAACCGCATGTCGATCATGGGTTTTAGATCTTAATGTTAGATATAAGAAATGTTCCAATATAAAAGAATGAGTTGAAAATTACCTTTATAAAATGGTTGAAATGAGACTTCTCAATTGCCACCTTGCTAGTAAACAGGAAAATGATAAAATATTTTAACACATTCGCTGGCGCAACTCTTTTTACATACTTGCCAAATAAATGTTTGGGTTGCAATCAATATTTTTCAAATATTGTTTTATTTTTCTTAAAGAAAATGTGTGGGATTAATTTCTGGCTGAAAAAAATCTGTTAAAAGACATAATTTCCTAAATTATTCAAAATCATATACTCGGTGGCAAGAGCTAATATGGACATGGTTTTAATCTTCAAGTACTTTGAAAAAGAAAAAAAATCAGAAAAAAAAACAAAGACATATTATTTCCTAAAAAATAAAAGAATACATTTAAATAGTAACAATTACCATAAACAGAACTTAATTTGGTCTGGTAAAAACCTAAAAAGCGCTTACTTTCCGAGTAACCATGCGCAACTTATTTTTCAATACACCATCTTTTCTACGGGTAATACATTTAACCACTGACAAAGATATTAGAATTATTTCAAAAAGAAAATCATAAATCGTTCCAAAGGACAACTTTTTTCAAGACCATATCAAAGACAATTAAATTAAAGAGAATATGAGAAATAAAAGCATAACACGTATACATATCTTCCATAATTATCTTAAAATCCCAAACACATTCAATGCTTGAAACAAATCAATTTAAAATTTCATCAAATAAAACCCAAAAGCAATGTTTATCTATATATGACATACAAAGGGTTTTCTCTACCTTCGAATTTTCACCATAATAAAAAATAATTTTGCAAATAAAACAATTAATTTTCTCTCTGAACATTCATTTCAGAAATGTATCACTCAAGTGCAAGGTAAACTTTTAGCCTAACTAAAAAATTGTAACCAAATATTTTGATGCTAATATTCATCCCTGATAATATCTCTGTAAAAGTACAGCACATACTATACCAAAAGAAATAAAAAGGAGAAAAAGATAACCCTTACCAACCTAAACTTATGCTTCGAATTACAAAGACCTAAGTAGCGTTAATTAATTTGTACACATAATCTTCTGCGACTTTTCCTACAGTAGACACAAAGTGAAAGAAAAAGAAAATTTTACATGATACATATTTTTTTACAACACTTTTTTTAAGGCTTTCAACGACCAATAAATTCCACAAAGTGTAACAATATATATAATTTTTTTTTTGTCAAACCTATTTACAACAAGAACATTTTTTTTCTTCTTAATTAAATCTCATACATGAGATGCAATAATCAAGTACATTTACCAGCACCCTAAATTACATCTTTTATTCATTCAATTGTTTTTTTTTTCTTCAAAATAAAATGCAATAGCTCTTTTTTTCTTCTTCTTCTCAGCTTTAATAAACAATGACATCAAACACTGAGTAATAATCAGTCAGTTGTTTGAAAGAAACATAAAAGTGGAAGCACTTGGGTCTCCATAAGTATATTGTATTTCTGTTTGCAGTGTCAGCAAAGCAAAAAACAAAAAAACAGAAAAAAACCTGATACAAACGAGCACTGCGAATCAAGTGTATAACAAAATAGGGAGTGAGTATGAATACAAATTTATTCTCTTTCTTGTTGTTGCAATTAAAAGAACAAATTGGTACGCAACGCACATTGCGAGTATATTGTGTACAATAAAATGGGATTGGATATGGACAAATAATTTTTAAGTCTTTTTTTTGTTGTTGTTGTTGCAATGTCAGCACACCAACAAAGCAAAAGCTTTATAGCACGCACAAGCACTGCGAATCCAGTGTACAATACAACCGTAATTTAGTACCAGCTAGATATTTGAACCATTCAAAGCACAACACCAGAATACGATGTTGAGCGATTGCAATTTGAAAATTCCTTGCGAAAGTGCTGCGAATTTGGAGTACAATTAAAATGCATGAGTATGAATGTCATTCCTAAACAAAACAAACAAATTCAATGAAGGGACAGAACAAGTGAACTCAAAAGTTCCTCGCATGGATCCAGCAATAGCAGCCTTCGTATACTAAACAAAAACGTTGGACCATCAAAGATTATCTTCGGGCCACCAACTTTTCATTCATGTCAATCTGTTTTAATTTCTAGCTTAATATGAATACTTCAGATGATAAGATTCCAAATAAGGAATTTGTTAAGATAGCAACGCGACAGCTGGACTTGTCCAATATAGCGACGGCGAAAGCTGCATGCAAAAATCAGTTCCAAAGACAGAAATTAAAGCATCCAAAGGAACGAGAAAACAAAACAGCTGTATAAGTATGTCATCCTTGAATTTGGACCTTGGATACGCAACAAAAACAGCTTATTGAAAAGGAATGCAAATGGTTACAGGGGGTTATTGAAAATGCAGCTCCAAGTAAATGTTATGTAGAATCTCCAACAAATAATGCAGCATTTTCGACGGCCTGCGTTCATACCAACGACGAAAGATCAAAGAAGTTTTCCTATTTAAGTACTGAGATTGCATCGATAGATATTTCTCCTAAATATAATTGGTGTTGTAGCGAATGGAAAGAGAAGTTTTGACATTGAATATGCGAGAATTTCACATCTAAATCAAAAGCATCTGATCGTGTACAAATCGTCACATGAAAATGAACTGCAATAGACATGAACGTGTAGAGGAAAATACTTCAAATCGACATCAAGTCATTAATAGTGACAATAAGTAAGTTTATATGCATTACTATCATGCAATGCTATTTTGCAATAAAGGCATCACAAGATATTCTAGCGCACAAAACGCTAATACATGTATATCCCTATTTTTAACATGCTTGAATACTAGTTTGAGACAAAAGTTTTTCTTGACTTTCCAAACTCTTACAAAGTAATTTTACTTGCATCTACCCTTCTTTATTTCCTGCTGTTAAATTCTTTAAGCAATTTCTCCCATTTCGCCTAATCCCCTTCTTCTGCCTTTAACTAAAAATATGACATACATTGTACACATTGTATCAAGTTTTTGTGGCAATGTTTCGATGATCGAAAGAGATGGCTTGATGAATGGAGAAAATGAATTGGCATAGCTTGTATGAGAATAAAGGTAAGAGCCACATTGTACCCACTGAAATTGCACAAAAGTGATCAAGTATAACAAATACTTCAACACATAGATGTGTGTACTAATAGGGGAGCACAGAAAAGGTTCTCTGGAGGGATTTGAACCAGTGCCCCACTGGATTAGGTCGGCGCTCAACCAACATAGCCATCACAGCATTTGGGTATTGCAGTCTCCCTACAAATTGTGAACCGTCTATGCTCATGTTTAGACATTATTTTCCACTCTACCATACCATGCTGTTGCCGAGATTGTTACTTACTTCTGTAATTTCATTTTTAAAATGTTCATTATTCATTCCATTTATAGCCACAACAAATCCCCTTTAAATTCTCAGACATAAATCCATCAGATTATGTGAAAAAAGAGAAAAACATGTTCTGCACAGAGCAGCAATTTAAAATGTACTACATGTATTTTGGAATGTTTTTCCCTCGTTTAAAGCGACTTTCTGATAGTGAAATTGTAATATTTGATGAGCTTTCCTTTTAAACAATGTACCTACATCTTTGTACCTGTTTTCCCCCCTTATATTTCACCACAAGTTTTCTAACAAGTTCATTAAAACTTCCCCTTTTCAAAAGGAAATTAAACTAGTAAGTAAGAATTATCTCTGCCTCTACAATTTCTTAGAAATTCAGATTCCTACCGCTTCTTTTCATCCTCATCATCACTGTCTGCAATCTCGTCAGATTTGTTTGTAGGCTAAATGAAATGTTTGGGAACTGTTGTAAAAACATTACCACAACCCGAAAGTTACCATTAACCCTAACCAGCAACATTTCCACCGTATTGTTTGAACGTTACTACGATCTTAAAACATTTTCCCTTTCCATATCTTTCTTTTTCAAATCTATCTGAAACTGTCCATCTTTTCTGACTACGACTTCCAGATTTCCACATATTTTGCTGCATTTAATATATGTTAGGACCTAGGAACACATGTTGATGCAATGAACACATTTCTGGTGCATTCAAAAGTACCAATTCAAGATATTTCTATACTTTGCATACAATCCATGGTTTGGAGAAACAAATTGAATGACACTAAAACTCTGACGTCATCTTCCATACATCGTTTTAAGAAAACAAATGTAATGCTACATCAAATTCTTTCGAAAAAGGTAAATTAAACTACATGTATATTTAGTGCATCTTAGTGTTCAATCACTTTGCGAACATATTGGCAAGGAAGTTTACAAAGAAATGTTATGATCAATCTACTGAAAGTTGAAATAAAAGCATGGCCATCATAAAACATAATTCATCAGTCTGGAATTATAGCCATGGTAAAAAATAATTGTATAAATTCTGAAAAAATGAATATAACTCTTGGGGACTTTTCTGGAAGCCACTGTTCCAACACAGAAATAAAATAAAATAACAATAAATATTGTAAAACTCTGCCCCTGGCATGAAATAAACATATCATTACAAATACTATGCAGTTACGCTTTCATCTGTACCGCTATATTTTTCTTATAAAGAAACTAAATAGTTTTTCTCCTAACATTACCAATCAACAAAAAACAAAAATAATTTCTTTCTTTTCTCCGCCCAACTATCTTAACAGGAGCAAAACTCAGCCAATCCATTGGGTAACCAAAATGGCAAAATCTTCTCTTCTCCACTTTGACTCTCAACATGTCCACAACGATAATGGTACCTTCTGTGCCATCTGAGGGACAATGCTCGCTCTCATATGTTAAATAGTCCATAATGATGCTTCTATCCAACTAAGAACCTTAGCAATCATTTTAAATGGTGCTAAACATATCCAAATAGGAGCTTAATATTCAGTCACCATGTACTTAGCAGGGATTTCACAATCAAAGTGTCTTATCCACTCACAATCAGTCAATTTGTCAATTTCTGAGGGTTGACCAGTCGACCAAATCATAATCCCCATCACTTGGTAAGCACAATTTTCCACTGCAATATATATACTCTTTACATCAGTATTCTTTGCAGCAACCTAATACTCTTAACAAAAGAATTTGCTGCCATGATAAACCACACTACCCGCTGTATCCTCTATGGACTGCGTGTTCTCAACACAGTCTCAGCGAAAACAAATATATTCCCCTGCTAAAACATATTCTGTGCAGCAACACATGTATATTCTTGTCTGCAACATAATACTCTTCACAAAAGAATTTGGCTGCCATAATATTTCACACTACCTGCTGTATTCTCTCTCAGCAACATCTATATTCTTTGCCGCAACATACATTCTCTGCTGAAAGATGCTTTCTATGCTGCAACATCTATGTTCTGTGTGGCATCACATACCTCTTCGGTAACATACATTTCTGCTACTATGTTCATTGTTCGCTGCAACAACACTTTCTTCTGCTTCTGCTTTCACCTTCTCTACAACATTATATATTTTCTGTTGCAACATATATCCTCCGCCGCAACTTATATTTTCAACTGCAACATATTCTCTGCTGCAAGTTCTACATTCTCCACTGCAACATATATCCTCTGCTACAACATATATTCCCCGCTGCAACATTCATTCTCTGTCGCAACATTTTCTCCATACACTTTCTGCTGCAATTTTCATTCTCTGCTGCAACATATATCCTTTGCCCCAACATATATATCCTCTGCTCTACTTCAAAGCACCTAGATTTGTTTTCAAAGAAACGCTAGCTGCTTTGTAGGCAACTATTAGAAGAGCTTCCCAACGACGAACGCTCAGACATGCTAATCATTGACACTCTGCTAATCATGACGTCATGGGATAAAAGCACATAAAAAAAATTAAGTCAGTTGCTAAAAATATATGTGCATCTCCCATCAGCCTTCTACTCAACCGGCTCTGCAACATTCTGCCTCTTGACTGATGGTATTTGCTTTCAATTTCAATGTAAGCATTGCAAGATTTGGCCACTTCAGTGAGTGCAAGATGTATTTTCTTTCCATCTTTATTGCAGCACTGCAATGAATAAAGAGACATGTCCAGCTTCGTTGATTGTTTTCTTTCTTTTACCACAAATTGGCAATTTCGCTGATTAAGTGCAACAGTTCCATCACTCCACCGATCAGTCAATCTGTTTCCAACGCGCTGGTGAACAGTACCATTCCATTACCATTGCTTGGGCAATCTAATGCGCTGGCGAAATGTAACAATCATTCCATCATCTCGCTGGTGCGATCTGACCCTAACTCCTAACTGCGACCCGTCTCCTCTTACTTGCTGGCGGGCTTATGGTGTGGGGGCGATCTCCTCCCCCCATACTCGCCCCTTCCTCCCCTATAACGCCCTCCTCCGCTGGAGTAGTAGTGGCCATCCCCTCCGTTCTGCTCCGGCTTCGGCCCCCTACCGTACCGGGGGTATCGCTGGGGCTTCGCCCCTCCCCCATAACCAATGTGGGGCGGACCGCCATTGTTATTGGACATGGGCGCGTCCCGGTCGCGGCTCGAGTTGGCAGATGAGGAAGAATTGTTCAGAGTTCGCTCATGGGCGTGTGTGTGGCCACCGGGGGCGGTTCCAGAGTTCGAGTTTGGCAAGTCTTTGGTGGCCGCGGATGTGCCGGTGTTGCCTGGCGCGCTGGATTTGTTGCCAGTGGTGGAGCTATTCGGCTTTGTTGAGGCTTCGGTGCTCTCAGGTGGGTTGTTGTTTGTCGATGCTGGCTTGGGGGCAGACATCTTGGCGATGACCTGTGCATAGCTGAGCCGAGGCGGGGGCACTATTCCCTCCTGGGTAGAAAAAGTACAAGGAAAATTCCAGTTAATAACCATGAAGAAAAATATAGATCAGGAAAATACACTATATTTATCTACAAATGAAAAATGAGTAGGTTTAAATTTTAGGGATTTTCACAATACCAAAATGGCACTCCACAAACTGAGCTATTACAGCTTTACAATGGCATCTATCATATTATCACTTATCCTTGAAAGTCAAGAGCTCCAAAATAGTACTACATACAACTTTCAACAGGCTGAAATCAAGTTGAGGAAATAATTCCTGGGATCAACTATTAATGATAAATTTACTGAAAAGAGGTTTTTACAATCAAATTGGAATGCTCTTGAGCTGACTTATAGTGCAAGTGGCTTATGGGCATTGAAAAGATTATCATTAAATACAGGGTTTTCCCCAAACCTACCGATGGTTTGGCAGCAGCAGTTTGCGCTGCACTGGAGTTGGATGTGCCAGACGAAGCTGTAGACCTTCCCGCGGTCGCCGATGACGACGTTTGCGTAGTACCGACCGACGATGTCCCTGTGGAAACTGACTTGCTGCTCTCCCCGGGGGCCGCATGACTGGGCGCCGACTTTGGTGCAGCAGTTGAGGAAGAAGAGGTTGTTTTGGTGCCGGGCGGTTTGCCGTGGGTGGTACCGCTTGCGGTAGCACCTTCGGACTTGTTCTGCTTCTCCTCCGGGTCGGTCTGCGTGTAGGACGACGTCTGCTTTTGTCTGCAGGGTTAACAGGTAAGAGAACATGATATTTAATGTTGTTTTTTTTTGTCATTTTCATACTTATTTGGAGAAAGGAGGGGTTTTATCCCTTCACCCAATGAAGACTGTTTTGGTGTATCATAAATAACAAATGAACTCCAGCCTGAAAGACTTGTTTTGCGTCTCTTCCCGGATTGATCCGTGTGTAGGACTATGTCTGCTTTCGTCCGCATGATTCAAGCATAAATTTAAGCATAAAGATTCACAATTAATCATGAATCTTTATGTTACATGGCCCAGATCACTAGCCTCTCAAGGTGTATATTAATGAACTATTTTCAAAATCTGTTTAACATTCTTTGTTTTATGGTGGAAAGAGAATGCAATGGGCATACAACCTGTAAACAGGACAACAATTATAACCCACATATTTCTCTGAAATAGGAGGTAGACCTACTTGTTATTTTGTGGAGTTGGTGCTACTGGCTTTGGCGTAGGTGCAGACGATTTCTCCACCTCCTTTTTGGCGGCGGCTGCGACACTGGCTGTGTTTGTTGAGCTATCTTTGGTGGAAGGGTGAACTGGCGCTGGCTTAGGGTCTGCCGTTCTTACAATCCTCTGTGTAGAAGAAAAATACAACAACGAATGATTATATGCATGGGGATTAAATATGAAACAGAACAAAAATAATCAGAAAGGAAGATACAGACAAGACTGGCTGTGTTTGTGGAGCTATCTTTGGTGGATGGGTGAATTGGGAGATTAAATGTAAGGGGGAAAAATATGAGAGTATGCAGAGAACACTGGCTGTGTTTGTGGAGCTATCTTTGGTGGATGGGTGAATCGGCGTTGGCTTGGGATCTGCCGTTCTTACAACAAACGATTATATGGAATGGAGTCTAAATGTGAGGGGGAAAAATATGGGAAAGGAGTATGCAGAGAACACTGGCTGTGTTTGTGGAGCTATCTTTGGTCGATGGGTGAATTGGCGTTGGCTTGGGATCCGCCATTCTTACGACTCTCTCGTGTGGAAAAAGGAAAGATAATACAAGGAAAAGACAAGCACATGATTAGAATGGGACTGTATGAGAATGAATGCATCATTAAGAAAGGAATATTTTGCGAAAACAAATGAATTGAATTATGAGAAAGAGGTAATAAGACAAATAAAACTAATGCGATACATAAATCTCTAAATAATGTAACTTGGTCTCTTCTTTTATTTTTAATGTTATTCTTTAGCACTAAGCTTGAAAAGTGACAAGTTCCATAGACAATACAAGAAAGGAAACCAGAGTTTTACAGAGAAGATTGATTATTGCCACTTTCTCAGAAATGTATAAAGAGTGTTTTTATAAGTTTAATTCCATGAAAAAGAACCTATAATTATGATTTTAAATGAATGTGGTTCACCTCGAATTACATGCATATTTGTTTAGTATCAATTCAAAATATCAAGGATGTACGGTTGGCTCAATGTCTGCACTGTGTCAAGCATTCTTGTTAACAAGATTTGAACTACTTTGATGAATAAACTGCAGTTTACAACATAACCACTCAGCACTCTTCATTTACTACAAGCTACTTTGCAAATGGTGATTTTGTCTTCAACAATTGTGTTTCCATTACACCAAATAATCTTTACGAATGTCTAGAACAAAAAACCTTACCTTGGGTTCTTTGAGGCCTTTGACCACATCGGCCATGGGGGTCATCCCACTGACCGATGAGCCAATGGACGAATCCTTGCTCCCGTCTTCCTTCTTCCCGTCCTCGCCCCCATCCTCTTTCGCCGGTCTCCCTGGCAACGGAGGAAACGATGCGAGGTCGATCTTTGGTGAGGATGGCGCCTTGGGCGTGTCTTTCTCCTTGGCGTCCCGGCTCTCTTTGGTACCGATCCCACCGCTCGACGCATTGCTGGAGGTGGCGGTGGTGGTGGTTGTAGTGTTGCTGCCACTGCTGTTGTGGCTACTACTGCTCGTGTTGCTGGACATCCCGCTCCCGCCACCCGAGCTGGTGATTCTCCTATTTGAGTGGCTCACGGGTTCATCGTCCCGCCGCCTTCTGTTTCGGAAGTTACTGTTATTGGCTGGGTTGCTACTCAAGGGTCTCCTGAAAGATGAAAAGGAAAGTTTTGTTGTGGTTTAGAGTGGGCTTTGTGAAAAGTAGTGCAGAAGGTAGAAGGGAAGATGGGTAAATTGTGATAAAGCTTATTTAGGAAAAAAAGACAAACAGGTTACTTGATATTTTATATATGTATATTAATATGTTTTATATACATGTACATGTAATTATGTCCCAGTTGAAAGCAGGATCAAATTTGATCACCCATTGAAGTTCCATAGTGTTATCACAGTCCCATACATGCATAATTGCGTAAGCATTTTTATTGAACATATTCCTAACTGAACAGTACCCGTCACTAATGGTATACTGTACCTGGTGTGTTGTAGCGAGGTACTGGTGCTGCCGATGTTGGTGTCATCGTGGAAGTGCCTTCGGGACGCCCCCTCCCTCCGCTTGGGCGTCATGAACACCTCGTCCTTGCGGTCCAGTCTCTCCAGGGGGTCCTCCCGGGGGGAGTAGCCCCCTGGCAGGCGATGGTTGGCGTTGAGGGGCATGTTGGGGGGCGTCGACCGGCGATGCTCGTGGGAGGAGTGGGGGTGGTGGTAGTGGCGCTGGTGATGGAGAGGGGGGTTGGGGTCCAGGATGCCCATGCGGTCGTTCATGCGGTGGTCGTTCATGCGTAGCTCAGGAGTACTGGATGATCGCGGGTGGCCCTTGCCCGATCGGTTATTGTTGGACATGCTACTGCAGTGGCAAAGGAATAAAATAATAATAAATTATTAAAACAAGGCTCAAAACTAACTTCCCTTCCTGCAATGTGAACAACCTACAATTGATATCAAAGTCCCAATCATCCATCCGGTGATGTTAGTGATCTTGAACATTTTGAACATTTAAGTATGAACATAACAGTCCAAAATGTATTTTACATTGAGCTCCATACAAATATCATGGGGGCTTTTTAAATTTCTGGAGCTCTTTTAGGCATTTTAGAAGCTAAATCCCTGTGAGCACCAATGTATTTTTTTCACTGTCATGACATAATAATCATGATGCATCTCTACTCTAGTGCTCAGGAAGTCATGGGTTCACCACTATACACTGCTACTGAATGTTAATTGCCTCCGGGAACCTGATGGGTTCTGGTGTTTACTCTAATGGGATTGCAAAATCCAGTATTGAACAAGTTAAGATCATTCATTGCTGATGGCCCGGTCAGATATCAACGGATAGCGGAAACAAATGCCCAACGAATAGAAAATTTGCGAAATTAAATTATCCCGTGACGAAAGTCGTCTCCATTGCTTTATGTACAAGGAACGGACAAGAAACGCATTCGAACGGATGGAAAATTTAGCTATCCGTTTGACGTCCATTTACGCAATCCGTTGATATGTGACCGGGCTATAAACTTATAAATTAATGAATAGAAACATATTATACTAAACAGCATGATTTGAAGACCAAAATGAAATGACGGTCTTACCTATGTGAATTCCTAGGCCCCTGGTAGCTAGTGTGTCTACTGTTGTTGTTGGATGTGGGTGGGAAATTCTGGGGGAAGGCACTGGTTGTCCCGAACTGCTGCGGCTGAAAACAAACAAGACAACGATAATAAACATGGATCAGGAAACAGGAAACTAGTACTTGTCACAAGGTTGCAAGTTTTCAATTAAAAATCAGACGTGAAATTAGGATAGAACATCAAAGAAGGCAGTGAGCTTGATTTTTTAATGCTGAACTCAATAATTACTAAGGAAGTATTATTGTCAACCAAAAATTAAAGACTTAAAATCATGTTACAGAATAAGAATAAGAATAAGAATTAACCTTCTACAAAATAAAACAAAATGCTTGCCACAAGTAACTATTATTTATAATAAAGAAGAGAAAGCAAGCATGGTTATGACACTTCCTTAGACATAATAATCACAAGATCACAAAACTTTAATAAAATGAACATTAGATAAAAGAGACCAAAGAGAAGGAAGCATTTTTTTGACTGGGGATATCAATAATATATTACAATTTGTGTCAAATGAAAACAGAAATTGCCATTGCAGGGGGAGCTTCGAAGAACGTTGGACTCCACTGTGAAGTGACATTGGCAGGAATGAAAGAAGGAAAGGGAAAGGATTGTTAGGAAGGGATATAATGGTTTGAATTTTGGTAACACCTTGACGCTTTGCTTGAGGATACCCTAAAGGTAAAATATTGTGTCCAATTAAAACAAAAAATTACCATGGCTAAGGTGGGGGGGGGGGGGGGGGGGGGGGGGGGGCTTCAACATATGTTGGACACCGCTTCAACATTATGTTGGACACCACTTCAACATATATTATGTTGGACACCGCTTTAACATATGTTGGACACCACTGCAGCGTGACATTGGCAGGAGTGAAAGCGACATGATTGTGAGGAACTTAGGGATATGATGGTTTAAATTGGCAACAGTAATAGGGCTGGGCCGTAGAGAGAATGCAGCAGATATCTTACCATGGCAGGGGGAGCTTCGAAGTACGTTGGACTCCACTGCGGCGTGACATTGGCAGGAGTGTAGAAGGCGTACTGCTGCTGGGGTTGGATGAGTCCATTCAGAGGCTGCGTCGGCGCCGTCGTATACTGGAACTGGGCCGGTTGGAAAACGGCGGTCGCCGCGGGCGGCTGCGCCTGCGAGAATCCCGTCGTCGCTATGTGGTAGCCATTGATCACCTTGGGTGCCGAGGTGTACGTTATCCTCTGCAGCGGCTTGGCCTTTATTCTCGCCTATTGATGAGATTAAAATAGATTTCATTTAATTAACGTTTTCTAACGAGTGAAGAAATTGACTTTACATCTGAAGTAGTTGCCGTTGATCAACTTGGGTGCCGAGGTGTATGTTAATCTCTGCAGCGGCTTTAATAGCCTTGCTCTTAGCATTCAAATTAATCTCATTCCATTCCAAATTTGTGCGAAAAATTACTTTCTACTGGACAAATAAAGATATCTTCCAACAAATTTCAATTTTCAAAGACCAATAAACTTTTACTCTGAAGTGATGAAATATATTATGATTTAAAAGAAAGGAAAATAAATGCATTTTCTTCTCTTCAGATGAACAAAACAATTTTATATTTTGATAGTTATGTTTTTGTTTTTTTACAATGACCCTTTTTCACAAATGGAATGAAAAAGGTTCAGCTTACCATAATGGGTTTCCCCTGAAAGGTCATGACCCTCTCCCGTAGATGTCTGTAGGCCAGCTGGGCATCCGGGTCGGACTCAAAGGTGATGTACCAGTTGTTATTGTGCGCAAACTCGCAGCTAACAAACTTTGGGCACTGCTCGTGCGTGAAGAGAGCTTTCACCTCCTGTTGGTCAATATGGGAAATGTTAAGGGGCCATTCTTTGAAAAGTTTTTGTTCCACTTTTGGAAAATTAAATGTCCAAGGTTTCATGAGATATATGTTTCACATTGAATCAAGACATTTTTATACTCATTTGCATGAATTTACATATTACAATATTTCATAAATCATAACTCAGAAAATAATTAAGATATCAAATGGATATTAAGCAAGCTTATTCCTCCCTACATGTATTATCCTGTACATGTTGATACCAACTTTGTGAGAATTGCACCTTATGTTACTTTCTAAACCTAATATTTGTAAATTCACATTTTCCCATTCATATTGTACATGTCACGTGTACACGTAACCAACCCAAAATGTCGCACACGTGACCAGAAATCCCCAGATAATTAAATACATTAAAAAAACAACTGTTTGAGATCATTTTTATTTGTTACTATTTTCTTACTTACAAATCTATATCAGTTGTCTGATAATAATATGAACATTATAGCTTTCCATAATTCACAGGATTTCCCAAATGAAATTGAGTTTAAAAAAATGTTTAGTCACACACGTGACCGATGCCATTTGACCTCTGACCTTAGGTAACATAAACCTCAAACAATCTTATGTGTTAGGCCTGAAAGACTTCAACATATGCAAGTCATATATGAAGTTCACATAAATCATACCTCTTATACTTACTAAAATATTATAAGCATCCTATTTCAAAAAAATTAATATTTTAGATCACACACATAACTAAGAATGGCCATAAAGTTAAAACAAAGATTTGAAATTAAGAACTAAGATGTCTACATCACAATTGTTTATCAGAGTTTGCCACAAGAAAATATGATGGCGAAATGATAGGACATCCGAGTCGGACTCAAAGGTGATGTACCAGTTGTTATTGTGCGCAAACTCGCAGCTAACAAACTTTGGGCACTGCTCGTGCGTGAAGAGAGGCTTCACCTCCTGTAGGTCAATTTGGTAAAGTTGAAAATTAAGAGAAAGATTCAAAACCAAATATGAGCTAATAAACCACAGGCATTGCTCATGCATGAAAAGAGCTTCAAAATTGTTCCTTTTAGCAAGTTAAATTTAGAGAAAGAGATAAAATTACCTACAGAGTCAATTTACATCACAATTGTTTATCTGAGCTTGCAACAAGATGATTATCAATGTGGAATGTAAACTCACAGCTTAAGAACTTTGGGCAACGTTCATGCATGAAAGAGCTTTAAAATCGTGCTTGGTAAATTTAAATATAAATTGTTCAAATCATTCAAATAGTTTGAAGACTTTGCTCAGGTTTTTTGACAAACATTAAAATGACTTGCCCAACCTATAGTTTTTGCACATGAAAACAATTTCAACCTGTCCCTTTAATTTTGAACATTATTTGTAATGACTACTTACATCAATAGGTGTCGAGTCGGGCACCTCTCGTAGGATGACAGTACATCGCTTATGGTTAGGCCTCACCTTCTCTCCCTTAGCATCTACCTGCACAAAGGGTGATTCTGAAAAGAAAAAAGGTTAAAAAGGTCAGAGAACTGCTATATTATGTCTTTTTGCCAATATGATTACTATTATCATATTCAGTTTTGTGTCTATAGCCCCGCCCCCTTTCGTAGGAAAACAGTACATCCGTTTGTGGTTGGGCCTCACTTTCTCCCCATTATCCACTACCTGCACAAAGGGTGATTCTGAAAACAAAGATACTAAATTAAATTAATAAAATAATAGTCGTAATGCTTTTGTTATTCGGATACGATCATTAACATAAATATCAGTGTCAGAAGCACCTTGTTTGTGTCTCGCAGAACTTTCAGTCTTCACTCCTTTTCATCCAACTAAAAATAGTGATTCCGTCTTATTATAGAAAGAGAAGTTAATTAAGTATATTGAATTTAAAAGGACTTCACAGGACTTCTTTGCTCAAGCGCCGAAGTATATTTATTATGCGTAGAAATAAGCCAGAATGATACAAATCATTTCTGATGCAATAGCTTTTTCTGACATCTTTGGGGGGGGGGGGGGGAGGCATGGCAGGGCTTAGTCAGAGCTTAGTCACATCTAGCCCCCAAGGACATGTAGATATATTTACTTGCACAGAAAAAAAAAGAAAAAAAAAGAAAGTATTATTTAGACAACTACGCAGGACAAATTTGTAATCGCAACGCCCACTGGAACAATAACAGAAGTGTTTTATGATTATTATCATTACAATATCATAATGCAATATAATAATGAAGCTCAGATTGTTTTCTCATACACCCAAACCTATCTAGATATGACCTGCAGGCATGAGCGCTTCATTTACCATCAATGGACAACCCATTAAAGCGAGAGGATGGGATGAAAAATCGTACCATATGCTGCAACTTGGAGTCGCCAAAATTGTAGACTGAAAGATGATACATGGCTACGCTCTGACTCTTGAGGGTATTAACTCGTCTTATCCATTTTCTCTCTCCCATTCTCCTCCCCCGTCCCAGCCCGACATAAGTGAAAAATATATAGGGGGGCTTCTAAGGGTGTAGATTGCCCCCCAAATATAAGAAAGAGCCCCCCATTATCATCAAGAAACCCCCCTTAATTAGCATCAAGATCAATGCCAAACATTTTTTAGAGTGCTATTTTTTTCTTCATGTAGGCTGAAAAGTAGCTCCCCTCCCCCCAAATGAATTGAAAATATATATGTTAATTTGTCCCCCTGCCTGACATTATACTGCCTCTCTTTCCAACACTTTTATATACACAATACATGCTTTTTCTAATCATTATCCAACACTTACCCTTAGCTTAACAGCATTTAATTATTTTCATTTCATAAAATTGTTATTGGGATTTTACAGCAAATGAAAAACAAACAAAAAACAGAGAATACTTTGCAGCATTTTAATTTCTATAATTCATTACATTATCATGGGGATGTTCCAACAAACAGGTCTTGATTTCTATCATCTTACTCCCCCCGCTTTATTCCTCATCAACCTACTCCCCCCGCTTTATTCCTCATCCACCTACTCCCCCCTTTAGACTCTACTAATCTACACCTCGTTTCTTTTCATTCTGAAATGACATGTTAGAAGCAATTACTTCACTCTATCTTTCCACTCTAAGAGTGGCCTCCAGACATACTTGTAAGTCACCCTCAACAGCCCTCCATCCCCCCTTCCCCTCCCTCCTAGCCTGAATTTTTGTTTTTCGTATTCGTAACTTCTCTTACTCCCACCCCACCCCACCCACTAATCCTGAATACCATTAACTGCTTAACTTTATTTTAGAACAATTAATGTTACAACCGATTGCCAATCTCCTCATGCTCACTCTACGGCGGCCTAACGACATACATGTACTTGTAAGTCAACCTCAACTGCTTCATTCCCCCCTCCCCTCCTACCCATAAGTTTTTTTTTCTCTTATTTGCAATTTGTCTTACTCTCCCTGACCCCCCCCCCCCCCCCCCCCCCATCACCCCACTTCTCCTGAAAATATTCCTCCTGAATACAATTAACTGCTTAATTTGATTTAAGAACGATTAATGTTACAACCGATCGTTTCAACTCTTCAGCGGCCTCCAGACTTGTAAGTCAACCTCAACAGCATCATTCCCCCCCCCTTCCAACCATCCCGACTCTTCTCTTATCCATTACTCCTGTTACTTTATCCCCCGTAAAGTTTACACCACAATCCACCCACTACTCATTAATATAATTCCTTCAATCCTCCTGAATACAATGTATCCTAAATTATGTTTTAGAACAAGATTCCCCCTCCCTCCTACTATCCTAACCTATTCTCTCATCCAAAACTCCTACTCAATTCACCATATCTCAGATTGTGTTTTAACCCTAATCTATGTTTTAGAACAAGATTCCCCCTCCCTCCTACTATCCTAACTATTCTCTCATCCAAAACTCATACTCAATTCACCGTATCTCAGATTGTGTTTTAACCCTAACAAGATTCCCCCTCCTTCCTACTATCCTAACTATTCTCTCATCCAAAACTCCTACTCAATCCACCGAATCTCAGATTGTGCTTTAACCCTAATTTATGTTTTAGAACAAGATCCCCCCTCCCTCTTTCATCTCTAACTTCTCTTACTTATTTCCCCATAACGTTTATACCCCATCCGGAATGATCCCACCCATTACACCTGAATACAATCAACTGTTTAACGTTGTTTAGAAAAAGGGATGTTACAACCAATTTCTAGTCTCCCCTATCCACTCCAGCCCTAAGCTCCGATAGCCCTCCTTATCCATTACTGCTCCTTCTCCCTCTCTCATAATCCTTATAGTATCCCGTTTGTTGTTATCAAGCCACTACTACTGAGTGATCTTGTGCATTTCGCTGTCTTAGAAACAAGGGATGTTTCAAACAATTACCAGTGTCCCTCTTTCTACTCTAATCTAAGCCTTCGAGTAAGCCCTCTCCCACCCACTACTGCGTTATAATCTTCTGTGTTTCGCTGTTTAAGAAACAAGGGATGTTACAACCAATTTATTACTAGTGTCTCATTTTCCACTCTTCATAAGCTTCTAGATCTACACATAAATTGATGTATCCCCCCCTCCCACCAACTGCTTTAAAGGGATCTAGTAACTTTGTTGACATGTGCAAAAAGTGATGAGTGGTTGATACAATTTATATTGTTGATATCTGATATGTCCACTGGGTATTCTGTGAAAATTTCAAGTTAATTGGACGTTATATGGCCGGGTAATGAGCAAAAATGCAAAGGGATATTCACTAACTCATTGCACTGACTTTGTATACGGTTACAACGATCCAGTGGATTATTTAACATCAGAACACTTCAATCGTATATATCTTTTTAACGAAAGGGAAATTCGAAAAAACGAAACCTGTCCCATGCTTTTATTATTAATACGAATACAACAAGGTCTGAGGCAACCGCTAGAATTCCAATTGGATTTTGAGGATTTGGACAATGTTACTAAGTCCCTTTAACGCCCCCACCCCTCTATTTCTGTGGAGAGGAATTACCCCAGGTTTTGTGTTTACCAAGCCACTACTATTGAATTATCTTCTGCATTTTGGCTGTTTTAGAAACAAGGTATGTTACAACCCACTACTGAATAATGTTCTGTGTTCTGCTGTTTTAGAAACACGGGATGTTCCAAGCAGTTACTAGTCTCAACTTTCCTCTCCACAGAAACCTCTAGATCTACACATTAATTCATGTAAATCCTCTCCCACCGTTCATACCCCGCCCCCTCTTGTCCACTATTCCTCTCCCCCCCCCCCCCCCCCCCCCCCCCACCCACACCATAATATTTTACCCACTTTTACCCACTCTTTACCCATTTCTGTTTTGCTGTTTTAAAAACATGAAATACTGAAGCCAATTTACTTATCTATCCCTTTCCGATAAATGTTTAAATGTAACCCATCGCTCTAACACCGCCCCCACCCCCACCCCCATCCCCAGATACCTAATACCCACCCACTACTGAATAATCTTCTGCATTTTGCTGTTTTAGAAACAAGGGATGTTACAACCAATTACTGGTCGCCCACTTTCTACTTTCTACTCCACTGCGGCCTCCAGACGTACCATGTTACAAGTCAACCGGGCTCCCATTATATCTCCGCGTCTGAGCGCAATTCAGCTAAGTGCCCCCACTCTCAATAAAATATTCGGCTCGGCGCTCGCGCTCATAAAATGCTTGTTTCTTACCAATCAGGCTCACTGATTTCACGCTCATAGAAAAAAAACAGAACACCACAATAAGGGGCAAAAAACAAAAACAATACGCTATGATTAAAATGATTTATAAACCCACCGGGTTGAACTTCCATGCTAATAATATGCTCTGTTATGAAGGGTCATGAAGGTTTATTGCACAACCGTAGATAAATTTATTTTAAATTACAATGACAGCACATAAAAGGCAGGCAAACAGCACTAAATCGACAAGATCTATTAACCCTCTTCCAAATCAAGTAATGAAAACCCATTGTGTGTCTATGTGGACTGCACAGATGGTATTATGTGGGTTTTAAAAAAATAAAAAGTATAGAAAAAGGGTTACAAGGAAAAAACATTTTGCGTAGTTATATTATCATCTCACCAAACTGATGAAGGGTTGGTTTCTATTACATCAAGCATGTGATCAAGGACTGACGCACTAGTGCTCGATGAATGACCTTGCACGCACACAACTAGGCGCATCACTTTGATTATGAACCAATATGTCGACAAAGTCAAAAAGTCAGACTATGTAATGTCACAAGCGCGCCCAGACACTTTTTTTTTTATCAGTACATATATTGGATGTCTCTCCATCTGACGGAGTATAATGTACAACTAATTCACAAAATCATGGTGTATGAATAATTTATTATTTTATTGATCAATTTAATTTACTTAATTATACTACTTTTGCATGACGGCATGATTAAATTCAGCTCAGTACTTTGCTGATGAGTATAATGAGTGGGCTGTATCCGCATATATCACAACCTAATTTCAAACATGTTTGACTTGATTTGTAAGTCTGTTGATTTTAACAATGCCAAAGATGCATTTAAAGGGCTCAATGTTTTAAAACAAACACTGGCCTATTAGCCCAGGACCAGTAAATATGTATCAATATCCTATTTTGGTGGCCCATCACACAACTAGATTTGTCAAAATGACGATATCAGAATGAGAATGAGATTTGATTCTACATCCACAATTAAGGTTCATATGTATCAATATCCTATTTTGGTGGCCCATCACACAACTAGATTTGTCAAAATGACGATATCAGAATGAGAATGAGATTTGATTCTACATCCACAATTAAGGTTCAGATCTTGAAATAAAAGGAAAGAGATTTTGAATAGTAGACAGTTTTAAAATCAATTCTAATTTAGGGGCCAGTACATTTTGTTTAGGGGCCACCAACAATTTGAGAAGAAATTATTTTTCTAGACAACTGTGCAACAAGCAAGAAAAAATAAAAATAGGAGAACGAACGTGGGATCCGGATGGACAGACAGATAACTCAGAAAACATAATGCCTCTGGCCACTTTGTAGGCGGTGGTGGACACTGGAATAAACACATCTTGCCCTCAAAATATTGTTCTGTTTTGACAAGCTTTCCTAAAAAAACTCCAAATTAATTGGCGATCAAACGTTCATCCTGATATTTCAGCCGTTTGTTTCTGAACCAATTATTTTCTCATCATTTATTTTCATTTAATGATTTAGAAGTTGAGCGATGACAAGAGACTTACCCCGAAGTACGTCCACGACGAGCTGCAGGTCATTGGTCAGCTTCTTGACCGCATTAAAGCTGGCTATCGTCCTGATCGTCACATACTGGTCCGAGTCCATCTGTGATTGAAGGTAGCGGTCATTTGCCAAGTTTTCCCTGTAAGAGTGGACGAATAACAGAAATTGCAGAAATTGGTAAATTGGTAAATCAAATAATTTATAAGAATAGTGAGAAATTGTCAAAGAATCTCAATTTGATGGTGTTGAAGTTAGCAATCATTCTCATTGTCATATTCAAGTCCATATGTATTTTCCCTGTAGAAAAGGATGAACAACATCGGAAATTGGTAATAAGATTTAATACCTGGAAATTTCTAGCCCCCGAGATGATAAAAGTAGCCCCCGAAAGTTTTTTTCGCTGTACTACAGTCACATATCACCGGTCAGCTCCAACGAACACCCTACGGATGTATTTTACACAAAAAATTGCGAAAAACAAATTATCCTGTGGTGAAAGTTGTCGCCATTGCTGCTTGCACAAAACTTTCTGCCGGATAAAACAACGAGACATCTCCTGACAAGGAACGCATTCGCCAAACAAGAAGCGGACAAGAAACGCATACGAACAGAGACAAATGGATTGAAAATTTTGCTCTCCGCCGGGCGTCCGTTAACGCTATCCGGTGATATGTGACACGGGCTTTAACAACCAGACAGAAAGACAGCTATTCATCAAGTGTTGTTTATCTGAAAGGAATCGCCTCTCTCGGCTGACAAATTGGGACAGAAATTCAGGCTTACTCGTCCCCTGGGCCTGTCTCTCTAAATCATCATGTAGATATCGTTGTACGAGAGTGAGAAAGGCGCTAAGTCACTACTTGTAATGCGGAAATGTTTTTGGTTTGATACCATGTACAAACGCTTTTCATTTTTCTTTTATTTGTTAATAAAATATTTCCAAAATTAGTTATAATTATCATCTGAAAATTTGACATCACATTGAGAAGGTTCCGACCTACACAAAAGATTCACGATTGAACAGTCAATTGCTTGATCGTACAATTAATCGTGGATCTGTATGTTGCGAAGACCAGAACACAATTTAGCAAAATCGCCTTTACATCCAACTTACTCTAACCGGACGATATGTTTACGCAGAACATGCAGTATTCAATTCCGATTGAAGTAAACAAAATTTGTTTCCTCGAGGGGGTTACTCAAGTTTTTAAGGTGTAATTACTCAGCCACATTTGTATTAGTTGTAATAGATGTGTAATGGATGAACTGTCAGTTCGCATCCTGCATGTTGAGGCTGGGATCTATGGGGAACGTGTGTTATACCAAAATTCACTTGTCTAAAAAAAAAAACATTAAGTAGTCTTGAAAAAAAGTTAATAGATGCATATAAAATCATTCAAGTGTCTATTACCAAAATTAACTCGTCTCGAACAAGTTAATGGATGCATACAATCACTAAATTGTGTGATGTAGCAAAATAGAAATCGTCTCGAGCAATAATTAGTTAATAGTTGAATAATTATTTCAAACATAAGGACACTGACCAGAAGTGTATAAATGAAAAAGAGTTCAAGAATACATACAATATAATCACTTTGGTTTGTTTTCTTCCTTTTCAGCGTGAAGAATGAAACAGACTGAAAATAGCACACACGAGAATAAATGGTGATAAAAAAGGACAGGGCAAGGACGGCATATTTTACAGTGGAACAAATATTCAGACAAAGCTTTTGAACAAATCCAACCTGCTCTTGTATCCACCCATCTATTAAGACCATTTATCTTGACTCCCCAGAAACCACCTGCCTGGATGATCTACCCATGGATACGTTCAGTGGAACAAAATACACAGGGGCTTGGGGTGAATTCGCCCCCGAAATGCCAAAAAGAGCCCCCCCCCCCCCAAAAAAAAAAAATGTGCATAGAGTTCAATGCGAACCAAAAACTTGAAAAGTAGCCCCTGAAAAATAAATTTTGATTTTTTTTTTCTTTTCTTTTCTTTTCCCCCAACCTGCCTACGTGTCGTTACGATGTCCACTAAATTTTTTTAAAGAGTCACTTGTAGTCTTGGTTCAATGCCTTCTTAATGACTGGCCTTTCAGATTCCCATCTAGAGCGTATCAGTTTCTTTGTCATTTTTTCTCCATTAGCTACCTACCTACCTACCTGTATCAACCTTAATGTCCACTCAACAACAAAAATCAAGAGTCCTTTTTGGCCCATTCAATTACATGCATGCTATATTCTCCAAGTGTTATTAGTCTTGGTTCAATGCCTTCTCAAAGACTGACCACCTATCAGTTTCTTTGTACAATTTTTTTTTTTATAAGTTACCTCTTTGTATCTACTACCCACTAAAAAGAAGGGTTGCATTATAGTACATGCATGGTAATCTTATGTTGTTGTTGTTGTTGTTTGATGTTTATTGGCGGTTCATTCAATTTGAATATTTTAGCTCTAGTCACTTGTAGTCTTGGTTCAATGCCTTTGCAATTATAACTTTTAGATTCCTTTGTTTCTTCTTCATTTTGTGGTGTAAATTCATTTTTTTATTTTTCTCTTTAGAGCCATTTGTAGTCTCTTTTTTATTAAAGCCTTTTTAATTACAGACCTTGCACATTTCCTGTCAGAGCCACTTGTAATTTTAGTTACAAAATCACAGACCTTCATTGATTCGAGATCTCTGTTGTTGCACACTTTCACAATTCACAGCATGATCTTGATGTTTAAGAGTTTTCTTTTTCAATAACAGGATGTAACGTTCATGTATGGCAGGGAAAAAATTATATTTTATTTTCCGGGGGCTACTTTTCAAACTTGCCTGCATGAAAATAACACTCCAAAACTTGATTTGCATTGAACTCCACGCAAATTTTGGCATTTCGGGGCCGAATTCGCCCAGAGTCCTCGTGTTTTTTTTCACTGTATGACACTATGATATCATTATCTGATGACAAGGGCTAGAGTTTGAATTAATAACAAAATATACTACAGTGTAATGAAACAAAGGAAAAAGAATTTTCCCTGAGCAATCACTAAAAAATGTCAAAACGTTTTTAGTCCCGACTAAATGATAAAAATAAATAAATTGCCTTTATGCTAACGGTACTATGTAAATTAAGCGATTTACTACATAATTCTGTCCAAGTGTGACATGTATTAAAATAATGTTTTTCCCACATCTGAGAGCAATCATCAAATGTTCTCAAAACGGGTTTCCAGTCTGTCACTAAAAATACATGTAAACATTGCCTTAACCCCCCCCCCCCCCCCCCCCCCCAGCACGGCGGAAATGTTACCAGTTAAAAATCAAGTCCATAATTTACCATAAAACATAAATGGCAAAAATTATCATCTAAGGGTTAAATTTAACTGTTAGTTATTTTAGCGTAAATGAGTTTCAATTCCAAATTAAAATACAAAATAGGATTAATATTTAAATTGTGTGATGTCATTACATGCTGTGATTTAAATCAGGATTACATAAGGGTTATATTTAGTCCACGTTATTCCTAAAATGACGTCATACGAAAGAAATTTAACCCAGGATTAAATATAACCATTGCTATGAGAATCTGGTACAATGGGCCTATCTAGATATGATGGCAATGCTGTGGTTAAGTCTTGAATTACCCAAGTGCATAAATTATGTAATAACTCAGTGGGCTGCTCATATTACAGGGTATTCAGAAGGTTAAAGTGAATTAGACTGCGTTAGAATGCCACTCTTTTCATCCAAGAGCCCGCGTGACATTTAAAACACACAGGCACTATCAGTATCTGCCTGCCATTTTCTTATCTCAAATTCAATTGAACTTCAGCCGGTAATATCCGAGCTACTGAGCGACTGGCTGACCTTTCCTACGGCGGCGGCGGCGTTTGTGAGAAAAGAATTATGACAGGCACAACACTGCAACACACACGAGGGAGCAGAAAACTCTAACACTGAGCGCTCTTTTCTGCTATATATACTGCACACACTGGATTTCTTTTGTGATTGATTGACATGTGTGAAGTTTGAAGAATTCTGTGTATTTAATGTACATTGAGTCAGTGGTTGTGCTTTGTTATTTTTTATATTTCACTTGATGATGTAAAAACACACAAGAATAAATCAATATTTTTTCTCTACAGTATGTTGATTTAAACAAATGACAACATAAGGTAATCATAAAAGAATGCATACAAATCTAGTAGCCATTTTTTTCATTCACTGTGTATAATACACCTAAGATTGAAACTTTCTTGCATCACACATAATAAAGATTGCCTGATATAGCACCTTGTATGAGAAAAGGGGGATTACCAAACTCCAAGATTTGAACTTCAATAACTCCTGACTGTGCTTTAGTTTCTTTACAAAGTAGAAAATTGGGGTACCCTCCTACCCTCCGTCCCTCCCCCTTATATAACATTGCAGGTTTGGAAGAATAAAGGATTTTAACTTTTACTCCCGAGTGTAAATGTAGATCAAGTGATCAGCCATGCTTCATTATGCATTCCCTTTAATACTAAATAGAAGGGGCAACATGTACGTGGTAACCTCTACAGTATACTACATGTACATGCTGTGTTTGTAAATAATGAGTCATCCACGTACATTTTCGCTTTATAAATCCCTCTTAATTACCGACTAAGTCGGGCGAGGGATAGTCAGTATCATATTCCTCGTAGCTTCCGTGTGTGTGTGAGTATGACAAGTCAAATCGATAGTAAGAAGTACCCAAACTTTATTTTGAAGCTCTTACAATTGCGAAAATATAACATTTACTTCAATAGTGTACCTTAGTGAAATCCTAACTCTCACATAAATTTGCTTTCGGAAGGGAAACCGGGGAGAGGGGAAACATGATTTCACAAGTTACAGTACAGTACCCTAAACCAAATGATCAAACTCTTTACCTAATTTGTTAAAAATGTGAAAGAATCTGTCAGAAAACTCTGAGGTAATGTTGAACCACATTTCAATGAGTGGTTTCTTGTTCTCTAAAATTAGGACAGTTTCGCATCCTTACAAAAAACCGCAAGGGTTCGACGTGCACTATTTCCAATTCTCAATTACATCACAGAAGTTGACACACAATTTGGCATTTTAGAATGTCAAATAAAACCACTTGATTTATGCAAACATGGAATATAACATGAGAAAGGTATTTACTGTAATCAAGGTTCAAAACATTATTTTAAAAAAACTACCAGATTAAGATTTTATCAATTTACCTATTTTATGTATTTTGTTACTGATAAAAGTAAGGGTAGATAATAATGTTCCTATCTTTCAGGCCCCATATTCATGAAACCCGCTAGCTTAGTTCCTTGCTAAGTGTATTTTAAATGCACAGTTTATTAAGCAACAATTTTCCTAGCCCCCAACTAGGGTTAGCTGGGTAAGCTTTAGGTACCCACTAAGTTTCCCCTAGTTAACAACTAAAATATCTTGTGTTTAATTTGTAGCCGGCTAGCCGCGCCATCCGAAATAGACTTGGCAAGGAAATAAGCTAGCAGGCTTTCATGAATATGGGCCCAGATTCCTAATGAGGGTTTAACTTTTAATTGAAAGATGGTGAATAATTAACACTTTTAAATCACATTTCTAGTACATACCTGTGCTGGTTATATTTTCAGAGAGAAATTATGTTAGAAATAAGAGTACTACTACGTGCTCAATTAACAAATACTCAAACATTGATGTGATTTGCCATCTATTGTCAATAATGGATGCATCATAATTTAATTGATTATTGCACTGAACAGGTAGGGTCACTCTTAAATCATCACTCTGGATACATGCATGTTTAATTGTACCGACCCATTTTTACCTTTCGCACGTATCAATTTTTAATAATGCTGACCCAATTACGAGTTGGCTCACTCTCCCCCCACCCCCTCAACTATGATGAATTTATACCCAAAGGTATTTGGTCCAGACATATTCATGTAAAATTCATTGAACATTTGAAAGTGCGAAACATTTTGCCGGAAGCTATGATATTATAAGGATGAAGCTGTGTTGTGATAATTACTAGTGAAGTGAAATGGGTCTATTATATAAACTGCCACAATTGACTTTGTTAGACTGTATAATGACAGATGAGGAAACATTGTTTCAGTATCTGATAAGCAAGCGTCCACACTAACCTTTTTGTCCTACATTTTTACATTTGACTTGCCTCAATATAATATTGTCTTGCTCTCTTTATTCTAGAGATGAAATTTACGACATAACATTGTTTTTTCTCGTACACTAACAATATATTTTTAGTTGCCCGATCAGGCAAGCAAACTTGTCAATTAAATGAAATTGTACTTGCCCGACATCAATTTTTACTTGCCCCAGCCAAGCGGGCAAGTGCTAACTAGACTTGAGCCCTGGTAACAAGAGTACCTTGGGGTCATGACAAAAATGAACCCATCTTCGCATCACTACTCCTCAAGTACCCTATTTGTCATGGTGTTTCATGTTCAGGATGTACCATATGCTACTTTAGGTACACATAGCGGCAAGCTTACATAGACCATGAAAGTCAATATGACTAGACTCCTTAGTCTGCTCCACAGGCTGACCTCTTTTTGCATTTTTGCAGTACTGCAAACTGAACTAATGAGTTTACAGCTTATCAGAACATATCAAAATGAAAATGTAAAAAGACAAAGAGGAGACTACTGATCTAATACTGGTGTAACTGCTGTATTTGAAGGTGAACTCTCGTCAAGAATCTGAAAATAAGTTGCACCAATTCTCCCCCAGAATAAAAACAAACAAATCAAACTGGCTTGCGCAAGACTAAGGATCAACAGGATGGGAATGAAACCGGCCGCAGTGGCCACAAACCAGCTACAAGCCAGCCAACCACTCACACTCAATCAAATAATGGAGGTAGGCACGTACAGGCAGAGGTCTTATACTATACTTCCTTTGAGGAATAAACTTACAAACATATATTTTTTTTTTTTTACAAACCAGCTACAAGCCAGCCAAACACTCACACTCAAATAAAGTGAGTCACTATTAACAGGTTTGACTGTAAATCCTTTGAGGAATAAACTTAAAACATACTTTTTTCCAGATGCAACCAATATCACACCCACCCACATCTAGTGTTCTCTCACCTTACCCACTTTAACTGATGATCAATTCCGGACACCTCCGGTGCTGTAAATAATAGTGACATATATCTGCCTCTATATGAACAGTAAATAAACAATTCCGCCCCCATCCCATCCCCTCCCCCACACTTCCACAGCGGAACAAATAAAAGCGTAGCTTCAAATATGAGTATCCGATAATTTCAACCATGGCATCCCATCACTATCTCCCATCCCAGTGCATTCCTTTGAGGAATAAACTCAACGGAAGATTTTGTTTTTTCCAGATTCAACCAATATTGATCAAGTTAGATCATACCCACCCACATTTATAGTATACATTTTTCTAACCATATCCACTTTAACTCAACAGCAAATACAACAAATTCCACCCATCCCTTACCCTCCCCCACACTTCCACAGCGGAACAAATAAAGCGTAGCTTCTAATACGAGTGGCCGATAATTTAATTCATGAAATCCCATCTCCACCCCCATCTCGGTGCATTCACACCTTGAACGGATGAACACATCGTCATGGTAGCATCAACAAATTAACACCGGAGATAAGTGACTCCATCTCACTCACCCAGACACCCACCCTCTGTGTATCGCATGAAATGTCACGTTAAATGGATGTTTTATGGCCGAGTAATGAGCGAAAAATGCTCAGTGATATTTGCTAACTAATTGCACTGACTTTGTACACAGTAACATGTAATGACTATCCTGTGGATAGTTACAAATCTAAACACTTAAATCGTAAATTTCTTTATAACGAAAGGGAAATTTGAAAAACCAAAACCTGTTCCATGCTTCTATTGGGAATACAAATACAACAAGGTATGAGAGAACCACTAGAATTCTAATCAAGTTTTGTGCATTTGGACAATTTACTAGATCCCTTTAATTACCAATAACTGCCAAATAAATCGTAATAACAGAGAGAAGAGTGAGAGAACTGCCAAACAAATGATCGTAGACCATAGATCTCTGTTTCACAATTATTAATTTCCCCCCTGCCCCGCTGCCCTGCCCAGCTCAGCCCATCCCTAAATCCCCTTCCACCCCCTCCACCACCCCCTTTGGGCCATCACCAACCCACCCCCGTTTCGTCCTTCACTTTCCCACCTCTAGTTTCTTGAACATGAATAGCCATTTAATCATTACACAAATTAGTGCAATTTGTCATTACACTTTTGCCTACCTCGATGGCAGATATTGCGATTGTATTTGCATACTGATGACAGATTACAATTTCACCCCATTGAAATCTGCAACCTTACATTTGGATTTGTTTTGCTTACAGCAAAAACTCTGCATTCGTCTGCTAGTTAAAACTTGGCCTCGGACCATCAACATTTCTTTATGGCCCAATTCTACTTTACTAAACTAAGAGCACCGGTCTGGCAATCCGGAGGTCTCTGGTTTGAATCCCGTTGGAATCCCATTTTCTTTGCTCATTTTTAATCACATTATATATTTCTGGTCAGTTTCTTTATATGTTTGAATTAATTACTAAACTAGGCAACTAATTATGTTAGCATTTTTAATGTTTGTATAACGGTCCAAAGATGCTAGCGAGCTACAATATTCAAGGGCTAGTAAATTGAGACATAATACCCGATTTGCGTGGAAAATTATTATAACAAGTACCAAGAGATGTTGCAAATTTGAACGCAACTTTAAACATACTTCCATTGCGTAAACGTTGCCTAAATTTGATATTAAAGGGATAGTTGAGTTTTGGTATAGAGGGCGCTACACATAACAATTTTTCGTGAGATAATGAAAAACTGAGTGTAAAATTTGAAAGAGCATAATATTTTAATGACAGAATAAACTTTATTTGATCAAAATCGGTTCAGAAACGGCTGAAATATCCATAAACGTAACCATTTGTAATAAATGTGGGGCCCCACATTTATTAGATAATTTTGAACCAACCGTTAACATTTTTTTTTAAATGCTTCCTCTTTTCAAAAATTGTCAAAAGAAGTTTTTTAATAGTTGTTGATTATCACTCTGGTTAATCACTATTTGAACAAACCATCACATGCACAATATTTTATTTAAAATGGTTAAAACCAATGAGTTTTTAGACTGCGCCCTCTTGAGTTTGAACGGCTCTTTTTGGATGATAACAGGCTTTTTACTTAGTCGTTTGTAATTTTGTATTCCTTTCGAGCATGGTGGAGTTATAACTATTAGTTTGTAATGTAATGGTGCAGGTTTTGGTTACTGACCAAAAACTGTACTCTCTTTACCAGAACTCAACTAGAATTCAGGCTTTTGCTTGATAATTGGCATCCCTGATAGTCCCTTTAAGTTGTCTAGACAACCACTGCAGTGCGAGAGTGGAGACAATTTGCAATTGATCTATTAGCTAGCGAAAAGTTGTGTTTGAGATAATATACAACTTCTCTTTATGCAATGGAGTTGCATTCAATTGCAAAAATGTTTTCCATCGCAAAGTTGCGATCAAAGTTGTACGCAACAACCCACCAGCACCAGAATTCAGGCTTTTGCTTGATAATTGGCATCCCTGATAGTCCCTTTAAGTTGTCTAGACAACCGCTGCAGTGCGAGAGTGGAGACAATTTATGCCAGACACTGGTATTAAAGTGATCCATTAACTTAATCAGATTAGTTTCCAAAAGTGATACTTGAGACTTCAATCATAAACCAATATCATTGTAAGGTTTGTCTGAAAGATGTTTGATAGTTTCAGAGAAAAAGAACACTGATTTTCTAGTGAAAATTTTTTTTTTCACATTTTATTTCCTTGCCGACTGATTTTGACTTCAATCGCAAAGTATTCCTGGAACTTTTTTCATTCAACCATAAGATCTCCATAATTCAACTGAATTAGGGAGACATTGTTACCATACATGTACGCCCAAACAACAAGGTGCAAGAGAAGTGTGAAAGCTCCAAGTGTTTGTAGTTAAATTTTGAGATAGTTAATGGATACCTTTAATGATGGGACGGACGGACAACAAATGGTACTCCTGTTTGCGGAGATGAACAGTGACGTGACACAGAGGTGCCTTTTTTCCCGTTGCCTCTGAGCTCACGTGCCTACTTCACAAACCACCGTCCTAACCACTTTCCTAACCACCCAAGAATTAGGGGAAAAGCATTTTTCTCTCTTCTGTTCATCTTTACCATTTAACACATTGCCTACCCATGTAGGGTCCTGTATTAGCTCTATATATGGGGATTGTAAAATCCAGTAGGGAACAAGTTAAAAACCCACTGCCTACAGGAACCTGGTGGATCCTGTATTAACTCTTTAATATGGGGATTGCAACATCAGTAGGTTACAGGTTGATCCATTGCCTACTGGAACCTGGTGGGTCCTGTATTAACTCTTTAATATGGGGATTGTAAAATCTAGTAGGGAACAGGTTAACCCATTACCTACAGGAACCTGGTGGATCCTGTATTAACTCTATATGGGGATTGTAAAATCTAGTAGGGAACAAGTTAAAAACCCACTGCCTACAGGAACATGGTGCGTCCTGTATTAACTCTATGGGGATTGTAAAATCTAGTAGGGAACAAGTTAAAAACCCACTGCCTACTGGAACCTGGTGGGTCCTGTATTAACTCTATATGGGGATTGTAAAATCTAGTAGGGAACAAGTTAACCCACTGCCTACTGGAACCTGGTGGGCCCTGCATTAACTCTATATGGGGATTGCAAAATCTAGTAGGGAACAAGTTAAAAACCCACTGCCTACAGGAACCTGGTGGATCCTGTATAACTCTTACTTAGGGGGATTGTAATATCTAGTAGGGAACAGGTTAACACATTGCTTAATGTAAAGGCATCTGTTGTACCCATGTCAATTTTAACAGTTATGATTTGCATGGTTGGTAATCAAAGAAATAGTCCCTTTTCAATCAACACCCACTCCCATCCCAAAATAATATGCCACATGAATAAAAGCACAATCGTGAAGTTTCCATCTAACAAAATGCAAAAGAATCACTCAAAATTTATATTCAGAGCCCAGACCCCCCCCCACCCCCCCCCCCCCTAGGAAATTTAACACCTGAAAATAAAATGTCACCCTTTTCCCTGCTACAGACGTACCATCTGGTAAAATTCTGCTGTATATTATACTTATATTTTTATTCCAGTCATACCTGTGCCAACTTTTTTTTTCAACAGGGTCAATCACTTCCGTTGCCATCCAGGCATTACAAAAAATATGCACAGTATTTACGATAACAGAGTAAGACTAAGAATTATTCATGCTGATCAGTTTACGAACAGGTTCACCACTTAATGGAACCCTGGGCATTTCAGCAGGAGTGTAAGAACCTTTAGAAGCTGAGCGTGATCTGTTCGTGTGGGTGATCACAGAGAGGAATTACGAGAGATAGTTACGATTTGAATTATTCAGAAAGACAAGTTTACAATTGTGCAACAATCTTATTTTAGAAGGAGGCGTAGAACCTTTAGTAGCCGAGTGTGATCTGTTCATGACGGTGATCACAGAGACGAATTACGAGAGATAGTTACGATTTGAATTATTCAGAAAGACAAGTTTACAATTGTGCAACAATCTTATTTTAGAAGGAGGCGTAGAACCTTTAGTAGCCGAGTGTGATCTGTTCATGACGGTGATCACAGAGACGAATTACGAGAGATCGTTACGATTTGAATTATTCAGAAAGAAAAGTTCACAATGTGTAACACTAACAGTGATATTTTAGGAGGCGTAGAATCTTTAGAAACTAAGAATGGTATGTTAGTGTCAAAGATCATCTAGAGAGAAATAGTAAGAAATAGTTACAATTTGAATTATTCATAAAGTAAAGTTCACAATTGTGTAACAATCATGAAATTTTAGGAGGCGGCGTATAATCTTTAGAAGCTGATCTGTTCGTGTCAGTGATCACATAGAGGAATGATGAGAGATAGTTACGATTTGAATTATTCTGAAAGTCAACTTTACATTCCCTCATGTGGCTAAAATGACACATCAGATAGACTCTCACCATATATGCCTCATGTATTGTAGATCCCAGCACCTTGGTGGCCAATAAAATAATTGCTAGTGGCCCTTGGCACCTGGGCCACCACTGAAGGCAAGCCTGGCAAGCCTTGAATTGGGTAACACTCATATTTTAGAAGCCCTAAGAATCTTTAGAAACCAAAAATGATCTGTTAGTGTCATAGATTATCTAGAGAGAAATTGTAAGAGATATTTACAATTTGAATTATTCATAAAGTAAAGTTCACAAATGTGTAACAATCTTATATTAGGAGGAGGCGTAGAATCTTGTTCAGAAGCTCAGGAAGATATGTTCGTGTCGGTGATCATGGTGAGGAATTAAGAGAGATATTTACGATTTTAATTATTCAGAAAGACAAGTTCACAATGTGTAACACTGACAATGATATTTTAGGAGGCGTAGAATCTTTAGAAACTAAGAATGATCCGTTAGTGTTATATATCATCCAATAGAGAGAAGTTACAATTTGAATTATTCATAAAGTAAAGTTCACAAATGTGTAACAATCTTATTTTAGGAGATGTCGTAGAATCGTTGGAAGCCGAGCATGATCTGTTCGTCTCAGTGATCACATAGAGGAATTTCAAGAGACAGTCGAGATTTGAATTATTCATAAGGACAAGCTCACAAATAGTCAAGGCTTGTATCTTAGCACAAACCTTTAGAAGCAATCTTATTCAGAAGCTACGAATGATCTGTTCGTGTCGATGATCACAGAGAAGAACGACCCCATCCAAATCATGATTTCAATTATTCATAAAGACAAGTTCACAACAGGTTTACACTCGTATCTTGGCACCTGCCGAGAATCAAATGAGAATGGATTTTGTTTTGGTCAAATATGACAGAAAGATAGTTATGTTTATAATTATTAATAAGGATGATCAGTTCATGGACAGGTGCCACTAATAGAATACCAGATATTTCAAGAAAGAATAATTTGTTTGAACTATTTCTAAGGAAACTTATTTCATCTTCTCCATTGATTGGAAATTGTATTGTTTAATTCATGTTTTGTTGACATCACGTTCACTTTAAGGTGGCATTTAAAAAGGCCTTTGATACAATGCAATGTCCACAATATTACCATGTGACACACATAATCCACGAGTCAACCTCATTGCCAAATAATCTGTCCAAAGGTGTAATTGACTGCAATAGCTTCCTGACCTACGGGTAATCCATCCTTGTAACCTATCACAGAAAAAGGACAGACCTACTGCCCTCTGTTGTGCATAAGAATTCGCCCCTGCCCATGCCAGAGAATAATTAGTCTGACGTTGTAAACGACTGCAGAAGATGCTATAGCTTGCCGAGCCATGGGTAATCAGTCCTTATTACAGAAAGGACGGACCTACCGCCCTCAACATTTTTGTGCATAAGAATTCGCTGCTGCCCATGCCAGAGAATAATTAGTCTGAAGTTGTAAACCACTGCAGAAGCTGCTATAACATGCTGAGCTGAACGTACTTCTAACCCATCACAGAAAAAAAGGACGGACCTACCGCCCTCAAAATTGTTGTGCAGGAGACGGACGTAGCGCCCTGAGAATTCGCCGCTGCCCATGCCAATGAATAATTAGTCTGAAGTTGTAAATGGCTGCAGACGGAGCAATAGCATGCTGCTCCAAGTGATTCGTCCTCGTGAACACGCTAGCACAAACTAGCATTTAATTGCAATCATCCATCAAGTTCAAAGACCGTCTCTAGGCCACGGTTCTTGCAGCTGCTTCGGCACAACGTCTTTGAGCACCACTGGCACTAATTTGAACCATTTACTACACACAGCGTCCATAGCTAGGTGAAAATCATGATTGTGTAATGTTCATAGTTAACCTGTTGCCTCCAGCTGATGTTTTCCCATTGATTTTATACACACCAGCTTCCCATGGACTATCAATTGGTTAAGATTGTAGTATTTGCTATGACTGTTATTACACACAACGGTGTCTCCAAAGCGAGGTAAAATTTATGTGCAGTACATGCAACTTTGGCATGTTCAGGGTTTACCTGTTGCCTCTACCTAATGTTATTCCCATTGACTGAATACACACCAGTTTCCCATGGACAATATGTATGGGTCATGGTTGTAGTATTTGCTCTGACGGGGTCCTAGATCATAACCAGCCTGTAAACCATTTACTTTACACAGTGCGTATAGCGAGGTGCAACACATGTGTACATTTATCTGTGGAATGTTCAGGGTTAACCTGTTGCCTCCTGCCAACGTTCTTCCCACTGACTGAATACACACCAGTTTCCCATAGAGAATCTATATAGGTTAATACTTGGTAGGTTAATCCTCCTGAATACACTCCACATATAGGAGTTTTAACTGGAGGTTGGTTAACTTTGTAAGTATTTGCTCAGACTGTATGATATATTACTCCCATAGACAATATTACACACCAGTTTATTGTGGACTATCAATTGGTTAATTTTCTAGTATTTGCTCTGTCTGGGGGCCTAGATCATGACCAGCCTGTAAACCATTTACTACACAGTGTCCATAGCTAGATGCAATACCAGGGGGGAAAATAGATGGGGGCGGCGGGCGAATTCGCCTCCGAAATGCCAAAAAGAGCCCCCGAAAAAGAAAAAAAAGTTAAATAGTAGCCCCTGAAATTCTAAAAAAAGAGCCCCAGAAATGATAAAAGTAGCCCCCGAAAGTTGGAAAAGTAGCCCAAAAAAATTCCCTAAAAATAAATAGGGAGCCCCCGAAATAAAAATATTAATTTTTTCACTGTGCAATACCTACATGTATATCTTTGGTTAATGTCGTAATTTGCATCTGACTGGGCCCTAGATCATGACCAGCCGCTGAACCCTGTTGAACACTGGTGAAACATGCTGTGTAATTGTATCAAATTACATTATGTGCACCTGCTCCAAGCGTGTAAATTACTTGTAACGATAATTGAAGAGATGCTTGAGTATAATGTATGGTTATTTCAGAGAAATTCTCTCTGAGTGTTCTGTTTGTTTGAAAGTATTTTTGTTTAGATTTTGCTTTCAATATGAAATGTGAGTCACCTCAAACTACCCATTTTGTTCACATTGGCCAAGGTAAAACAGTATCGATCACACATAGATCATATAGCAATCTCCCACATAGGCATATTTGCGTTTGTATCGTGCTAGGCATTCTACTTCATTGCCATCTTTGCCTGATTATTAAACCAAATTGCTGCAATACTATTAGGATTTCATTAACTATCTTTACTATCAAGCACAGTTAATTACACTTTCAGGCTGATTTCTGTCTCAATGAAATTATATTGCAACTAATCCACTTTTAAAACCCACTGCCTAAAGCAAATCTGGTGGGCCCTTTGAAGCTTTAACATGCTCAGGACTTGTAAAGACATATATATTCGGATAGAGTTTCACAAAAATCTGACACCATTAAACCAAACAAATGTGAAAAAAAGAAGGGGGGAGGGGATTTAGTTCAACAACTTGCGTCATTCAGCGATGATCTCACTTCCTCTATGCAATACATGTGTTCCCCACCGAAGACGTGTGAGTCAGTCTGTGATCTGCCAACATACTGCATGACTACATGATTACAAATTACAAATGGCAACCACCTTAAAAAAAGGGATTCGGGGGAATTCACATGAGGAAATGGTTGGAAAAGTTAGGAACAACCACCAACACTACTGCGTGACTACATGATTACAAATTACAAATGGCACCCCCCTTTAAAAAAAAAAAATGCAATCAGGGGAATTCGCTGTCCAGAGGATATTGTTGGAAAAGTTGGGAACAACCACGGACACCAGTATCGAGCTCAAACATGTTCTAGTCACAACCTTAAAATGATGATGATGGTGGACAACCCTACTGCGTGACTACATGATCACAAATTACAAATGCCCCCTCCCCCCCCCCCCCCCCCCCCTCAAAAAAAAAAATAAATACAATCAAGGGAATTGGCTGGAGAGAATTGTTGAAAAGTTGGGAACAACCGCGGACACCGGTATCGAGCTCAAACATGTTCTAGGCACAACTGTAAAATGGTGATGGACCTTCGAAAAACTGCAGCATGATGTCACAAAGGAAATATACAACTGGTGACAAAGAGTACTCGTCGGCGGAAACCACTAGCAAAGTTGCCAGTAACCACAAATTGCAGGTCGCTCACGTTCCTCCTGGTGACAACCTTGCACTAGACAAACATGAAACATGATGATGAAAAAACATACAACTGAAAATGATCATTGCGTCATTAAGGAAACGTGGAATATAATGGGGAATTCGCCCGAGGAAAATGTTGGCAATGGCTTAAGCTCCATCATGATTTGGTGATTCATTCTAGGACTCATCAGAGTTGGCAAAATTTGGATGTGACCCAAACAATCACATTATTGTTCTAGAGACCACTAAAGAATAATGACATCTGATTAGAAATACTACTGAATGATTGCATTAATTGCCATTGGCAATGATTCTTAACATGTTAGGCAAGCCAAAAATGTTGCGACCTTGCACTTGCTGTGAAGGCAATTGTCCAGCTCTACACCACTATCAAAGAACAAGTTGTTTCAAAAGAACCATTACTACGTCACTAAAAAGAGAATCTGATATCATTACTACAGTGATCCATCACGGAAACCGCTGGCAAAGTACTGATAACGATCTCCAATATTCTAGGGACTCGTATATGAAATCATGTTAATCATGTCACATGAAAACAGCGACTGGGGAAAGTGGAAACCACAGACAAATTTGGACGCAACCATGCTCTGAATAAAGAAAAAATACTCCAGGGAAAATCGTTGGCAACACCTGTATCAACCTATTCTATGATTTCATCGGTACAAATATATAAATGATGATATGGATGATCTAACAGACCACCCGATCAACCAGGAAAATGTACGGAAAAGCAATAAGAGAAGATCCCTACAGATGATAACAACAGGGGCTTTTCGACTGCACAATCACTATGCGTACCAGAACATGATGATGTCATGTTTCAGGCCGTTAGCCAGTGCCCATTCGCTGTATGTACGCTCTCACATCGCCTGGTCCCAGTTACAAATTCTTGCGACGTCAGACCGGGAGTTTTGCTGTCCGAGGATCTCGTACTGGGACAAGACAACCAGCAACGTGAGAGCGGATCTCCGGCGTTGACAAGGAATGCATTCGCCGAACAAGAAACGGACAAGAAACGCAAAGAAACGAATTGATAATTTGGCTCTCCGTCGGGCATCCGTTAACGCTATCCAGTGATATGTGACAAGAGCTGAAGGACTAACCTTGCTATGCATGTGCGGATTGATTGTTAGTGTGTCCGATGACCGGGGTAATAATATCATTGTAAAGCGCTTAGAGATGATTATCAATCATATTAGGTGCTAAAATCAAAAAATTCAAAACAGTGTTTATTATTATACACACAAAAGCACATACCTGGAGAAATAGTACTCTAGTTGTCTCTGAAGAATTTTGCGTAGGTCATCTCCCTTGGGAGGTTCCTGCTGTGACAGATCTTCAGCTGTAAAAAACAAAAGGTAGAAAATAAAAAACATAGTAGATAATTCTTCCAGTAATTAAACTAAAATACAACGAAAAATGGTAATACACAAACCCATAACACTGATCAACATTGATCAATGCATTTTGCTCTTAAATTTAAATATATTTTTTTGAACTTGCCATAGTTAATTTTGTCAACTCTGGTAAGACAACCAATCAGAGAAGAATTAACTTGATTCAATCTAAGCCGCATTTTCTGTCATGGGTGATGGGTCCCATTGCACAAAGAGATACAATCGATTGCAAGTCAGAAACTTTGCAATTTTCAACTAATCAGATTTGCACATTTAGAGCGCATGATCTGACTTACAATCGATTTCTCTTTCTGCAACAGGGTCCTACTCTTTCTGACATGAGAACAATGATCAGCGAAAAATTAATATTTTTATTTCGGGGACTCCATTTTCGGGGGCTACTTTTCCAACTTTCGGGGGCTACAAATTTCTGGGCTCTTTTTCGAATTTCAGGGGCTACTAATAAGCTATAATGATGTAAGTGATCATTTTATAAGCATTTGATCACAATCCAAACAGAATAATCCCAAAAATCCAAAAAAAAAAAAAAAAATTCGGCCCGGAATTTGGGCATTTCGGGGGCGAATTCGCCCGCCGCCCCCGTGTATTTTTTTCGCTGACAAGGATAGGGGTAACAAGAGGCACATGATTTCTACAATATAAAGTAGGATTTGTTTAACTCTGACATGATTGACACCATGACTAACAATGGTATCAAAATCCTCTTTGCACATTACTAAAATATCTAATTACATTAATGCATCGTTACAATCTTTAAATCACGTACTGATGTGTCGACAGAGCTCAAATTTGTTTACTCTTATAAATTAATTAGTAATGTGTAAATCAACTTTGAGAACTCCTGCACTACAATTGTAATTACATTAATAATGCATTTACACATTATTACTTCCCACATAGTATGACATGGATGATATGGAGATCAATCCAAGCATCAACCGAAAACAAGCATGTTATAAAATAACTGACTTCAACTAGTCGGTTATAGTGCCACCATTGGTGACCTTTAAGTGGAATGTTATTTTTTATAGAAGTGCACAAATTCCACTTTAAATTTATTTTTTTTAAAGGGCATCAAGCGTGGGGATGCTACATTGCGGGTCGCCATTTTGAACTGGGTTAGTTTGCGCGCACCGCATGACACTGAGCTAACGTGCATTACGCACCGTGCGCAACGCGTATACAAGATGGCGCCGCGCATCTCATTTGACGAATCTGAACTACCTTTAAAGTCTGATCTCAGCAGAGAAATATGATTTTTATTTCAATTTAGCAAGTTCCCAAATTTTAGTCTGTACATGCATACTGTACAACATGCATTCTTGTTTGCAATAACATTTGTGTTAGACTTTAGTGTGTATTTATGTATGTGCATTTGATGAATAATGATTGTGTTTGTGTATGTGCTAAATTAGTTTGTATTCAAGTTTTCATGTGAATGTTTACAAATCTGTATCTCAGGCCCTATCCCTTGCACATCAGATGACCTTTTATGTGCAGAAGCATGGAATTAATATTGATGCATCACTTGAATCTGTCTTGTACCCTTTTTACACCTCTAGGTTCAGATTTAAACCGTTTCAGAAATATTTTCTTTTCTAAACCGTTTCTGAACTAGCATTGTCTAAAACTGTTTCAGAAATGAACTAACAAATTTTCTTAACTTGGTGCAAAACTTATGAATCCTAGATGGGCTAAGTTTGATTTTAGAAAATTTCGAAGAAAATTGCCAAGAGGTATAATGACCGGCAAAACAAGAGTCCTGAGGCAATGTATACTGAGCTGAACCGACTGAAAACCAGTCGGATTGGGTCGAGTCGACTCTATGTGCGGAGGGCTTGAGATGTGAAAGAGAATTATTTGAGCAGTCCCTTGTAAGGCACGAGTGACAGTTTTAGTCTACTAGTGAATCATTTAAAGGGAGGGGGCGTACACATTTCTTCTTCTCCATGTACTACTCAAGTTTCATGCTCCCTTGAATTGAGAATAAATGTCAAAGTAGACGAGACACTTTTCTGAAAATTGCAGATGACGACCACTAATGTGTGTCATTTCAAACAAGTGTCCCCAATTGTAAGTTGCTAATGGTGTATTCAAGTGTTTACAAGAACTTGTTTCCAATAATTGCAAACTGTTCTCATATCAACACTAGTGGCCAATTGCAATATTCATACATGGGCAAGACTGCCAGCAGTGTAATACAAAAATACACAAATTCACAAGGGCTATTTTTACACTTAAAGAGTTAAAAAATTGCCCCTGTGAAAATGTTCTTGAGGGCTATTTTTGGTGCCCACAAGGGCTATTCTTGCCATAATATATATGTTTTGTTCATTTGTATAGTTTACTATCTTCAGACATTGTAATAAATGATAGATATCCCATCCTATACTGAAAAACAAAACAAGCTTCCTTAATCAAATAAGAACTAAGATGCGACATAGACAGCGAGGGCGTTTTTGTTCAACATCTTTATTTTTTCGCCCCCCGTGTTTTGGCTCACGGGGGCGATTTCAAAGGG
This sequence comes from Echinarachnius parma, assembly GCA_037951105.1. NCBI lineage: Eukaryota > Metazoa > Echinodermata > Echinoidea > Clypeasteroida > Echinarachniidae > Echinarachnius > Echinarachnius parma. The sequence continues at coordinate 47,145 of JBAMJV010001393.1, read as the reverse complement.
TCAGGGGGCAAATCACCCTTTGCCCCTGTGTATTTTTTCGCTGACTGCCAGAGTATTCTATTCATTCATGCATCTCTTTATTTTTGGTCAAAGAAGGTTGTCGACATCGTTCTTACGCAGATGGCTAGTTAAAATGAACAGGTTCATAAATTTTAATGTCCCAACTTTCCCATTTTAAGGATTTATTCATATGTATTGTTTCCATTATTACCATCATAACAATTTGGATTTGGGCCTGGCTAGAAAGAAACAAATTGTACAATAGAATTCACTTAAAATGCATTCTGAAAGTCTCAATGACAAAATATATTAACATTTCAGAACAAGCTTTTAATTGAGGCATCAGTTTCGATTTTGAAACCAAGAGCTTTCCTATGAATAATTTATATCAAAAGAGAGACGAGATGAGACAGGAGGTCTCAAATTAGACCTGAAAGTATCACATATAGGGTGAGTGGGAACTATCAAATGATAATAGAAAGTGCCATATGGGCAATTCCAAGCAAACATTGACATAAGCACCCATTTTTCAAATTCGTCGAATAATAACATATTTGGTATCAAATTAAAGCTTAAAGATTAAACTATTCAGAAATGCATTTTGTTCAAAAAAAATGTTTGCGTAAACTATTATTTCATAGGAATTAATTAGCATAAATTAATTTTCAATTATTTTCACAAAATATACTTGTAAATATTAAGCTCAAAAGAGCTGCAAAAATAGGTTTTCATAAAATTTTCTTTCAGTGTTGGTAAGAACATTACTTCAATTTATCAGATAAATATAAATTTCGGCATTTTCGCTCTTTGTTCTGCTTCAGTGAATGTTTCATTTATAGTCATCTATATGTCACGCTGTTACCCTAAAAACAGGTATTTTTAATATTTCTGGAAAAATATGAATGGGAATGAAATTATTTTTTGTTTCTTCTTCATTCGCCCATAGGGCTATATTATGGATGCTAAATAGCAGCATTATCTTTTACCACTAATTAATCTAAGCAATATCAATTTGGTCACGCTGTTACTTTTAGGGTAACAGCGTGACGCAACCTACTTTTTTTTTGCAATATCTCAAGAATCGTTGGATGGATTCTGTTCAAACTTTGTACAAGACATGTATTCAGAGGTATGGATGATCTGATACATTTTGGGGCCATGAGGTCAAAGGTCAAAGGTCACAGCTAATTAATATGCAAAAAATATATTATTCTCAAGATATTTCAAGAATCCTTGAAGGATGACATGATAATTAATACTGGTATGCGTTCAGTGAAGTAGATGACCTGATTATAGAATTTGGTCATGGGGTCAAAGGTCAATGGGTCAAATTATTGTAGTTTATTGTTTATCTCACAAAAAAATGCCAGAATTAATGGTAGAAAGAGTACTGTAGATAAAAGAAAATTCTATGAAAATGTTTGGAGCACAGGTCAAAGGTCACTCGGATAATTACCAATTCAAACACAAAAACTTACTGACATTGAAATCATGTTACATGAAACAAATCACTTGTAGATATGCACTGTGCCGACATAGAATTAAACATTTGTATGCTAATTTGAGAAATAAGGTCAAAGGTCAGATGTCAAAGGTCTAATATTTCATTGTTGCAATTAAGTTTGTATTTTGGTTTTGATATTTGATGGTTCCTCAAACTAAATTCTGAAAAAGATAAGAATTTCAGTTATGCCCCAAAACATTTTTGATCAATAGAGGGCGCTAGGCTGCAAATTTGTGTCATGCGAACCATCATTTCAGAGCATCTGGGTTATATTACCCATTCATCTAGTTCTGTATAGATTCTGGATGACTACATCAAAATTATATAATCTTATTCATCTCATCAATATCTCCCATATATATATAACATGTACAATTCAGAGGTCACGCTGTTACTGTCACGCTGTTACCGTGCACAGATATGTTTATGATATCATATTTACTATGAACATTGGATTTTTTCTACATTTTTATTTGGATGTTCTAGCTTGATGTCTAGTACAAAGAATCAATGTGACAAAATTGCAAAATGTTCCTGTAGTTCACAGAGTTTGCTTAGTTTCTTACCATGTAAGAAACCCATGTCTTTTTGCCGTCACGCTGTTACCGCAGATATTGATATTCATAATTCATAATTTAGTGGGAATTTTGATTTTCTTTCCTATTGTAAATAATTGGTAGGATAGTGGTAACAGATGCATATCAAAATTTGGTTCTGGACATTTTTATTTTGTGAGTTATTTAGACTTTCATCGTGAGAAACACCCTCCGACCGTCACGCTGTTACCTTGGAATTGCCCATATATTTTATGCAATTTTTATGTTGCAGCCTGCTGCTGCTACGCTTTCTCCCCATATTTTACATTAAAACCTGAATTAATGAGCAAAAATAATGGCCACTCTAGGTCTCGTTGAGATTACATCAGCGAGATATATGTATGTACATTGCACCCTCGGGGTAAACCGAGACTAATTGAGAATGGACATCGTACAGATATTACTATCGCTCTGAGTCGGTGACCTAGCTAGCATTAGCGATGTAAGATGCAAGGTGATGGAGGGGGTGACAGGGGAGAGTGTAGCAGAGAGAAAGAGAGTGGAGGAAGGAGGGAGAGAGTGGAGGAGAGAGGTAGAGAGTGGTGTACAGAGGAGGAGAGAGGGGGAGAGTGGAAGAGATATAGGGGAAGACGGGGGATAGGGAGCGCGACAGAAAGATTATTAGCGGGACTGAGTGAAAGACACAAACGGACAGCTAAAAGATAGAAATCACTCTTTTTGCAAATGGCAATTGCCTGTGACCTAGCAGAGGGATGGATAAATAGCTTGAAAGATTAAACAGATCTTGAGACGAATATATCGTTCCCAAATAAATTAATAAATATTTCATTTAAATATTTGCAGAGAATTTAAAATGAGCAGATAAAGGAAACAAAATCAATAAGCCTAAATAAAATTTTAAAAGAGAGAGCGTGAAGAAATGACCAGAGACAGTATGATAAGAGTGACAGACAAAAAAGGAAAAGAGAAAGTGAGAAAAGACATAAATTGCGACAGAGCGGAAACAAACTGGACTGCGATCACACCTTGTGTGGCGCAGGTGTTAGCAAGAAGGGTGTGCCTGCAAATGCATGGACACCTAGCAACATACATACACACTGTACATGCCAAGTATGAATGATGGTGTTAATTATGTTAAAAATCGTCCCAAGGGGAAGGCCGACTGTCCATTCACCTTTATTACCGATCATAAACCTGCGCTATGTAGATCAAGTGTATTATTATTATCATTATTATTGCCAATATTCCACCATCTGCAGATACCCTAAGTAGACTTAATGCTGAGAATCATGCAATAAATTTCTGTATACATGTACATTCTAAGTATGAATGATGGTATTAATTATGTCGAAAGCGTCCCATACATGGGGAAGGCCGACTGTCCATTCACCTTTATTGCTAATATTCTTTCATCATCAGCAGAAATCTTTCACTCAATGCTGAGAATGCAATAATTTTCTGTATGTACATCCCAAGTATAAATTATGGTGTTAATTATGTCGAAAGCATCCCATATGTGAGGAAGGTCGACTGTCCATTCACCTCCAATTGCTTATATTTCACTATCATTTGAAATCCTAAACTTAATGCCGAGAATGCAATAATTTTCTGTATACATGTACGTCCCAAGCATATCAATGATGGTGTTAATTATGTTGAAATCATCCCATACATAGGGGAGGTGGACTGTCCATTCACCTTTATTGCCAATATTCCACCTTTATTGCCAATATTCCACCATCATTTAAAATCCTAAACTCGATCTGCCCAGAAATGCAATAATTTTCTTGGATATTGTTAATTACATGTATACTCTTTGCAAACATGTAAAGGGCCCAGTAACATAAAGATTCACGATTAATCAGTTGATCCTAGGAAATAATAATACAATTAATCGTGAATCTGTATGTTTATCTAGCACAAGCATATTTTTAAGGTATTCAACAGTTTTCTAGCCTAATTCTGTACAAAACCAAATTAGCTTTCTAGGTTTTAGGAAAAAAAACTTGTCACATCAAGTTCGTGAATGTCACTAGTCTACTGGGATCTAAGAACGTCCACAAAAGCAAATACTGTGCAAAACCAACACTTGCGACCTTAGGATGTCGATTATCAAGTACATCAGAAGGAACTTTTTTTTGCAAAACCTGCATTTGTCACATCTGCATTATATAAGAGTTGTGATTTGATCACAAGTCAGAAAACATGTGCAATTGAGCCAACCCAGTTTGTGCATTGGGGCGCATTTTCTGACTTGCGATTAATCGCGACTCTTTAGGCAACTCCCCCAAGTTAGTGACTGTCACGACATAAGAAGCTACTCTAGAGTTGGATTAAACCACCTCCACTGGAGCAAACGTTACCACACAAAACCCACTCACTCATGGGCATGCACGCAACTCGCTCACTCGATCTTGCCACTTACCAGTCACAATTTGGCCATCGGGGAGGTAGGGGTACTCGGATCCAAACAAGTGCCCGTTGGCGAGGGGAAAGACGGGGGATTCGGGGGTGGGTGGGTAACCAAGTGCGGAGAACTTGCCCATGTCGCCGTTCATCTGGAAGGTGCCGGAGGGTCCTGAGTAGGGGCAAGAGGGGGTGAGAGAGGGGGTAAGAGAGGGGGGGGGGGTAAGAGAGGGGGGTAAGAAGGGAAGAGATACAAAGGTAAACAAAACAACAAATAATAAATGGGTGATACAGAGTCTGTATATTACACGTTCACATGAATGCATGCATACATTTACGCAGATTTTTAAAGTGCCCTCCAACACGATGCTGCAGTCACTTTAAAATTGGTAATCGGGTACGATTAACAAATACAATTATGGTTCGGTTAAATATTAATTAGTTCACATCAGTCATTATAAGGGAATGGCACATGTATGGAAACATTGAGGTTGAAGACATCGTTGGTGCATACACTTTCAAGAAGGTCTACTTTCATACAAGAAAATGAATATTGGATAAATGTAGAAGTGTACATATAGGGTGAAGACTGGGCTTGATTAATTATTTCAAAGGTGGGATGGAGTTTGGTATACAAAGCATAATAATGAAGGACAAAAAAACACATTTCTTTCACCAGCTGCACTCATGCTACCCGATAGTGAAAGCGATGCCGCTAACTGTACACATTAAGCTGATTGATAACCTTACTATTCTTCAGTTCAAGTAATTTAGTACTAGTACATGTTCACTACTAGCCTAGGATTGGTGAGCAAAAAATACAGATTTTGTTAGTTACGTAAATGTATCAATGGAGATAAAGAGAGAAAAAATACACCAGTTGCATTTGGTAATCAGTAAACCGCATTTATTTCTCCAGCACTCATGCTCTCCTGAGTGATAGTGAAAGCGATTAATATTCCACTTACTGTACACATTAAATCTGATTGATGATCAGTCTACATGGGCAAATTTATGACAACAACCTATTCCCGAAGGGCATAATTTACAGAAGTGGGGGAAAACAGAAGAAATGCTCTGTGGAAATTAGAATCCACCTACTCCTTGCAGCGTGGGCGTAGATGTTTAGCTGTATGTGCGTGTTTGTGTGTGTGTTTGTGTATGTGTTAGTATGTGTCTGTATGTGTGTACGTTTGTATGTGCCTGTTTGTGTGTGTGTGTGTACGTTTGTGTGTGTGTGTGTATGTGTGTGTGCGTGTGTATGTGTATGTGCACATGCACGTGTATATATTAGCGTGTGTTTGTGCGTGCATGCATGTGTGTTGATATAAGTTTATTAAATCAAGCCTCTTGAGAGAAGATAAAATGTAGTAGGGGGTGGGAGTCCAAAATTCAAAGGTTACCCCACACTGTATCAAATGTAGAAAATTATCTACCATTACACGCAATACATTGGACAGTGGCATGTTTGTTTAAACCATTTCAAGCAATATGGAATATGTTGTAGACATAATGTACATTTGCATTACGCATTTGTACGCCCACACCACCCTTAGTGGTTTCATTTTAACCCTCTCAAAACAAATTACACATTGGCATGTACAGTCAGTGCATCATTTGAAATGCTTGTTTGTTGGGAATAAAATGGTTCATTCAAGTACATTTGACAAAGTGTCATGGTGTTTACTCCATTTAAAACACTATGGAATATGCTGAAGACGTATACTGTGCATTACGCAATTGTACACCCACACCAACCTTAAATGGTTACGCTTGAACCCTCTCCAACAAATTAAAAAACACCATGTAATCACTGCCCTCGAGCACATGAAAAGACACCACATAATCATGGCATCATTTGAAATTATTTTGGGAATACATCGGTTAAAGGCAGGCTTCTACGCATGCAACCATGAAGGGGATGGGCACTGGAGCGAAAACATTACGCAAGAAAAACATCTCTATTCACACGCCGAGCTGACTAAATCTTGCCCACTCTCACTCCGATTTGTCTAGATCTTGATCTTGTGCACACCTCTCTTTCTTCACGTCTTAAATCTTGCGCACCCTCTCACTTCACGTGGTCTAAATCTTGTGCACTCCCTCTATTCACTAAGCGTTTAAATGTCGATCACTCTCACTTCACCAAGAAAAATCTCTAACAAGTTGGAGGTAATTAAACCGTTTGGTTTTTTCCTCCCTAGACCCTCCTAATCATATATTGCTTTTATAATTCAACACATGTATATTTCTCTCCAGTCTTCATTGTTACCATTTCAAAATTCATACAACACTGTTTGTTTAATTTAACAGTAATATCTCATACACTCTGGTTGTCAATTTGTAATTAGCCTGTTTTTTAATCTCTAAACCTTCCCAATAAACATTTAACACTTGCATTTTCTTACCACTGTTACCATATCAACCCACATGCATGCATAAATAATCTTTAGACCCTCCCAAATGGCTTTTTATAAATTTAACACTCAGGACCGTTTTCTCTCCATTGTTATCGTTTTAAAATACATGCACGCCTAAATGTGAAAGTAATACAAATTTGAAATTGATTTTACACCCACATGCTGTGTGCCTACTTGTCCTACACACTACATACAGTACACCGCACGTTCAATACCTCACTCATAAATCATTCACAAAAGCGCACCACAAGATAAAGGTCATCAAAATGTAACAATACACTGGTGCATAATGTACAATCTGTATACATAAGGGTTGTACACAAAGATCTGCATGAATTTGGATAAATAAATGTTCTACCCATTTTGTTTTTGCCCTACATGGAAAAACAGACTTGAACTAAAATAGATATGTAAATTTGATGCACAAATTTATTTAAGAAAAGCCTACAATATGCCGTTCGTAATTTGCCTTTCGCATCTTCGTATCAACAACTTCCCTCTCGTCTCTCTCCGTCTCTCTCTATAGAATTATCCTTCGCACTCCCTTCTGTCCCTCTTCCTCTCTCCACATTCATCCTTTTCTCTCTCGTACCCTTCCTTTATTACATTACATCACGTGATGCTCTCTACTTTGCTTACTCCACCTCTTCTCCCTTCTCTCTCTCTTGCACTCTGCATCTTTATTCTACCAATATTTGCCCATGTCACTCTTTCGCTCTCGTCTTTCTTTAATTCTCTCTTCACCCATCTTCCCTTTTCCTTTTACTAAATTTTGTTCTCTCTCCCCCTACTCTTCCTCTTTCCCTCTCTATATCTTCTGTTTTCCCTCCCTTCTATCTTTCTGACTCTTATCTGATTCTGTCTTTCTCTTGTCTCTCCTCACTGTCTTCCTGTCTCTTTCTCTTCCTCTCCATATGTCCTTGTGTCTCACTGTTTCTCTCCATCTTTCTTAGTCTCTCTCTTCCTTTCTCATTTTCCCCTTTCCCCATCTTTGTCATAATATACTCTCTCCTCTATCTTTCTCTGAATCTGTATTCCTCTTTCTATATTTCTCCTCTCTCTACATTTCTCAGTCTTTCTCTCTTCCTTTCCCAATTTGTTCCCTCTTCCCATCTATGTAACATACATGTACTCTGTCCAGCTCTCTCTGCTAAATAATCTCCTCTCTTTCTTTCTTCCTCTCACTCTCCACCTCCCTCCCTCTCCCTCCCAAGCTCTCCATTGCCTAGACACGGAGCTAAGAATAGCATTTGTCCGTGAGCTACCTGTTTACCCCGCTCTATTCTGTGCCTTATTACCATCTACGTCATCAGACTCGCTCGCCTCACAGGTTTGCATCTGGCCTCTGTAAACAGAATGCTCTTCCCCCGCACACTTTAATGCCATCCGAAAACACAAATGCCATGTGCACATACGGCGGCTTTTGCTGCAAAATAGCTACAATCCCCCATTTTGATTTAGAACACCATTTATTATGGATATTATCTTTCTTTTCTTCTCTGTAATCATTTGATTTTACCCTTTCCAAAATGTACGCAGTACTCAGCTTTCATAGTCAAAATAAGAAATGCCATCCGCACAAATACTGTGTGCACATATGGCGAAATGCTACATTCCCCCATTTTTGTTCTCCATTCTTATCCATTCTTTGTGAATGTACATGTAATCTCTCAAGTTTCTTCTCTTGAATCATGTAAATAAACCCCTTTTAGAAATGAAAACGGTCAGAATGAGAAATACCATCCACACAAATAAATGCCAGGTCGACATACGGCGGCTTTCACTGCAAAATCGCTACATTCCCTTTCTCTATAATTATCCATTCTTTATGGCTGTAATCTCTCGCTTTTCTTCTCCAAGTCATTTCATTTGACCAATTCCAAAATAAACAGCAGCTTTTCTACCAATCTGGCCTAATTTCCCCCTTTCTTAATTTCTCAATTATTCATACATGAACATTATCTTCCCCTTTGTTCCTTTCCAAAAATCTGTTTATTTCTCTCATTTTCTCAATATTTTCATGCATGTAATATCCCTTTCTTTTCTTTCCTAAATCAGTAAATTACCGTAATCCTATTTATATTCCCCCCCCCCCTCTCCCATTATATTTAATGTCCCCCCCCCCTCCGTTTCACACATTAAATCTCCCTTTTTCATACGATATTGTCCTGTACTGAATAAGTTACATTCCCTCATGCACTCATGTTCCTTCTCCTCTCCTAAATTGGTACATTTCCCCACTTCAATTATGCAAAGTTTGATTTTTTGTTTTCACCAATTCTAAAAATAGATACCAAAATTTCCCTCTGTTCAATATCTCTCGGCTCTCTGCCTCTCTCCATTACCATCCAGAGTGCAGGATTTCATTAACATATTTAGCCAAACGAAATGTCATATATGTGCCATAAATAGATGGATGGAGACAAAACTGAATTATTCAAGTGAGAGATGGATATTTGAACTTGAATGTGGATAGCTGGCTCTGACCACCACATAACCAAGTATGTTTTCATTGCCATATTCAACGCTCGAAATTAGCACAGGCCCGATGGCCCGGGGCCACCAAAAATCTCTGTCGGGCCACCAAAAAATCATAATTGCTCTATTTTAGTGGCCCGATTGGGCCAGTAAGATTTCCAAATGTAAATCTGAAAATTTGACATTTCAAACATCGCCAAAACCAGGCATAAAAAACAAAGGAAATCAGTGGAAAAAATCAACAAAATAGCGAGCGCAAATCTGCTAACGGCGATAATCTGGAGAAATGTGCGTGATTAGACAGAAAAATTCATCTCGTTCTGGAGGTGCCTATGAAAATTATGACATCTTGGGGAGACAAACAACAAAGAGAAAGACTGATTTACCAGTCTACTACTAGTGCATACAAGTAGAACTAGAAGTGTACACACATGCTGGTACCTTGTACTGACCCGGCCCCATGTATTATAAATGGGGACGGTATGTACATCAGCTTAATACAGCAATTCGCATAGCCACACACAGTCTAGTCAACTCTGCAACTATGCTTTGACTTGTCTTCAATTCAGTCCAATTTGCGCAAATTCGTTTGGGCAAGAAAGCCAGAAAGGCCTTATTATCTTTCAAAGCATCACATAATTTGAAAGAACTTCAAATATAGGACTCATAATAAGGTAGTACAGATTTTGTTTTATCTAGTTTTGTACTTTTGTAGATGTTTCATGCCAATTTTGTGAGAGTTCCAGTTCAGTCCCATGCATGTTGTTTTGTGTATAATTTCAACTTTCAACTTGTAAGTTGACAAAATCGCACAGAGAAAGGGCTGAAATTGTAACATTTCATCACTCCAAAATTACCTTTTACTGATTCAATGTTGGGTTTATATATTCCTTTACGGATTTTTGATCAGGGTGGTGATTTTAGATGTTATTTTCATTAATTAATTCTTATGAAAAGCTAAGATTACCGGTCACTGTTTTCTTTTGTTTTTCCTTGTTTTTTCGGGCCACCAAATTTCTGTTTCGGGCCACCAATATTGGATAAATACCAATTCTACTTGCCCGATCGGGCCACCAGCAAAAAAAGTTAATTTCGAGCGTTGCCATATTCACTGGTTTCTTTTTAATCAGCTTTGTTTGCATTAATTAATATAACAATAAAGTTTACTTGCCCAACTGTGCAACCACAGGAAGGTTGATGCAATGACAATGGCTTACATTCTGGTTTATAATGGAATTTGTTACTGTGACCATATTTTTTTGTGCATGAATGTTCATCTCCCTTCCTGTATGAACATACTGTTCTTTTACATTTCTAGTGAACATTTACACATCTTGAGTGATCTCCTGTGAATTCACCACCCCTGTAAGATCTTTGGACTTAGTCAACTAAATTTATCAGTAACTTCTTAACTTATCAAACCCATAACTAGTAACTCAACTTGTAATTTCATTGCTGTAGACCTGGGGAGACGAGGCAACTGAGATGCCGCTATCATGGTCCGCCCAGTCCCGTGAGCCGTCTCCAGTGTCTGAATTCACTGAGCCCGTTTAAACCTTGGACTCAATCAACTAAATTCATCAATAACTTTTTAACTTATCAAACCCGTAACTAGTAACTCAACTTGTGATTTCATTGCTAGCTGGGGAGACGAGGCAACCGAGATGCCACTATCATGGTCCGCCCAGTCCTGCGAGCCGTCTCCAGTGCCTGAATTCACGGAGCTCGTTGGTGTCTTAGGACCCAGTCAATCTAAATGTATCAATAACCTTTTAACTCATTAAACTGTTAACTTGTAACTCACCTTGTGATTTCATTGCTACCTGGGGAGACGAGGCAACCGAGATGCCACTATCATGGTCCGCCCAGTCCTGTGAGCCGTCTCCAGTGTCTGAATTCACGGAGCCCGTTGGTGTCTTAGGACTCTGGAATGCCTTGGCATTGGGGTTCAAGGTAGTCTTCTTGCCAGCACCCTGCAAGAAAGAAAGAAGAACAAATATTGATTAATAACATTACATAATAACTCTACATTTGGTTTATGCCTTGAACTCTGTGCAAATGTAGTAAGCTTTTACAAAATTAAATACAATTTTATCTATTTTACTTCTTTCTTCTTTTTTTTTTGGGGGGGGGGGGGGGGACTTTTCAGCATTTTTGGGGCTTAATTGCCCAGAGCCCTTGTGTATTTTGTTTTTTCACCGGAATATACATTTCCCAAAATAACTGAAAATAGTTAAGAGCATACTAGTATTGTAATTTTGTTAAGTAGTTTATATGTATAGAGTTCAGAGAAATAAGAGCAAAATAGAAAACATGTGCTTATGTAATTTGCATGAGTACTTTACAGTTGACATCACATCTGATTTGAAGAAAATATACTGTAGTGTCAAATAGGAAATATAAAATAGAACAAGAAAAAACAAATTGCAACGAAAACAGGAAAACAAATATCAAGTTTTATTCACAATTTCGCTGCAGATGTCAGAGAAATTTGATACTAAGAAAATATTTTGCTAGTATTTGCATTGCAATTCATGGTATTTTAACAAAGTCACTATCACTTAATGTCGTAAATGACTCCACATTATTGATAATGTAATAAAAGCCTGAAACTTAGTAACATGATACACCAACCACTTCCACAGAGAGACTCGTTGCATTCAAGTACAATACATAATATAAGTAGCATCTAAAAATACAAACTGTAGTGTTATCACTGTACCAGATAAACATAATGAGATGTACATGACAAAACATAATTAAAGACTAACTAAACATTACAAGGACTACTTTACATACACATGTTTATAGACTGCATAATGTATAATGTAAGCTATGCTTATGTACAGGAAGTACTCTAGCAACATTTAAGCGCACTTCAGCGACTAAAATACATCGCCGTGTCCAGCGTATTCCCACAAGCAAATCCAATTGGCTCTCGTCTGCTAATTATAGCATCTCGCTACAATCTCATCCACGTGCGGCTTTCCCTCTTCCTTGCCAAGATTATCCGTCGCTTATTTTTGTCAATGGAGAATGGCATGCACACACTTTACATTATGTGCATAGACCTCAAGACAAGAGGGTAAACAAAACTTGTAGCTACATTTGTGACTGCATCTGCATATTTATGTGGATGTGTATGTAGCTCGCTGGTTTATCACTAGATTTTTGATGTTGATATTCAGATGCTTTTATAATATGAACTGATTAAATGTTACTAATTGTTAATAAATTATTGAACTCAATTAAATTGAAGAATGTCTACTGGGTGCAACAACATTACTTAACCCGTTCCCTACGAGTTTCTAAAATCCCCATTGACTTTGTATACAACCCACCCGATTCCCGTAGTCCAGGGGTTAATAATTTTAATGATTTTGATGCCATTCTGTCTAAATTTAATTCTTCTCCAAATTGTCTTCATTGGCTTTGAAAGAGGGAAATCTTACAATCATGTTGTGTGGCTACATGAAAATATATTTACTGACAATACAGAAGTCATACATGTACATTACTTCTCTTTTTTTATTGAATGTTTATTGATAAGCAACATACTGTTCATGTTGTTGCTTTCACAATGTGACCTTTGCTATTGTGGTGACACAATCTGTTTCAACAAGAACCTTTCCTAGGCCCTAGGGTAACCAATTATACCAATATCATGGAACTCATTAATGTTTTAAAGGCTATTACGTATTGTGTGACATTTCACCCATTTCTGTAAAGTTTATCCTGAAAATCAATACAAATTGACATTAAACAAATATCTAGTACTCATATATATCCCAAAGCCTTCTAACGTACACACAAACTGTCCATGCAACAAACCCCACAGGTCTGTAAAGTGATACTGTTTGACGTTTGTTGGTGTTTTGTATGTGTTCTCACATAGACACACACACACACACAGACTAACGTACAAACATAGCCACATACGCACACACAAACTTCAATGTAACTTTTATATAAACCAACAAATTATTCAATTGCCTGGATAGGCTGGATAAGTAAGAATATTTCTCGTCAACTCTTCTACAAATTCTTCAAATTTAGTAATTACAACAGTGACAATATGCACATGTAGTGACTACATGTATGTATGTACAGTTTGTAAACGACACATACATCACCTAATCCAGATTCTCCAAAAAATGACAACTGCACTTAATAAATAGCCGATAATATTACCAATTGATTCTTAGCGTGTTAGTCCGTGGATGGGTCCAGTCCTGTCTGACACCCAGATAGCACAATACATATATTCACGCCCACCTCACTCCCCTGTACATGTGTTTGACACATGCTACAGGCGCATCACATCTCATTGCATTTAAAACGGCACTTGTTTTGTCACATACCAGCACTCGCTGTCTATGGGCTGTATGTACAAAGGGCATGGATGGATGCACTCAGTTTGCTATCAACAAGAGGCACTTTTTTATGGGTAGGGATACCAGGTTGGTGTACATGTAGTCTGTGAATAGAGGCCTTTTATTTGATTGTAACGGTTCGTTTGCCAATACAAATACATTGCATTTATTTATAGTGTACATACGCATTATGTAGAGAAAATGGCACAGTGCATCTTTAATATCACATACCATCACAACACAAGACTTTTGAAACTAAATGGTACTACTATTTGAACTAAATGATAATTGAACTATTACAGTAAACAATCTGGAGATACATGTAGGATACTTTAGGGAATTGTAGTTCGTTAGAACATGATCAACATAAATGGTATGAAATTTGTATTGTAGAGGCTGGAGAGAAGACTAACAACATGTGAACTTTGCTCAGTTTATTATATTGCTCTGTCTCTTTAAATCTAATCTCTATCCCCCTGCATAATTTGATATCTTTTCACATCAGTTTAGCTCCACAAGTATCTAATCAATGTAAGTAATTCCTCTATTTTTTACTCTTCCAAAATTTGATTTGCATTGAACTCTATGCACATTTTCAGGGGCTCTTTTTTTTTTATCGGGGGCTCGTTTTGGCATTTCTGGGGGCTCGTTTTGGCATTTCTGGGACGAATTCGCCCTGAGCCCACCTGTATTTTTTTCTCTCTAACCTTTGTCCATGTTTCCCCATATATGGAGCTTTTGCGACACAATCTGATAGGCTCTTTGACTTCCAATCATGTTCAAAACCAATCAATGCCATAATATTATACATTGTGCATGGCTGCTCAAGTGTAAAAATGGGTCCCCCGAAAGGTTGGGAAAGTGGTCCGAAAGCACTGCGTGCCGAATAGACGAGGCTGGAATGCCCCCAGCGGGAGTGTAAAAATTACCCTACAATGAAATAATTGCAGTGTGTATGATCCATAGACAGGCAGTGACAAAATACATGGGGACTATCATGGGTGAATTTGCCCCCCAAATGCTCCAAAGAGACCATAAACATGAAAGAGACCCAGAAAATTTGCACAGTTCAATGCAAAACAAATTTTTTAGTGCTATTTTCATGCCGGCAAGCTTGAAATGTATAGCCCCCCCCCCCCCCCCCCCCCCCCCCTCATCCCTGAAAATGTTTAAAAAACATTCTCACTCATTCTCTCTTCTCCTTCACTTCCTTCTTTCTCTCTACTATCTGTGTGTCTCTTATCTCTGGTTTCACATGTATGCACCCAATATGTGCTCAGTAGATGTAGTCCTTTGATGTCTGTATTTCCTGGGTTATCAGTTAAACTTAAAGGTCCAGCTCAAAGTCTAATAGTAAAGGTTTTAAAGGTCCACACACTCAACGTCAGAGTAATGTCAAATTAGGACCCAGTACAACGTATTCAGTAATGCCCTGAATAACATCTAATAGTCGAGGTTGTAAAGGTACACACTCCACGTCAGAGTAATGTAAAATTAGGGCCCAAAACGATTAAGAGAAATGCCCAGAGTAAAGCAAAATATTTTTTTTCGGTGTACAATGTACATCAACTGCACCTTTTTTTATGACCAGGTGAGCAGCTAAAAAGGGGGTACCGAAGTACCGGGTTGTGCACTTTCTGAGTACTTTTGGCAAGCCTTGCCTTGCTGGTAGTGGCAAGTACATCAACAAAATATTTGTGTGGGGGGGGGGGGGGGGGTCAAGCAACAGGTAAGGGATTTCTTTGGGGCATTATTTTCTAGTTTACTATTGTTCGGTAGCCTTCTTAGTTGTAGAATGCCTGTGAACAACAATTTTCATCATGATTTAAGCATTTTAAGCCTCTTGTATGAAAGAACTTTCAACATTTTGGATCAGGCAACATCATCAACCAATAGTTGCTGGGAATATATTACATGCTGGCAACACTGACATGTCTCGAGTTCAGGGAGTTTCAAACAGCAATCCTGGAGATAGTTCTGAAATACATGAATGAAGATGTGGAAGCCACCTACAGAATCAGGGAGACTTGGCAGCTCTGCAAAGGCAGGCACTATTGCACCAAGCATAATCTAATTGTACCCCTACCCTCACTCAGTACGTGCAGGTAAGGTGATGTGCACTCGGCGAGCGCATTAAAAAGTGCTCAATACAATTACACCAAGATATATTTAGATCCAAGGTTATTCCTGAAGAGTGTCACCAATCTAGTTCATGTGCTCCTGCTTTAGTGCATACTAGAATTCATGGCTAAACCTTGTTTTATTTCTTTTTTAAAAATCTTTTTTTAGATGTACAGTATTGAAGAAGAAATGTTGCCATCATGTTATAAATAGATGTAGTAACATTAGCTAAATGTATGTAGAACTGTGATTGTAGTGATCTACTAGGACATACGATGTAGGTTAATAACTTTATAAATAACCATCCATTTCTCACAGTCCCTGCTTGATACATGTTGGGGTATGAGCACGAATTGAGTCTCTCGAAAGATGATCAACTCCATCCAGCCTTTTTGATACTCATTTTGATACAACTAAAGCAGAGATCCCTACTAGCACTTGCCTAATGGGAGGCCCACAAGTCGGGACCAGTAATTCAATTAAGATTGGGCCAGTAAAAATGTCATGTTTAGTCAAATGTCAGACTGAACATTAGATTTTCAAACTGATAACAGAAAATATTAAAAATGTATATTCTTGGATATCAAAGAGTGAGATTTAGTGGACAGTTCACAAATGAAAAGAATTTCCCGGCCAGTAAATAAATAAATGTTTTGGGCCATCAAAAATTGAGAGAAAATAGTTCTACTTGCCCAACCGGGCGGCCAATAGCAAATAATAATGTAAACATAGTGTGGCAGGGAAGGATTTAATTTTTAATTTCAGGGGGCTACTTCTTCAATCTGATGGATATCACAAAATATATATAATACCCTAATGGTAATTTCAGGGGGCTATTTTGAAAATTAAGGGGCAAATCGCCCTCGGCCCCCATGTATTTCTTACCAGGCTGTAGTGTGGTGGTCTGCCTTTATAAGGTGAAGTCATCTCAAAACCACCCGAATCACACTTGTCAGTTACCTTGTACGTAAACACTTTGAACGAGAGCAAACAATTGCCCAAATAGTTTCAGCTTTTTTTTTCTCAAAAAGGTCCAAACCATGATGAAGCAATTTTGAACAGAATTGTACAATAACAAATAGCCCATGGACAAGTTTGGTTTTAAGTGCATTTCAGAATTGCAAATATAATTTTTTATCATGAAAATAAAAAATATAAACTTTTCATCTACTACACTACAGTCTACTAATATTTTCAATTGAACACGTCCTGAAAATTATGTCTCATTTCAATACGTCCTGAAAATGATATCATGTCTCTAATCATTTCAATGTCATAACTTTTAATGGTTCTCATTAATAGTCATAAATGAACAATAAAGTAATTTGTGCAAATTAAACATGAACTTCATTAATAGGTCAATATGTTGATGATTAAAGGGTACCATATGAAAGGTAACATCTCTAGTAGTCCATTCCAACAACAAGTTCCGAAAAATTTGTTTCCCAGAAAAAAATATACAATTTGAAAATGCATCACCATTCTAAAGCATGCGTTCATGGGTCTGCTACATGTACGAAGACAACCTTGTCCGGAGCGAACGAATCGTCCGGGATTCTATTGTCTCCAAACGTACGCGTGAATAGAATTGGCGCACACGCAAATGTTTGGGGCGCACGGAGCCACGAAATAATAATGGTTCCGTAAGTGGTGGTAATTGTTTATGAATTACACAACCCTTTGCACAAATGTTTGGTATCTATTTGATATCACAAAATGGTACCAAAACATATTATTATGTGTTGCTCTTTGCCTGGTGGTCCCCTTAAGTATGCAACTTCCTGCAACAATGCCAGGATTCTGCTCGCACGTGCCAAAATGCTTACCAGGATACGTCTAAAATACTAAAACGTGGGTGTGTGAACCAAATAATTTTAATTCACTTTACAATTTCTGCATCCATAATGCTCAACAATAAACATTTTATAATATGATCTACATACTGTACACATGTCACAGTCGCTCACATTAATCACAATTTTCGGAGTAATTGATTTGCATTTGTTGGAAAATGAGTAAACAAGGACAAAAGTGTTAGTGGTAACACTGATGAATGCATGGACATATGAATGCGTTTATAACTGGTTAAACCCCTTGTTTTTTCCTTGAATGGATGGTTGTCTGAAATGTATTATAGTGTATTATATAGCTGTAATACATGTATGTACCAGTGTTGGGTAAAGTTCAACATGCTAAACTTAATTTACGCTTTTTCATTTTGTATCCCATAAGTTGGCAAACAACAAAGACCAGTGCGTGTATGTTCTTGTTCTTAGATAACACTTCAAACACAATCATAATATTGAAATTGAAGTGTACATAAAGAGAACTATGCTTCACAAGCAATTTTTGTAAAACTATACAATTTGGCAGAAAATCTAAACAAAGTTAATTTTACCCTCTAGGTTAAATCCTATAATGTGAAGTCATTCCTCAAAGTCCATGGTCTAAATTTTAACCAATGAATATTACATGTAGATGTTTTACTACATGTAAGAGCTTGTTGGTTGAATTTCAATGTACTAAATTGACATTATAACAGGAAATCAATTTAGCCCTCTCATGATTTTGATAATTTGGGCAACTGCATGTAGTGTGTGTTTGTGAAACAAGCAAAATCTGAAAAGGGGAAGGGGAAACTCATCCACGATTAAAAGCTCAACAAGGAAGTACATGCGGATTGGGATGGAACAACATTATGCACACAATGACTCAATGTCCTTATTGTGGGGGCAGTGGAGCCCTCGATCAGTCACTCAACTACATGTACAGGATTTACTAACATGTTATTGTTACTAAGGCTGGGATACAGGGGGAAACAAAAACATTTGTTTTCAGGGGCTACTTTTAAAGGCTTGCGTATATTTTTTTGCATTGAACTTTATGCAAATTTACGGCAGTACTTTTGTGATTTTTGGGGGGCTCTTTTTGGCCTTTCAGGGAATGAGTTCCCCTGTGTATTTTTATCACTGGCTGGGATCGACACACCACTGATCTGTGATTAGTAAATAATTTACTTCGGGCCAACAAAAATATCTATGAAATTCATAATTTGGTGGCCAGACCAGGCAACCAATATGTACATTTTTATACAATTACAGAATGGGATGAAAAATCTTGTATATAGTTCTGTTATAAATTACAAAGTCTTATCATTGATTACACTTTTAACAATTTTCTGCAGCCGAGCTGGGTCAGTGCGATACAATTGCCACATCAGCAAAACACAACTCAATGACAAGTTCTGGGCTCTGTTTACAAAGATTTGCAATTAATTCTTCAATTAATTGCTTGATAGTACAATTACCGATCAATTGATTAGTCTTACAATGAATTGTAAGTCTTGGGCCCCGTTGCAGAAGGAGATGCAATCGATTGTAAAGTTGCAATTAATTGTAAGTCCGATCATGTGACCAAATGCGCACATCTGATTGGTTCAAATTCACAATTTTTCTGACTTTCAATCGATTGCATCTCTTTCTGCAACGGGACCTTGATGTTACAAGGCCCAGATCACAAATATGCTCTACATGATTCGTATGAGACATGAAGTATTTTCCAAGCAATCACAGGAAGTCAAGGCATTTTGATCTTCATTTGAACTACATGTACTGTATTTTACCGGGACGATTAAACACAAAAATGTTCATAATCCTACATTATAGTACAACAGTTTATGTTGAAAATGCATACCTACGTAGGCAGTATTTTTACTCGCATTGAAATACACACTCAATGTGTATGTAGACCTTGTATGTATCTTCATGCATAAATGTAAAACACTGAATGTGTCATGAATGCACTTGTGCAGTAACGTACATGTACTAGTGTAAGTGTACTACCATACAATACCAGCGGATTAAGTGGAATATGCAAACGTCTGAAGAAAGCCTTACAAGTTATCTTTAAAAATCTCCAATAAATTCATAAAAAGTAATCAGACAAATTTTCACCAAGATTAGAACTGAATACTTACAAGAAAGTGGGCTGATAATCCTAGTCTTTCCGATTAAATAATGGCAAATTCAACAAGCATTCGTTCAGTTTTTCACTGCGGGCACGTGTTCCTAATCCCTCACAATGGTTTCCCCAATACCGATCCCAAAGGCATGCAATGTACAATGCAATGCAGGAATAGCACACAGCACAGTACACACACTGCTATGCAGACCAGTTACTATGGCCATGGCCTGGGTGCACAGAACCACACACTGACTCCAGACAACTGCTAGTCTATGCCAAGCAGACCCACTTTTGTTCACAAGTCGAGATTACCATTAATCCTACTCACTTATTACATTCCGTATGTAAACATATATCAAAATGAAGAACAGGCATAATGGATATGGAAACCGAGTTTCCTTTGTAATGTACCAATATTGAAGAAAATGTCAGAAACACAGCATACCTTTCAAACAAATGTCTACAAGTGTTTACAAAACGACAGGCTATTAATTCTTTGTTATATATGGTACCAGCGCGAAGCAGACCAAATTCATTGATCAGCAATTGTTGTCCATGAAGGACATACCCTATTATGAGTCTGGTGTCGTGGTGAGTGGGTCAGGAGCAATTGAATTTCTAGGTCATAGTCTTGGGAAAAGGATAAAGAGCACCTCAAAACCTGTGAAACAACATGTTTACATGATCATGATCACCCCTGTAAACAAATGTGTAATCCATCCATTGTGTGATGAGTATGTAGGCAATGATGGACCTTCTCATATTATTATTAACCCAGAAGATAAACTGGGGGTGGGGTGCGGGTGGTGATGGGGGGGTGCGGGTGGTGAATGGGGGGTGCGGGTGGTGAAGGGGGGGTGCGGGTGGTGAAGGGGGGGGTGCGGGTGGTGAAGGGGGGTGCGGGTGGTGAAGGGGGGGGTGCGGGTGGTGAAGGGGGGTGCGGGTGGTGAAGGGGGGGTGCGGGTGGTGAATGGGGGGGTGCGGGTGGTGAAGGGGGGGTGCGGGTGGTGAAGGGGTGGTGCTTGGTGGTGTGGTATGTGGGAGGGGCTGGTGAGAGGGGCAAAGTTTACCTTGGTAAGAAGACAACAGCACAAGAGGTCAACATGATCAAGTATACTGAAAGCTTAAACTACATGTACCTTCACATCATTTGTATGCAGCTTGCCCCTTCTAGTAAGATTCAAATAAGTTGAGCCTCTAAACTTCTAGAAACGACCATGCGTGTGTTACAGTATGCACAACAGTCTGGCACAGTCCCATGTATGCATAATTTTGTAAGTACTTTTTATAAATGAAGACATCGTTGAAGCTAGTTTTGTATCAAAACATAATTACCTCCCATTTTACCATTCTAGCCACCAATGGCCACTGCATCATACAGAGGTCAATGTCACAACAAAAGTGTTCATTTAATGACTTGACACAGTTCAAATCCAGAGGTGCTTGCATTATAAATGGACTGGAACTACTTTCACAGTTTCACACTAGTTAGTCTCCCGTCAAGACTCATGTGCTATCCGGGCTTGCCCTTGGCAAATTTTTTTTCTAGTGGCCTGCATGGCCACCTAAATGACCTAATCATGAATTTCAGGTTGCCAAATGGATCCTTTGGTGGCCAAATGGATCATTTGGTGGCCAAAATGTTGCATCAATTTAATATCAACATCATTAATATGATCTTCATAATTGAACTTCTAGTGGCCAGTCAGGCCACCTAGTTATCAGTTTCAGGTGGCCCGACAGCATTTCTAGTGACCATTGGCACCCGGGCCACTGCTAGCCTGAAGTCAAGCCCTGGCTTACAATCCTGTACTGTGCGAGTGAGCAAAGTGAACTGTTCTACCCAATGCGAGGCATGTACATTTATAACATCCCCTGCACAACTGAATCCATCGAGCAGACTCGCTGCTGCTTCAACACAATAATATCATTAGCAGCCTTGACTAAAGGCTACTTTCGCACACAATATGCCACTTGCCCTGTGCTAGTACGATGTGGGCGTCTATACTTGCTAGAAACTACCATGTGGTTCCTGCATACAGCATACCATACTCCTTGATCATACCATGACCAAGTGTATCTGGCTAGTCAGTACTACTACTAGTCTTTGTGCCCAGGTGTTGGAATAGAAATACATGCTACTCTACATGTAGGAGATGTGTCTCTATTTCCTAAGCCTAAAGGGCCATCTACAAAGTATGTATGCAAATTATTGTCTGAAATTGACCCCCCCCTCCTGTACACACTTTTTTATGAGTATACCTTACGCCCAGAACCCTTTAGTGCAGGGGGAAAATATATATATTTCAAGCTCCCTGCATGAAATAGTTCTCTATTACTTGGTTTTGCATTGAATACAAATTTGCGGGGACTTTTCTGGGATTCTTCATGGTATTCCAGGGTTTACATACAATGTATATCATTCTGAGTCCCCATTTATTTGTGTCCACTTGTGGTAACTGTCCACTTTTCACTCAGTATAGAAATATAATAATTCACTTCAATTCACTTACAAAATCCTTTGGTATCAGATCGTAAACTTATATTTGCTGGGTAAAAAACAACCTAAAGGCTAAAACTGCAAATCATGCGATTGCGCAATACTGCATAGTATCTCAATGTTTATGTGGTAATGTATTGTTAACTAGTACTTTCTGTCTGTGCGTGGGAGAATGTACATACAGACAATGGAGATTCCAAAACTTGATTTTGAATATCCACAACAGATCCATATCAATCAATTTAAAACAATAACAATTGCACGTCAAGTAAAATTTCATTTTCTATTTTATGATGGGTTCAACACAAGACTTTGAAATTTAAACCATTTTGGACTTAGGGTCTAAGGAGAACAGATGACATACTATAGCAAGATCAAATCTGGAATGGGTTAAGTGATGAAATATTGTAATTGTAAAGGGCGCTTTTCGAACAGGATAGAGGGAAGCGGCCAAAGCACAGTGATAATATCTGCGCGCAGTGTAATTTAGCTTAGAAATACTACATGTAGACCAGGGGAAAAAATTTGTTTTTTTCAAATTTTGGGGATCAGAAAAGGGTACACACAGCACACTATTATTTGCTATGGCCCAAGCCTCCACACTAACCTTTTTCTCTACTAGCCCGTTTGGGCAAGCAAAATCATAAATGTACAAATTTTACTTGCCCAAACACAAAATGTACTTGCCCGCTTGCTTCTATATGAGATTTACATGTAAGGAATTACATTCTACCCCCGCAGTTGAAGAGAAATTTAAGTTGCCCAATTGGGCAAGCAAACTAGACCATTTATGAAAGTTTACTTGCCCGACATAAAATTTTACTTGCCCCGGGCAGTCGGGCAAGTGCCAGAATCGAGCCCTGGCTATGCATTGAGCTCTCTTTGTAAATTTACAAGTGCTCTTTTATGATTTCATGGGGCTCTTTTGGGCATTTCAGGGGCTAAATTGACGAGCCCTCGTGCAATTTTGTTGATGATACCGCAACAGGTGTATAAGTCATGAACTAGAATTTTGCTAACTACTTGCTGTGCAGCTTCGCTACATTAGGGACTTCTTTTGCATGTTCACTAATGGACTGGTACGTGATGGTGCCACGATTAAGCCCCGGCCCCCCAAGTTCACCAATTGTTCGGTCAACCGTCTCAGTCAAATACCAACATGGATTTGACAGACTTGGTGTTCATACTCGACTGAGACAGTGACCGAACAATAATTGAACATGGGGACGGGGCATAATCGTCAGGGGGCAATACACGTACCAGTCCACTAGTAAACATTCAAATAAAAAAGTCCCTAACAATCTCAACACTGCAACGACGGATCTTCCAGGGATTTCTATACATGGGCATGTTATAAACTTGTCATGTCCATAGGTTTCCACTATCTACACTGAAAACGCCCATTATAAGATACGAATATGGAAAATACTGCTGAAAACTGCTTGTCTACTAAAAAATCGCCAATGTGATAAAATGAGAGTCGTATACAGCCTAGCTTTCGATCCTAGCAGAATCTTCGTCAGGGCACAAATGACAGTAACTACAGAAAAAACACAGAATATATACCAACATAAACACATGTATGGAAGGGGGGCTGGAAAGAGGAAAGGAGGCGGAGACACAAAACAATGAAAGCAACTGTGAATGTATTTGTAGGCAAATACTACGATCAATTTTACTACAATTTGAAATGACAGCAATATACTAGTACATCTACTGATATTCCGGTTCCGGTATTTTTTACAGACTAATGTAAGGACTGTGACATACAAGTAGATATATGTGGATGTACTACATGTATATTGCACATGAAGCATTTCACATACATTGTACATGTAATCCAGGCACTTCACACACGGACACATACAAGCATGCATTATGCACACACACCCTCCACACACTAATACCATGCATCTTCACACTACCTATTATGTAAGTTGAAAGAATATGACAGTCAAAATTGAAATAAAAAGCTGAAATTTTGTCCTACCAGCGATAAATAAGGCCTGTAGACACTCACCAGTTGCCACTCCTCATGTGCAATGACACAGTAACTTCCTTTCCAACTTAATTCCTTTTACAAAGGATGCATCCTGCCTTGAAAATGCAAGCTCCAATTGCCCTGACCCACTGCACTGCATCCACACACAGAACGAACGCAAGCGTACAGTACTGGTACGCATGTACAGGGTTGCGTGCATACAAATGCATGCACACACAAATTGCATTACTACTACTGTAGCATACCATGTGCATTGCACGCCTCCATACAGTGTTGGTGTGCAAGTCAATGGGTGTAGCCTGTACTATGGTACTATGCAATGCAGGGATGCAAATGATATACAGCGCTAGTCTCGCTTCTAGACTTGTATTGACATTATCATGAGTTGAGGAGGCTAAATAAAGGCAATATTTAAAGTACAGCCAAACCTGTCTTCTGGCTAGCAACAGTTATCGCCTGCTGCGAAAGTAATGTTATGCAAGCCTCCACACTAACCTTTTTCTCAACTTGCCCGTTCAGGCAAATAAAATCATAGATGTTCAAATTTTACTTGCCCAAACAGACAATTTACTTGCTTCTAGAATATATTAATGTAAGGAACTACAGAGAAATTAAAGTTGCCCAATAGGGCAACTAAACTAGACCATTAATGTCATTTTACTTGCCCGACATCAGTTTTTACTTGCCCCGGGCAAGCGGGCAAGTGCTAGTGTCGAGCCTTGTGTTATGGAACCTGCGGTAGAGGTCACCTGCCTATGATGGCCGATTTTGTTGAAACTTGAAACCCTTCGTTGGTCACTGTACACATTTTTGACAGGTACGTTATTGTCATGTGCACAAAATTAGTAGATGGGCAAATTTATATGAATTAAGTATGCTTGCCAAATAAGAATTTAAGAAATGCCACAAATAGCCCCCCAAAATCATAAAGCCCCTCAAACCCCCCCCCCCCCCCCCGAAATAAATTTGCATAGATTTGAATTCAAAACAATTTGTTTGATTTTTTAGAATTTTTCAGTGGTTTTTTGCAGCAGAACTTGAAAAGTAGCCCCCCCCCCCCAACCTGTGAACATTTTATTTATTATTTTGTTTGTCATAATTGTGTCCAAAGAGCACTGGTCCTCTGGATCGCGTCCGCTGACAACTTTTATGTTTACAAGTTTACGAAAAAATAATTTTAGCTTGCACAGTTTGGCAACACCTATTCCAAAGCCATCCAATGTTAGGAAATGAGATTTAAAGATTTATTCGGAGAAATTAATTTAGTTGTGCATGATCAAGATGTACATTGAAGACGTTTCAATAGCATGATTGTGTATCAGCACTACATTTTTAAAGGGATAGTTGAGTTTTGGTAGAGAGGGCGCTAGACTACTTATTTTGTTTGTGAGGTAATGAAAAACTGAGTGCAAAATTTGAAAGAGCATAATATTTAAATAATAAAATCATCTTTGTTTGATCAAAATCGGTTCAGAGACGGCTGAAATATCCATAAATATAACAATTTGTAATAAAGCTGGGGCCCCAGGTTTATTAGAGAATTTTGAACCAACCGTTAAAAAATTGTTTAACATGCTTCCTCTTTTCAAAAAGTCACAAAATAGGTATTTAAATAGTTGTTGGTTATTTCTCTTTCTAATCACTATTTCAACAAAACATCACATGCACAATATTTTATTCAAAATGGTTGAAACCGATGAATGTTTAGAGAGCGCCCTCTTACGTTTTAACGGCTCTTTTTGAATGATAACATGATCTTTACTACGTCATTTATAATTTTGTGTTCCTTTCTAGTTATAACTATTAGTTTGTAATGTAATGATGCAGGTTTTGGTTACTAAAATTCAGTTTCACCAAAACTACTCTCCTTACCAGAACTCAACTATCCCTTTAACATTATTCCCGTACCTAGGAAAGCACATAGAAAATCATCAGTCATTTTTAAAAATACATCTGTTATTTTCAGCAGATGACAATACCATTATTTTCCCAGAAAATGAAATATCATTTTCATTATTTTCAAGGATTCTAGCATGCATGGCACTCTTTTCTCACTTTTACTGGTTTTGAGTAAAGAAATTATATTATTTTCAATGTTTTCCATTTTTCCCCCACTAGTAAATCCTGTGGAAGCTTGGAATTTCATAATTACAATAATAATAAAGTAACAAATGGCAACATCGTACAATGGTAAAAGCTGAACAATTAGCACTGACACTGACACCCCCTCCCCCCCCCCCCCTTTTCAGTGAGTAGGAGAACAAGGGTAACATGTCTGTGTGCAGGAGTTAACCTGTTTCCTACTAGATTTTGCAATCCCCAGAGTTAATGCAGGACGCACAAGGTTCACGTATGCAATGGATTAAAGGGGACCACCAGGCAAAGAACAACACCTAATTATGTTTTGGTACCGTTTTGCGATATCAAATAGATACCCAACATT
The DNA here is from genome assembly GCA_037951105.1 of Echinarachnius parma. Lineage (NCBI taxonomy): Eukaryota > Metazoa > Echinodermata > Echinoidea > Clypeasteroida > Echinarachniidae > Echinarachnius > Echinarachnius parma. The sequence goes on along the minus strand of JBAMJV010001393.1, from coordinate 20,378 downwards.
TTGCAAAGGGTTGTGCAATTTATTAACAATGCAATCAATTACCACCACGCACGGAACCATTATTATTCACGGTTCCGTACGCGCCAAACATTTGCGAGTGCGCCAATTCTATTCACGCGTACGTTCGGAGACAATAGAATCCCGGACGATTCATTCGCTCTGGACAAAGGTAGTCTTCATAGTTCGTACATGCAGACCCATGAACGCATGCTTTAGAATGGTGATGCGTTTTCCAATTATATATTTTTTTCTGAAAACATATTTTTTGATGGAATGGACTAATAAAGATGTTACCTTTCATTTATAAGAATATTGTTTTTGGGTGGTGGTACCCTTTAACAGGCAGGGCCCGAAATGAGCGCTGGCGGCAGGCCTACTGGCCCCACTGGCATTTAAAGGGGACCACCAGGCAAAGGACAACACATTATTATATGTTTTGGTACCATTTTGTGATATCAAATAGATACCCAACATTTTGCAAAGGGTTGTGTAATTCATAAACAAAGCAATTAATTTCCACCACTTACGGAACCACGGCTATCTCGTGGTTCCACACGGGCCAGGCATTTGCGAGTGCGCCAATGTAATTCACGCGTACGTCAATAGAATCCCGGATGATTCGTTCGCTCTGCATAGAGCGCCGCTGGCTCTGCTCGCATAATAGTCTGCGCATTCAGACCGCATGACCGCATGGCTGAGAGTGGTGATGTGTTTTCCAATTATATATTTTTTCTGAAAACATATTTTTGTGAACTTATTGAAGGAATGGAATACTAAAGATGTTACCTTTCTATAAAAAGATTATTATTTTGGGGTGGTGGTACCCTTTAATTGTCAAACTTTTCCTTTGATTTAGGGCAAGTGAAATCTTGCTTTGGGCTTCCAATATTGAACTTCAAAAAATATTATTTTAATTTCAATATTTGCCCGATCTGGCCTCTGGAATAAGAAATTTCTAGCACTGTAGCGAGGTCCCTGTCACCCTGTGAGAACAAGCAAAGCGTGTACATTGTACAACAGTGGTGTAGAACACGAACGTGTGTATTACTGTTCTGCTGTGTAATGTAGGCGAAGCATAGACAATGCATAGTTAGCGGGTAATTTTGACATGCTGAAGTAAGCATTTTCTATGCACACAGTAGGACCAAGAAATTATGTGTATGGCTTGTGCATGGTCATAATACCTAGTATGATTATCATTGTAAATTTTTGTGGTGTACATCTAGCAATGAATAGAAGAGGGAGGGTGTTATGAAGCCCTACCCTCTTAGAAATTCCTACCTAATCACTACTGTAGGGTATTTCTTTCTAAACACACCTTCAATACCACCATCAAGGCATTAACAGTACAAAAGTCAAAACTAAGCCCTACATATGTTTGCATTGGATATCGATTATTAGAGACTACAGAGTTTTAAACTGGCGAGTTTTGAGCATGTTTTGTAACAAAATTATTTTAAAAGTAACTATTTTTAAAATAATCTTACTATTTATTACCAAATTGTCTAGATGAGTCATTTTCAGTACTTACCTTTTTTCTTCAATGGGTCAACAATTTGAAGGGAAAGAGATTGTTTACTACATGTATAGTCTGCATAATCCTTACACTTCAATGCATTCTGACCTAGAAATTGTGAACTCTGTAACTAGACAAGCTACAGACAATCCAATACATGCGATTTCTGTAACAAAATATATAGATCATTCAAGCTTAGAATGATGGTTTGGTTCAATTCCAAGAATATTTAACCAAAATTTCCATTGAGGCCAATATCAAACTTCTTTCAAATAAGCTCAGTGGTGAATTGTTAGATGTATACATACACTAAATATTGACAATTCAGTGGAATCGGTGGCCAAAAGCTGCACTTTTAGGGGAGCAAAATTAGGCAAGCCTACACACTCACTTTTTTTCTGTACTGGTCCATTCGTGCAAGTAAAATCATAAATCTTAAAATTTTACTTGCCCCAACAGAAAAATTACTTTAACTTGCCCATGAACTTCTAGGTGAGATAACACATTCAAAATTGTATTTTTCTCTTGTAGTTGAACAGTTTTTAAGTTGTCTGATAGGGCAACCAAAGAAGACCATTTATGAAATTGTACTTGCCCAACATAATTTTGTACTTGCCCCGGGCAATAGGGCAAGTGCTATTGTCGAGCCCTGAATTAGGACAGTGATATCATGATACAGAGGGTAACAAATTGTGAGAAATACAGTTATGGAAATGGATAGTGACAAATTCATGTCACTAAAACAAAGGGAAGAAAAAATGTCCCCCGAAATGTTGATAGTGCTCATAGTCTCAAGTTGAAGGAGAAATTAAACTTGTGCTTTCATCATTTTTTTTATTCAGGAAATATGTTCAATTCCAAAGCTCATTGTCTGAGACTTTCATTTTCACCTGTTGATTACAAGGTAATAGCCTAAAACTGAAACAAAATTGTCTTCTATTGGTCTTTTAAAGGTAAGGGTGAGTTTTGGTAATTTTCAAAGTGCCCCCCCAACATAAATTGTAACGGATTTGGCTGATTTCAATTCCATATGAAAGATCATCGAAAAAAACATGGGAAATAATAATGATTCCCGTTCAAATGCTCTAATTGTTGTGAAATTTGCTTTCAAAAGATTATATAAAAGTGGTTGACGCCCGGGTATCACTTTTTAGAGAACGATAGCGCGAGTCGCTAGCGATCTAGGTCCTCCATAAAGAAAACTGAAACTAAATATATTTGTGCACGCTAATTATGCTTAAAACTATATATATGATACGGTACTTACCAGCAATTCACTCTCCAATATGTGATCCAACTATCGGGTGGATTAAGATTATGATTTTTCCCTCCATTCCGCAAAAAATCAGTGATATACATGCACCTCATGGACTTCGCTCCGTGTATTAGCGCGAACGAAAGCCGAACAAACGGGGCTTTGTAATTATACATACTACACGTACTATACTATTACCGCGCACTGCACTACAGTCCCGTATTAGGACCTAGAACGCTAGTGCTTCGCGCTGTTGTTCTCTAGAGTTAATTTGACACTTCGAGTTGTAACGGCTCTTTTTGAATGATAACAGGGGTTTTACTTTCTCGTTTGTAATTGTGTATAGTTTTTGACCATGGTGAAGTTATAACTATTAGTTTGTACCGTAATTGTGCAGGTTTTGGTTACTAAAGTTAAGTTTGACCAATACTCAACTATCCCTTTAATTGTCTACTATTTTGCAAATTTCAAATTTAACTTTCTGTTGAAATGATCAAAAGCTGATTGGGAAAGCTTATTTCCTCAAACTCAAAGACTAGAACATCATGGACGTGCGGATTCCCAATTGTGAGTGTTGTACAAATAACATATTTTGTGTGTGTTAACAAAAGTTTTATGTTGAACTGTGTCATTCATAATTCAATCAAACAATATTGGAAAGGATTAGTTGCTCGTTGAGCAATCTAGATGCGGCCTTCAAATTCCTCAAGATAGTCATAATTACAGGTTGAAAGTATGTACATGTGTTTTGGGGCAAGTGTGGGGGGGGGGGCACTACTGGCTAGCCCCAAATAAAAGGATAAATTAATGTGTTTTTTGTTTGTCTCAGTGTGTGCATGTGAGTGTGCATGTGAGTGTGTGTGAGTGTGTAGGTGGTTATAAATAATACTTGTATTTAAAATGTTGCTATTCACCTATCATTCACTCATTCTGTGTTCAGCATACAGATTTAACACCATGTGTCCCAACAAAGTGTGAACAACAGTGGTGAAGAACACACACACACATATTACCATTCCGTTGTGTGTCTAGGAATCTTTCACTTCTTTCGTTTTCTCTTTTCAGCATACAAATTTAACTCCATCATCAACTTGTAGTACCCTTATTTGTTTTCAAACACCTTTTTCCTCCCCTCTGCCAACTTACATGCAGGGGAGTACTTCCTGTAGTCCTTCTCTAATTAATCCTTAGAAATGAGAAACGGTTTGGGTGATAAATAAATGTAGGACAACTAATAGGGGGCTACTGTTTCAACCTGATGGACATCACAAAATATTTCACATACTATCCTATGGTAATTTTAGGGCTATCTAGTGATTTCAGGGGGCTATTTTGAAAATTAGGGGGCAACATCCCCGTCAGCCCCCATGTATTTCCTACCCAGATAACTGGAATGGGGGACATGGGTTAAAATCTTATGAAGAAAATTATGCAATGTGTAGACATAACTATGTTACTTAGTTTCAGTATGTGAAAGATCACAACTGTAACTAAATACAATGTCTAGTTTTGTTTATAATAATGTTTTTACTTTTTACTTTGAAGATCCTTTGCAATTTTTCAATAAAAAAAGAAACAACACTGGGGAGTACACAGGTATCTCATCCTGGTTAGAACTAGAATTACAAAGTTCTGATTACTGATAGCTGCATAGGACAGCTACATTAAGTGAGCTAACTAACATTCTTAACCCAAAATGTGTTCTATTTTTGTCTCTCTGTGGTCTCATTATAATTCTATTGACATGAAATAGGTAGAGAATATAAAAGAGGAGAAGCTGCAATGAATACAATTTTTGAAAGAAGTCTGCTCCACCTTAGTATTTTCCCCATAATTTGTTCCCATATTTGTTCAGCTCACATTTATTTTTCTTGTCTATTTTTCTTCATGCATAAAGTAAGCTAAATGTTGTTTGTTTCTTATTTCTTTGAAAACTTAAATAATTTGTGTTACAGTTTCGTAGATTATTTTGTAACTGATTCAAGTGATGCAACACGATCCGTGTTTATTAGAAGAGGCTACAAGGTCTTACAGGTAGTTGGGTGTTATTCTACATGTATGAATGACTTCAAACAAATACAGGGCTTTTACTCTAGATGATTTTAAGGTATTCTTATCCTAGAAGAATTATAAAACAGATTGTGACAGACAAGTCCTTGAGTTGTTTTTTTATAAACTGGTATATACTATAATGCTCTCAAAACATCTTACGCTTGGTTGACCTGGATGTTGCCATCTATGTAACTTAATTCAAGCCAGCTTTGATTAAACTTTTTTTTATTAATTGACAAAAAAACATTTATCGACTATATAGTACTTCATGCTAGATTCAAGGGTTTGCACCCTTTTGTTAATCATCGCAAACATTTTGAGAAGAAATATCAGAATGAATTTAAACTAAGTGGATAGCGAATGAACAAGTGAAGAAAGAAAAAAACATCAAAAATGAACATCCTTCCAAGTAATGTACATGCAACAACAAAATTGCTTTCATTGTATGTCCATGGTCCCGTTGCAGAAAGAGTAGCAATCAATTGTAAAGTTGCAATTAATTGCAAGTCAGAACATGTGACTGAATGCGCAAATCCGATTGGTTCAAAATGTACATATCTTCTTACTTGCAATTAACTTCAACTGTACAATCGGTCTCAACTCTTTCTGCAATGGGGCCCATGAGTTGGTATACCAATTCCTATTAAATACTGTCACAGGTGCATTTTCTTTGAATCACGCCACTGGTGGTTCAGGGCCCTCCTCATAAATCACTTCAATGATAGGTGTAAGCAATCCACTTGATGAAGGGTGAGGCTTCATACATATTTACATTTTCAAAACTTTTTATAGGGTGCTTCAAGAAATATTTTTTTGGGTGAGGTAATGAACTAAAGCTTACAATTTTAAAGATAGAATCAACTTTGTTTGATCAAAATTGATCCAGAAACAGCCGAAATATTAATTTATAAGTACATCCGATCAGAATAAATGTTGGGGACCAACTTGTATAATTCAATAATTTAGGAAACCTACACTTTTTTTGAAATTTATTGAAAATATACCACAATGGTTTTTTAATTAAAATTGTCGTTTTTAGGGCCTCTTTTATGTTTACTGTACTGTCTTATAAAAGAGTCAATAGTATAAGACAGTACAGTAATTGTAAACTAGATGGATCTTCGATTGCGCGCAATCGAAAATTATGCCTCCGCTATTACGCGATTTTAATATCAAGCCCAAATTAACATGCACTGATTTAATTTTTAAAAATATTTTTCATATATTTGGAGTCCTGTGACCTTAACCATCTGATCCTAATCTTTGATGGCTCCCTAAAAAACATTCAGGTACCAAGTTTGATTGAAATCTGACATTTAGTTCTTGAGATTTTGGCATTACAAGCTTTTTTGCATGCATAATGAGTCCCGTGACCTTGACCTCAATCTCATGACTCCAACATTTTATGGCTACTTTAACTCTTTATGATACAATCAGGTACCGAGTTTGATTGAAATCCGACATTCAGTTCTTGAAATTTTGCCATTACAAGCCATTTTCGCATACATATTGAGTCCTGTGACCTTGACCTTTGACCGCATGACCCCCTAAATCTAATCAGATCAGTGGCACCCCGATATGTACACTCATACCAAGTTTGAAATTGATCCGTCAACCGGTTCTTGAGATATCGCAAGAACGAGGCTTTTTTACACATACATTGAGTACTGTGACCTTGACCTTTGACCTCATGAACCCCAAAATCTAATCAGATCATTGCCACCCCAATATCTACACTAATACCAAGTTTGAATTTAATCCGTCAACCAGTTTTTGAGATATCGCGAGAACGAGGCATTTTTGTATATATATTGAGTCCTGTGACCTTGACCTTTGACCTCATGACCCCTAAAATCTAATCAGATCATTGTCACCCCAATATGTACACTCATACCAAGTTTGAAATTGATCCGTCAACTGGTTCTTGAGATATCGCGAGAACGAAAACGGGACGTACGTACGGACGGACGGACGGACGGACGTACGTACGGACGTACGTACGGACGGACGGACGGACGGACAACCCGAAAACATAATGCCTCCGGCCACTTCGTTGGCGGAGGCATAAAAACTAAAAGAGGCCCTGGAAACGATAGATTTATTGATCTAAGTATTTGAATGTTATTGTAATATTGTTTGACATGCTTTTCTCATTTAAGGATTTTGCCAAAGGAATTAAAAACTACGATGTTAAAATACAAATGGTGTCTACTCTTCAACATTTTTAGCGATATATGTGATATATTTAAAATATTGCAGTTATAACTGATTCTGCAACAAATAAACAAATCATTCAGAAAGAGACATTATTCTTGAATAGTTCAAAATCAAAAGAAAAATCAAAAGAAAAAGAAATATGATTATGAACTATTACAAAAGAAATAAATGAAGGACCACAGGCACAGAACAAGTTATCTTTATTTTATCTCCAAAAGGAAATTGTAGAACTAAGATTAAGAAGCTCTGAGAAAACTGAGAAAAAATTATCTAGGAATACAAATCTGTGTCGCTGTCAGTACTCCGTGTGTATCAAGCAAAAAAAAAATAGAACATGGGATTGATTGGGAAATGTGTCATTAATTAACAAAATAAACAGCACTAAGAAAATTATTGATTAAATTCCATTTTCACACCAATTACAACAAGACAGTGGCACACCTTGGCAGTTTCATCGATGCAGTATACACAGTCCTGTATTGACCATATGGTACTATCACAGCACTGTTGCACGTCTCTGCACCAAAACATATGTTCACTGAAGAACTTGTTATAAATGCACAAGTGAAATTTTAAAAGGGTGCGGGGAAAATAATTCACACATTTGGCATGAAAATGTCATGAAACAGCGCTGAATTATACAGGGAAGGGAGTAAAAATAGAAATTATACCCATTTCCAACAACAGTTCTGCTTGTAAACATTGCCATATGCAGGAGAAAGTCACTGCACTAATATACGCATGTAGCGATGTACACAAATAAACACACATACACACAGGTGACACTGACTCAACACATGGTCACATGCCCAACTTACCGATTGTGCTACAGCAGCAGCCGACAAATCTTCCCCCTTCTTGGTGGTGGCACGGTCACTCGTCATGGGCAACAGGCTAAATTTCACTTTTGGTCCCGGGTTCGTATCCTCACTATCAGATCCACTGTCAGATGACAGCACCACCGTCCAAATACCTTGTGGTGGAAAAATCAACATTTTGAACAAAAATTACAATTGGTGTAACAGATTGCACGAGAAATTCAAGTTTTGGCAGCGCTCTTATCGAGCGCCGCACACACACTGCTGAAAAGTCCCCCTTCCAATCACACTCGATCCCAACAGCCCGTCGCAAGCGGACGTGGGATTTTTAGTCGGGGGCCGACTGATCCATACGGTAACCAATGCAATATGCACGTTATTCCAATGAACGGGACTGACATTACTCTTGCGATACATCTGTGCGACACAAGCAACGAAAACGAGTCTGTGTTCCTACAATCGGTCGCATATTTCCCGATAGAAAGAAAGTGCACACGCGACACTGAGAACTAAATTTAGAATACGAGGCAGCTCAGAATTCATGTTGGGAATTTGCATTATGGAGCTTTTGCCGAATTATGGCAACGAAATCACGAAAAAGGGTCTGCCGCCCACGCGCGAGATTCGCTCGCTAAGGTAGCGCTACTTGCGTGCGACCTACGTAATCAACACGTAAGAGGGCAAAGATAGATGCATGCAGTTCTCGGGCAAAAAACGGCACACTCATCTGGGTTAGATACGGGGAAAGAGCAAATGCTCGAGAACATACCAGACATGCAAAATGCTGAAGACGGTGCAGCTATGGGAAGTAGGATCCAAGGAAATAGTGCGAGCTCCTGTGCTTACAAATAATGCTCACAGTTCAAATATAGCGACAAAAAACAGGCGATTACATTGTAGGAAGTGACTTCCATTCTCAATGCACGGTCAAATTTCCACGTGACAAATATGCATGTGCCTAGCCTGCGCTGGTAACTATCAATCATGCACACACCGGCGCGAGAAAATACTTACTATGATCGCTGTGTATTCGATTTCACTTCAATATTCAGGTGTAGAGATCACTTAATGTTTATCCTAAACAATTAAGTATTCAATATAGACAATGCTCATTGCCAATACACGTTATTGTAAAGGAATATCAACAATGTTCTCGGCTTTGCGGTACCACCTTCTGCACGCTTTACTACCGGTAGTTCGCGCTGAGGTCGTTCGGTCACGCACACGCTGCTTTCATGTGTATTGTACATATACACGGGATATTCAATCGGAATCAGCGAAATATCTCCAGAATTCATCCGCAGAGAGTAAATTAGCGCAGAGTCAATCGGATAATAATAACCACGTGAATTAATTGATGCGGAATTGTTGGTAACACTGTAAATTTGTTTGAATTACTGTTCATCTACTCTGTGTTGCATTTTGAGTGGCTAAAATGTGATGACATGTTTTCCATCTTTGATTTCATCCACATAAACCGTACATCGACCTCCGGCTCCAGCAAAATAAACGTAAAAACGGGTCTAGAGACTATAATAATATAGGAGGATCCATCAGGCGGCGCGGGGTGGAAGGGGCGGATGCTGCGGATGCTCATGCCGAGCCGAGACGCAGCCGCATCGAACCGCATTGCGGAAATTATTGTTCTTCCAATAAAATAATTAATGACATATTATGATTATGATAATGTATATACTGAAACCTTTTATGAAAAGAATAATTCCCCTTTACATGTCTTTCCCTCCCTCATATCCCCCACCTCCACCCCACGGCTCTGATAAAATTCCGTAGCTGGGGAAGGGGGCGTGGCATGGGACATGCCCAAGTCCACTTTGTGAATTTACGCTACCCCCTCACTGTTCCCCAACGTGTCAAAAACATAGAGGTGTATAATTATGACCAAAAATTAGGATAAACACAAGTCATAATGTCTCCCGCCCCTTCTAAGCCCGATGGAAATTACTGCCCCGTTTCCCTAAATATAATCTTATTGTTTGACCCAGGCCATATAATGTAACCCATGACTCCTCATGCGTATATCCTTCATAAATTATAGTGATATAAATCGTAGAAAGAAACAAAAACATTATAGCAGAGCGAGGTTTCGATCCTCGGACCTCTGGGTTATGGACCCAGCACGCTTCTGCTGCGCCACTCTGCTTGAGGTATAATATGTATTGATAATGTTCCCATTTATATTTCATTGGAATATAACACAATGGTCATAATTATTCAAGAAACTATAATAATAATGGTATTTTATTCAACAAAATGTCACATTCACAGCTACAAGCTGAATTGCAGTGTCATTTGCAACAATATTTACAAACATGGAAATAACATTAATGAACTCACGAGGTATAAAGAAACCTTAATATATTATATACAATAATTAGAGAAATAAATCATAATATACCTGAATAGTATCACAAATTAGGCATGAATACTAACGAAAGACAGTAACTTATATTATTATTTTGTATATCGATTAATCAATAATTAAGTGATTAGAAAAATCAATAGGCATCATGTATCAATTTATATTTCCTAATGCAAATTTTATATTTTAAGATAACATTAAAACCATTATGACTGCTGTAACATTTACTGGGCTAGTTAAAAATTTACGAAAATTACATAATATAGCTCAATCACAAATTAATAGAATAACGAATTAGCCGTAATTACTAACCAACGACAGTGAGTAATAATGTTGTTTTATATATTGATACATGAAATGAGTAATAACAAAAGCCCATAATATAATATTAAGGCATCGTGTATTAATTCGATTTTCTAATGCAAATTTAATATTTAAAAGTAAAATTTATCAAATTTAAAATACTTATAAATTAATATTTATAACACTTACTAAGCAAGTTAAAGATTTATACAAAAACTACATAAACTAGCAGCAATTCTTGAAAATTAGTAATAATTAATTATCCGAATAGAATGATATGATATATGAATTATAATGTATTGCATTCAATGGCTTAACTAACTCTATTCAATTACATGGATTATGGATATAATGATATCACCCGTAAATTGAGACTCGTACACAAAAATGCGAATTCAAATGCATTTCAATAAGAGTGTTTTGGTTTGGTTCAATAGCTTATAATAATCAACACTTACTTTTAAAGTCAAAAGTATTAAATGTACAATTATAAGGTACTGTATCTCGCTGTAATAACTAGTTTGTACAAATCAATTATCCAATACAATTCGTAAGGGTGAATAAATGCATTTTTACCATCAAAGTATAATTGCCCGTTATTATACACAAATGCCTCACACAAAGGAAGCATCATAATAAAGATAGGAAGCATCATAATCATAATAATACAGATCGGAATTATGTGCGTGAACAATTATAACACAATAATCAAATCAAATCAAATCAGTATATTATAATAGTACAAAACTTACGTGTCTAATGTATTACATGCATCAATATACATGGGGATTTTAAGGTATCTAATTAGTATTTTTATTCAAGCATCTCACAATGTAAGGAATAGGGCTGGACCTATACCTTTCTGTCCTACAACCAATAGAATATAAATTTGTTTGACGACGTAACTGCCTTCCAGTGTCTGGTCTCTGTTCTGGGAGCCAGTTCCGGAAATCATTAGAATTAAGGAGGGATTTGCCGAACTTCAAGCATATTTTCTTCCGCCTATCTTCCAGAGTTTCAACCATCGTAACATCCAAAGCATTATCATACTAATTACTAATTACTAATTACTAATAGTAATTCTGACAATTGCATAAAACTTGACGTATGTTTACCTTAATGCAGTCATGTGGTGTGTTTTTTTTGTTCTTGTTTTTAACAGAATTATAATATGATGGTGATATAATATATTGTATTATTATCACTAGAAATTGAAATCAATATCACCCCCATCGTGATCATCATTATCAGTGTAATAAAGAACGATAATACCTATGATAACTAATTATAGTTTGGGCTAGGGAAACAACATCCCAACACTACTATGTGTCACATTGATAAGCTTTCATGAAAGGGGATATAACAAATATTTTTTTTAAAAACATAGCAGAGCGAGGTTTCGATCCTCGGACCTCTGGGTTATGGGCCCAGCACGCTTCCGCTGCGCCACTCTGCTTTCAATGTATTCTTACGACCCCTTTACATCAAATATGATTTCATGTACATTTGGATCTTGGTTCGGTTGTGGCAAAATAAAAAGTAAAGTTATATGAGTAGTGTAATAATATTCTTGGGAATGGTGAAGAGCAATTTAAAAGTTTTATTGAGTGTTATTTGGTTTTAACGATCATAATTATCAACAATCAACTAAAATGCAAGATTATTTATTTTCAGCAATAATCACTTTATTTTGTATTTATAAATGGTAAAGGGAATGACTAACCATTTAAACATTCATAATACTAAGCGGCATCTCACTGTTCTGTGGAAGTCTCGGAAGGCACATAACAAACGAAAAAAAAGATAGCAGAGCGAGGTTTCGATCCTCGGACCTCTGGGTTATGGGCCCAGCACGCTTCCGCTGCGCCACTCTGCTTTCGATGTATTCTTACGCCCCTACATAATTTATAATGGCATGTACATTTGTTTCTTGGTTATTTTTTGGTAAGATAATTAAAATAAAGTAGTATTGCAAACTTGGGAAAATGGAGATCAATTTCAAAGTTAAGTGTAAATAACCATTATAGACAACGAATTAAAATGTAAGATTATTTATGTTCAGCAATAATCACTTTATTTTATTTCTAAGTGGTATAGGGAATGACTAACAATTTCAACATTCATAATACAATGTATTACGTCGTATCTCACTGTTCTGTGGAAGGCATAACAAACCGAGAAGAAAAAAAAAGAATGATAGCAGAGCGAGGTTTCGATCCTCGGACCTCTGGGTTATGGGCCCAGCACGCTTCCGCTGCGCCACTCTGCTTTCGATGTATTCTTATTGATCACGAATTTTCATCAATAATATGTTATGTATGCTTTTTTCTTATTTATTTTGTGGTAAGATACAAGTAGAAAATACTAGTATTACAATAATATACACGTGAATGGTTTAGTTAAATCTAAAAATTTGTATGAATTTCTGACAAATATAGTACATACCATTCTCGAAGATAAACCGAAATGTAAAATATAATAATAATAATAATAATATCCAATTTTTATATAGCGCTTATCACGATTGATAATCATATCTAAGCGCTTTACATTTATTATTACCCCGGTCATAGGATACGATGCGAACCAGCACACATTGTGTGCACCATCTCCACTCCCTGGGGAGTATTCCTTCCAAGCGCTCAGTGGGCTCAAGAAGATCGTTCACATAAAGGCTTTCACCTCCTACAATAATGTTTTATTTATACTTGGTATAGGGAATGACTATTCACATAATATTACGTGGCATTTCACTGTTCTGTGGATACCTTGGAAGACATAACAAACTGGGAATAAAAGAATGATAGCAGAGCGAGGTTTCGATCCTCGGACCTCTGGGTTATGGGCCCAGCACGCTTCCGCTGCGCCACTCTGCTTTCGATGAATTCTTAGCACCAGTTTACATTTATGTATCACTTGGTTCTTGTTTATTTCTTGGTAAGATATAAGTAGAACAATTAGTTATATATTATATATAAAATGATACAAAAATAAATTGAAATGTATGATTATTATTTTATTGTCAACAATAATGTTTTATTTGTATTTACTTTACTATAGGAAATTACTAACCATGTCAACATTCGTATATTACATTGCATCTCGCTGTATATGGCAAGCCTTGGAAGGTATTACAACATTTATATATATTTATTATTATATTTATTTATATTTATATTTATTTATATTTATATTTATATTTATATTTATAATGTATAATTTATAAAAAAAAAAAAAAAAAAGCGGAAGCGTGCTGGGCCCATAACCCAGAGGTCCGAGGATCGAAACCTCGCTCTGCTATCATTTTTTTCAATCCGCATTTATTGTTTTCATTTTTTCTAAACAATGCGACACTTGGTGAACTTGGTATGGTTAGTTTGTCCCAAGCCCATAAATGTCTTGTCGTTTATTTTATTAACTTTGTGCGTTAAATTACGTATGGTACATGCACTTAATAATAATGATCATGGTATTGGTGGTGGTGCTGATAATAGTGATAATGAAGATGATAACATCATCGATGTAAAGGTAAATGATACCGAAAGCAGAGTGGCGCAGCGGAAGCGTGCTGGGCCCATAACCCAGAGGTCCGAGGATCAAAACCTCGCTCTGTTATCCTGTTTTATACTCATTTCATAGTTTTCATTTTTTCAAATCAATACGATACTTGATGATGTTTACATGGTGTGTCCTTAGCCTAAATATGTTGTCATGGAATTATTGTATTAAATGTGTGCGTTATTACGTATGGTTTTACATGCACTTTATGATACTGATCATGGTATTGATGGTGTTGTTAATAACTATTAGGAAAAGCGATAATGATGATAACAACATCGATGTGAAAGTACATAATTATATCGAAAGCAGAGTGGCGCAGCGGAAGCGTGCTGGGCCCATAACCCAGAGGTCCGAGGATCGAAACCTCGCTCTGCTATCCCTTTTTTAAATCCCCATTTTTATTTATTTCACTGAATTCATGTTTTGCATGTCCCTATAGCCAAAATATTATGATGTCGTTTATTTTATAAACTTTGTGAATTATCATGGTACATTAATTGATATAATGATCATGGTGGTGATGGTGATAATTATTAGTATCGAAACATTGCAATGTAAAAGAACATAAAATACATCACAACAGAGTGGCGCAGAGGAAGCGTTCTGGGCCCATAACCCAGAGGTCCGAGGATCGAAAGCTCGCTCTGCTATCACTCAATTGTTTTTTTATTAATGTTTTTATTCGTCACCATGATCACATCACCATACTCATCATGTTAATCGTAATAGTATTTGTGTATTCATTTCTTTTTGAGAATGCATGGCGTAGCGAAGGACACCCCCCCCCCCCCCCCCCCCCCCCACCTAAAAATGTAACAGTTATTCCCGACAGTTTTGCTGTACGCTATATACATGTATTTTACGGGCGTGGACATTTTAGTTATAAGACACCTTTGGTGCTAATGATGCAACGAAAGCAGAGTGGCGCAGCGGAAGCGTGCTGGGCCCATAACCCAGAGGTCCGAGGATCGAAACCTCGCTCTGCTAGCATTTTTTTCAATCCGCATTTTGTTGTTTTCATTTTTTCTAAACAATGCGATACTTGATGAACTTGGTATTGTTAGTTTGTCCCAAGCCCATAAATGTCTTGTCGTTTATTTTATTAACTTGGTGTATTAAATTACGTATGGTATACATGCACTTAATAATAATGATCATGGTATTGGTGGTAGTGCTGATAATAGTGATAATGAAGATGTAAAGGTAAATGGCACCGAAAGCAGAGTGGTGCAGCGGAAGCGTGCTGGGCCCATAACCCAGAGGTCCGAGGATCGAAACCTCGCTCTGCTATCCCTTTTTTCAATCACAATTTTGATTTCTTTCATTAAAACTAATAAATGTGACACGTTTCACTTTTTTTGTGTCTTTGCTTTATGAAGGAAATAGAAAAGAAGTGAGAATTGCATGCCGGAAAATTAATACAAATGTTGAATTTGAATAGTTCAGTTCAATTTACAATCTGAATTAAAAGACTGACAAAACATTAAAGTACAATGTTACCATGTCTACGTCGAGGCTTCATCAGGTATATAGCACGGGGATTTTGACGTTGATTTTGAATTAGGAAAGTATCTACACATCCATGCAGATGATGCAGCTCAATTGATGCATAAAAAGCAGAGTGGCGCAGCGGAAGCGTGCTGGGCCCATAACCCAGTGGTCCGAGGATCGAAACCTCGCTCTGCTATCCTGTTATTTGTTTGAATCTATTTGAATACCTTCCACAAAACAATGAGTTGATACATTTTATGATAAATGTTCAAATTGTTATTATTTTTTTTGTGTCAATAATGGAACATTACAAACTTGTAAATTGATCTTCATCATTAGCTTGTAAATTGTTCTACATTTATCTTATCAAATAAGAACCAAGAGACATGACATATTGATGTAAAGAGGTCAACAAAATACACTGTAAGCAGAGTGGCGCAGCGGAAGCGTGCTGGGCCCATAAACCAGAGGTCCGAGGATCGAAACCTCACTCTGCTATTTTGTTTTCTTCTTCAGTTTGTTATGTGCCTTCCGAGACTTCCACCGAGGATCAAAACCTCTCTCTGCTTTCTCTCTCCCCGCATTTTATGGTTTTCAGTTCTAATCGATGCGATACTTGATGATGATTCAACATGATTTGCATGTCCCTATCGGCCTATCCCAATCATGCCGTTTATTGTATGCACTTGGTGCATGCGTTATTGTATTTTGAAGATGATCATGGTAAGGGTGTGGTGTTGATAATAATATTATAAGGAATAATGATGATGATGATGAAAACAACATCGATGTATAAGTACATAATACCGAAAGCAGAGTGGCGCAGCGGAAGCGTGCTGGGCCCATAACCCAGAGGTCCGAGGATCGAAACCTCGCTCTGCTATCATCTTTTGAATCCCCATTTTTTTAATTATACCGTGCGTATAAAAAAAAAAAACGTTACACTTTTGAAAAATTTGTCACAATTACATTTCAAAATGTATAGAAGATTTTTTTCATGTTGATAGATATCAAGACGCCACTAACAAAACAAATATTTGTTCACGCTTGGGTGAGCACTGACCGTTTTTGTCCAGAGTGTGAAAAATGACCTGCGCCAATCTGAATAAGTACTCCCATTCAAACAAATTGCTCTTTTGCATAAATTTAGGATTATGTTATGATAGTCTAGGAATTTTCTGGCATAAAGCATTGAAATCATTAAAATTATGGCAAAGAGCAATTTGTTTGAATGGGAGTACTTATTCGGACTGCTGGTATAATTTGCCCTCTTCTTTCAATTTGGCGCAAGTCATTTTTCACACTCTGGACAAAAACAGTCAGTGTTCGCCCAAGCGTGAACGAACATTTGTTTTGTTAGTGGCACTTGATAGATGAGACTATTGGGCATCTATCGACATGAAAAAAAATCTTCTAAATATTTTGAAATGTAATTTTGACAGATTTTTCAAAAGTGTAACGGTTTTTTTATACGCACTGCATGTATACTAGTACTCAAAGCGACACTGTCTTGATGATGTTGACATGGTTTGTATTATGCCATTATAGCCCCGAAATATAATCATGCCATTTATTTTATGAATTTGTTGTTTTGATATGGTATTTAGATGATAATATTCATGGTAGTATAGTGTTGGTGTAGATAAAATAATTATTCGGAATAGTAATAATATATTACGATAACAACATCCAATGTAAAAGTAAGTAATCATACCGAAAGCAGAGTGGCGCAGCGGAAGCGTGCTGGGCCCATAACCCAGAGGTCCGAGGATCGAAACCTCGCTCTGTTATCCTGTTTTATACCCATTTTATAGTTTTCATTTTTCCAAATCAATACGATACTTGATGATGTTTACATGGTGTGTCCTTAGCCAAAATATGTTGTCATGGAATTATTGTATTAAATGTGTGCGTTATTACGTATGGTTTTACATGCACTTTATGATACTGATCATGGTATTGATGGTGTTGTTAATAACTATTAGGAAAAGCGATAATGATGATAACAACATCGATGTGAAAGTACATAATTATATCGAAAGCAGAGTGGCGTAGCGGAAGCGTGCTGGGCCCATAACCCAGAGGTCCGAGGATCGAAACCTCGCTCTGCTATCCCTTTTTTAAATCCCCATTTGTATTTATTTCACTGAATTCATGTTTTGCATGTCCACTCTAAATTACAAGGATTTAAAATTAAATCTATTAGATTTACTTTTAAATCTTTCTTCGGCTGTGATTAGGGACCAGCCGATCATGATTTAAAATAAATCTTTTGTTGGATTTAAAAAATATAAATCCAGATAGATTAAAAATGAAGCCCTTTTGGATTTGTTTTATGTTAATCTTATTAGGCCCCAGGCGAGTTCATGGCATCCTAATGAATTATTCATAATCAGTGATGCAGGCCACAATTTTCAGTTTTTAGTTTACTGTGCATGATACATTTACTAAATAAAGCGCTACTCACCAATTATCATGGCAAAAGAAAAAATTGAAGACTAAGAGAGGATTCGAACCCGTGACACCGAGCGTGGAGGTCCACAGCGTGACCACTACGCTACGTAAATCGATGATGACAAGAGTGGTCTCATTGTAATCATATCCTTAACTCTAACCAAAACCGTAATCCTAGTTATGAATATTCATGAGTATAAAACTAAGAAATCTGAGCTTCAGAATACCGCAGTAGGTCACGTGTGAAATATCTCTGTTCTCATTCGTCAAATCTCCGATAACCTGGCGTTATTTTCCAATCCTTTGATGGATTGAAAATCACACCTTGGCCTTCGATTAACAATTGCTTTCGCGCGACTTTTTAAGTCTCCATAGATTTACAAATAATCTAAGTGTATTTATATTTGTTTTAATCCAAGCTACGATTTAGATTTTAAATCCCTGTAATTTAGAGTGTATAGCCAAAATATAATCATGTCGTTTATTTTATAAACTTTGTGAATTATCATGGTACATTAATTGATATAATGATCATGGTGGTGATGGTGATAATTATTAGTATCGAAACATTGCAATGTAAAAGAACATAAAATACATCACAAGCAGAGTGGCGCAGAGGAAGCGTTCTGGGCCCACAACCCAGAGGTCCGGGGATCGAAACATCGCTCTGCTATCACTCAATTGTTTTTTTTAATTTATTTTTGTATTCGTCACCATGATCACATCATCATACTCATCATGTTAATCGTAATATTATTTATGTATTCATTTCTTTCTGGTAAGTTTACAGCAAAGGGGTTTATTGTGCAGTATAGCATGGTTATACAGTCATGGAATATGGTTTATAATATTAATTATATTAATAATAGGCAGAAAATACGATGCTTGGTGTGCGTTGCTTTAATTTAATTCAATTTTGGTTTGCATGACGTCATTGTTATCATGATCACCATCATTGTGTATTAATTGTCTAAACGTATTTATATTATCGATTAAGAGGCCATTTCAAATGTCTCATTATCATATGATATTAGCGGCATTAATCGGAAAATTGTCAAGATAACGCGTTTTGACCCTTGCAGTCCCTCCCTTCAAGACCGTGTTACATTGAGGAGTGCCTGTGTGACTCCATCCCTATTAGCATGTGAGCGATGCAGAACTGGAGAACCCTTGTTTATGCACCACCGATGAAGAAAAAAGGGAGTATAAGAAGACGCAAAAGAAGAAGAAGAAGAAAACAAAGTGTATAAATGTATCCTGAGATGAGCCAGCTCGGGAAGATGCTGATGTTGATGAGGTAGACACGGAGTGGTTTCCATGGAAACAAAGTTTCTAGATCCCTTTAATAATAATGATTATGGCATTGGTTAGTGGTGCTGATAATTAGTATAAATAGTGATAATGAAGATGATAACAGCATCGATGTAAAAGTACATAATACCGAAAGCAGAGTGGCGCAGCGGAAGCGTGCTGGGCCCATAACCCAGAGGTCCGAGGATCGAAACCTCGCTCTGCTATCTTCTTTTTTCTTCTTCAAATCTCAATATCTTGTTTTTATATCATTTTATTGTATTACCTACCAGGTATATAAATTAGATACTATTATTTTTTAAGGGGGGGGGGGGGGGGAGGGCAAGAGCACTGGTTAAGTTGTTTAAGCAGGGGAGGGGGGGGGGGGTAATTGTCGATCGCCCAGACCGATCGTGGCCCGGGACCGAGACCACTGGGTGAGATGGCCGAGACCGATGAAAAGTGGACCTTTCTGAATTGGTGGTGGGGGGGGGGGGGGGGGGGGGCGCACCAATCGTACCACCCCCGGGCTACTGGCCTGAAATAAATTGTTGACAATATATATGTAATCATGCATTATAATTCATTGCCGATAAAGGTAAATGCATTATGTTCTTACATTTACATAACTTGAACATCATCATTCACTATAGTATATCATTATAATACAATGTGTTGTACATGTATCTTATCCAAAAAGAACCAAGTGACATGCCATATTTATGTAAAGTGGTCAAAATAATACACTGGAATCGGAGTGGCGCAGCGGAAGCGTGCTGGGCCAATAACCCAGAGGTCCGAGGATCGAAACCTCGCTCTGCTAGCATTTTGTTTTTAAATCCCCGTATATTACTTTTTATTAATCATTATTTCTATTCAATGCGATTCTTGATGATGTTTCAACATGATTTACATGGGCGTTAGCCCAATCATGCCGTTTATTGTATGAACTTAATTGCTGCATGCGTTATTATTGTATTTTGATGATGATCATGGTAGTGGTGGTTGGGTTGATAATTATTCGAGATACTTATAATGATG